>CP139507.1:422023414-422623414 GCA_021014915.2 Artemisia tridentata subsp. tridentata | reverse complement strand
GATTTTTACTCACCGTTTTGCACTAAAAACTTTCTGGTTTAGATCTCATTTCATATTTTCAAAAACCCTTTGATCATATAATTATAAGCTTTTGTTTCAAGTGATCCAAAGCTTCAACCTCTCAAGTGCAAGAGAAGAATACTTCTATCCTTCAAGACAAGAAGTATTACAACTTGGTGTAACTCTTCCATCCAAGTTGTTGGTGTATCATAATTGTAAATCATTCATTCATTTGTGTAAAGTGTGTGTATAAGGTGTAAACATAAGTGACTAGATATGTATAGTGTGTAAGTAGTGAAGAAGGTGTATAAGTAGTTGTGGTGTAAAGAAGTCATGTAGAAGTTGTAAAGCCGTGGTGTAGAAGTTGTGAAGCCGTGGTGCAGATGTCGTGAAGCCGTTGCTTAGAAGTTGTGAAGTCGTCATGTAGAAGTCGTGAAGCCGTTGCTTAGAAGTTGTGAAGTCGTCATGTAGAAGTCGTGAGGCCGTTGCTTAGAAGTTATGAAGTCATTATGTAGATGTCATGAAGCCGTTGCTTAGAAGTTGTGAAGTCGTCATGTAGAAGTTGTGAAGCCATAGCTTAGAAGTCATGAAGTCCTAGTGTTGAAGTCGTGAAGCCGTAGCATAGGAGTTGTGAAGCGGTCGTGTTGAAGTTGTGAAGTCTTGGTCGTGAAGCCATAGCTTAGAAGTTGTGAAGTCGTGGTCGTGAAGCCGTAGCTTAGAAGGTGTGAAGTCGTGGTCGTGAAGCCGTAGCTTAGGAGTTGTGAAGTCGTCGTGTAAAAGTCGTGAAGCCGTTGTGTTGAAGTCGTGAAGTCGTCGTGAATAAGTTGTGTACAAGTTGTGTTGTGAAGTTGTGAGATTGGTTCTAGCTACGATTAGAACTCGACATTTAGCTTTGTGTCGTTAAACCCGTGTAAGCCAAAGTCGTGTAAGGTTTTCTCCGCCATAAGGGAGCTTATTGAAGTTGTGAAGAAAACTCTCGAGCAAGGTGTGCTCGGGGAGTGGAGTAGGGCAAGGAAGGTGTCCTTGTAGCCGAACCACTATAAATCCCTCGTGTCTCGGTTTGATCTTTCCATCTCTTACTTATTTCTTTATATCGTCATTACTTTCATACATATAGGCATATATAATTGTTAGTATTAATTAGAAGTTGATTTCACATAAAGATCAATTTAAAACTCCATTCATAAAAAGAAAACTTTTATAACAAAGCTAAAAGGATACCCATATAATTAATAATATTGTTCAAGTATCATTTTTCATATAAACTCAAAACTTAGGTTTTAAAAGGAAACAAAGTTTTCATAATAAAATTAAAAAGACGTAAAACTATTCAACCCCCCCTTCTAGTTTTCCACAATTGGTATCAAGAGCCACGTCAATCAAGATCTTTAAAATATACTGTATTTTAAAACTTGAATCGATCTATGGAATTCGAAAAATATCTAGAAGGGGAATCTTTGCTAAAACCACCACTATTTGAAAACTATACTTTTCTTGAATGGAAAAATAAATTTGAAACTTATGTGAAATCAATTGATCTAGATCTTTGGCATGTCATTTCGATTGGTGATTTTGAAAGTCAAACAAAAACATATTTTGAAAGTCAAATAAAAACGGATTTTGAGAGTCAAACAAAAACGGATTTTGAAAGTCAAATTGAGCATTTGAAAACAAAGAATGACATAAATAATAAAGCTAAAATAATTATTTATAAAACCTTGCCGAAAGTTGAATATGAAAGAATATTCTTCTGTAAAACGGCAAATGATATTTGGAAAAATCTCTTAAACTTTCATCAAGAAAAATGCCAAGCCAAAGATGAAGATTTTGATCTTGTACATGAATTAGTTATCTTAGAAAATTTAATAGATAAACATTTAGATAAAATAGATGCATGTGCTACTAGTTCAAATGCTGTTAATGAAGGTATTAACGACGAAGACTACATGAATCAACTCCAAAGTGAACTCAATCCAAAATCATGGAGTGACACAGACGAAGGAGAAGATCACCATCCGGTATTTGACGAATGCAAATTAGATAAAACTCCAAATAAGACTCACCTATCATTCACACATCGATTATTATCTGAGACATTACAAAGAAAAGCTAGGACGTGAGGTAAGTTTTCTTTTTAAATTTCATAAGTAATTACTTCATGCATATAATCTTATTAATGCCTTAGGATACGCTTAGTCTGATAGGTTGCTTTGCCTCTACACTTTAGTTATATCCGTTCTGTGGCTTAATGAACTAGAAACCCTTTAGTTAGCCCCCCTAAGTATTAGTAAACCAAGCAATCTTCATATTTGGTACTCTTCGATAGGTAAATTTAGGAACTTAATTTTTTCTAAAAAGAGAATGACTACTGGAGAATCTATTGACTAGAAACTCAATTTGACCTAACGGTTGAATTACTTCTATGTGAGAAGTTGGGTGTGTGTAACCCATAAAAACGGTCGTGTTTAGCCTGAATTGAGCACCACTAGTAATAGTCTCATACTCATTCTCCAACTTGAATACATTATTCTTCCTAAATATACCTAACGATAGTTTACTGTTATGAACTTTGCTTTTCACTAGAGCTTTTCATTCCAAGATTTATGTCATCTTGCATATATAAAATTTCTAGATGTTTACTTGCTCCTATGTGATTTGACTGCATGCCTTCGTAATTATTTGTTTAGTTGTTGAATACATTGTCATTATAATAGCTTTTGTTTTTCTCTAACTACTCTGACATGATGTATTTTTTTATTTAGTCATAATACATGCTTAAATGCCATAGGATATGTAGAAAGAGGTAGCATGTGACAATAGACTTAACCAATACCCTTGAGCATGAGATCTTTTATAAACCACTATTTTTAAACCTATAATTAATGGGACTTATTTTTAAATTTGCAAAAACTTCACATTTTGGAAAAATGATTTTTCAAAAGATTATGACACATTTCTATTTTACATGTTTCACCATCCTACCTTTCTTCCAAACTTGTGTCCATAATTACGTGTTTATCAAAACCAAAGATTGGAAAAATATGTTTTCTTTCCTCATAAAAATATTTTGAAATAAAACCAAAACTATTTCATTAAAATATTTTTCACATCCACATAAAAACCCACTTTCAAACATTGTTGAATAATGCCAAAAACATTTCTTTAAATCATGCATGGTGATCTCATATCTGTCATCTATATTTATGTATGTGACATTTATAAGTGAACTAAATTTAAAAATAACCATAATTTATTCACTAAGAACTCACTTGGTACAAGTCTAGAAGTCCATGCTATCACAACTCTACATTCCCATGCACATAGATATTCATTATGATTATTTAACTAGCTTATTAATCTTCCTAAATATGATACTATGAATTACTTGGTGCTATGTAGTGTTTTCTTGTCTAACATATATATGTTACATGCTAAATGAGTTGTTTGCATGCTAGATAATAATGTCTAATGAATATGCTTAGCATACATAAGTTACTAAATCCTAAATTGCCTCAAAAGAAGTTGGACTTGCTTGAAACTAAACCCAAAAACACAACCCTTTCAACAATTTTCTGCCAAAAACCCATTTCCAGTAACCTGGAAATCAGCAGATGGGCGGCCCCCTTAATTCATTAGGCGGCCCCCTTAATATTTAAGGGGACCGGCCATCTGATGGTTGAAGGTGCTGCTCCCTTTTTTTTTTAGCCCATTTGATCCTATACTTCCCAAAATTCACAAACACATTTTGTCACAAACCACCCACCAAAATTTACCTTCCACAATCACATCATCACTACACCATAAATACCCAACTCCATCATAAATGCTCATCCATATCATCCATCCAAACATGTCATCGTCTAACCACCCAAGATCCAAGCCTTCAAGAGTTGCTAAAATCTCAGTGAGGCCCATTTGGAGGAGGAAGCTTGACATTTGCCATAACCCAACAAATGAAGTTGTTCAAACTCAACCAACACCTAAACCTCATCCTAATGAACCCTTTCACACACATAACCAATCATCCATATGTCCACCTTCATTCACTCATAATTACCTAAGTTTACAAATGTCTCCACCATCAAGAGTGTCACCACCATTTACACCAAATAACAACCACTCTCCATTATCATCACCTTCCACTCAACACTTGAAGTTCATTGAAGAACTCAAGGAAGCCCATGAGCTTAATGCTCTCCTTGCTTTGCACCTTGCTCAAAGCAACTCAGACCCATCACCATCCATCTCACCATCATTACCAACATCACCACATCACTTGAGTCAAATTAAGAAATATGTCAACAATTGTCCTTGTTGCATCTTTCTCCAAAATCAAACCATCGCCTTAAATGAGCGTCTCACTTGGATTGAGTATCTTCTCACTAGATCTAATCCAACACCACCACTAGAACAACATCAAAACCCTCATTCAACATGGTCAAGTCCAAGCTCTCCACCTCCAATTCCTCCATCAACACTCTCTCCAACATCCATACACCCAAACTTACAACCCCATTAATCCAACATTTTTACCCCTTCTTTACCATCATCCATCCAAAATAATTCAAGTTTTTCATGTCTCAAGCAAGTCAAATGGATCTCTTAGGCAATTTAAAATTTTCTACTTACTGTATGCTATAAGCAAAATATGTGTTGTATCAATAATTATGTTTTTAACATAATTATTTTCAACTAATGAATGCTTTATTTCTTGTCTTTAAAATATGATTGTTATGCTTACTGCTTGTATACTTGATATCATGATATATATATATATATATATATATATATATATATATATATATATATATATATATGCTTGATGATTAATAACATGCTTATTCCATAATATGTTTTAAATGTATGCATGCGTATTTAACATGTTTATGCCACTATTTAATCATTCTTGATGTACATGATTCAAATGGAGCTTGCTGCAAAAACACCCTAAAAATGACCCTTTTCTGGAAATTTTTCAAATTTGGTCGCCTGGGAAAACACCAGATGGGCGGCCCCCTTAATTCCCTAGGCGGTCCCCTTAATTTTAAGGGGGCCGGCCTACAATTAAGGGGACCGGCCATCTGGGCAGTAAAATTTACTGTTTTCTTTTGCATCTTGCGACCCCTTTTATCTAGCCCCAGCTACCATTTCTCTTAAAGGATGAACTGGTATTGGAATTTTACCACAAAACCTCCAAACCTTACCTAAATCAACCATCACCTCCATCAAACACCCATTCTCATTCACCATGCTATCACCAAAATCATCTCTAAGACACCAAAACTCCATCACCACCACCTCAATGTTCATCCCCAAGTGCACCAAATGCACCATCAAAAACACCCTCCACTCATGGCACATCATCTTCATCCATACCTTCCACTTCATCCATCAATAACTACATCAACTCACACCTATCATCACCACCATCAAGAGCATCAACTCCACCTCCTACTCAAGAACCTCCATTCACCCAACTTGTCATTTCCATATCACCAATAACACCTCTTGATGCTCATTTCCCATCATCACCAATACCACCACCATGTTTTCCCATCCCTTGGGCTTTACTTGAAGCCCATGGAGACAATTGCATTTGTTGCATCCACAACTGAACCATCATCTTTGGTCTTAGAGATGAGATACACTACATGTTTTCATCCATTGATTACATGCTTAACAACCAACCTCCACCACAACCTCCACCATTTTCACCCACTACACCACCACCACCTTCATTCTCACCAAATTAAGCATATGCAATGCTTAATCAAAAATAATTTTTCAAACCATTTTGTGTGCAAGCCCCATGGAAGATCATGTACTCCTAGAATGATTATGTAGATTGCATTACTTACTAGCTAATGTAGGATTGAATATAATCTTGGATGGTTGTGTATTGATACACAACATTTTTAATGAATGTCTTTATATGCATGCTTATTTTTGCTATATTTATGCTTGTGCTTCTAATATTTTTCTTGCAAGTATTTCATATATCGATTCCTTGGTGCCCTCAAACGAGAGGGAGCACACATCAAGGGGGAGTTCTCGTTCCAACAATTTTTTTCTCTAAAACTTGTCGGCTCAACCTTTTTGATGCTACAAAAAGGGGGAGAAGTGAATATAAACTCACTAAATACTTGTCCAAAAATAACTTTTTGGATTTAATGAGTTTTAGTTTTGTAATCATCAAAAAAGGGGAGATTTTTGACATAAATAATGCCTAAAAACATTATCAATATTTATTCATATCTCTATGTTTTGATTATCACAAAATGTAAACTCATTAAAACATAAACTTATAAAATAAACAAGTACTTAGTTGTAAATATTCACTTCTACAACTAAAATCACTTAAGGTATGAATGAACTAATGTTTAATGCATTATATGATCAAAGGAACATTTTCTTAATAACTATATTTTTTATAAAATGTCAAAAACATTTTATATCTTTTAGAAAAACATTTTTGGTAATAAATAAAAAGGTTTAATTCATTATAAATTTATGAATTCAAATTTTTAACCAAAATCAGTAAAAATGTTCCAGAAAAACCTTCCCCACAAAAAGACAAAACTGGGCAACGGCTAGGGAGGGGCGGCCCCCTTAATTATACAAGGCGGCCCCCTTAAAATTAAAGGGACCGCCCCCTATTTAAGGGGGCCGGCCACGCTCCAGTAGGTTCCAGCTGTCCAGTTTTTCTGCCTATAAATACCAGCCTTCACCTGGATTTTTACTCACCCTTTTGCACTAAAAACTTTCTGGTTTAGATCTAATTTCATATTTTCAAAAACCCTTTGACCATATATTTATAAGCTTTTGTTTCAAGTGATCCAAAGCTTCAACCTCTCAAGTGCAAGAGAAGAATACTTCTATCCTTCAAGACAAGAAGTATTACAACTTGGTGTAACTCTTCCATCCAAGTTGTTGGTGTATCATAATTGTAAATCATTCATTCATTTGTGTAAAGTGTGTGTATAAGGTGTAAACATAAGTGACTAGATATGTATAGTGTGTAAGTAGTGAAGAAGGTGTCTAAGTAGTTGTGGTGTAAAGAAGTCATGTAGAAGTTGTAAAGCCGTGGTGTAGAAGTTGTGAAGCCGTGGTGCAGATGTCGTGAAGCCGTTGCTTAGAAGTTGTGAAGTCGTCATGTAGAAGTCGTGAAGCCGTTGCTTAGAAGTTATGAAGTCATCATGTAGATGTCATGAAGCCGTTGCTTAGAAGTTGTGAAGTCGTCATGTAGAAGTTGTGAAGCCATAGCTTAGAAGTCATGAAGTCCTAGTGTTGAAGTCGTGAAGCCGTAGCATAGGAGTTGTGAAGCAGTCGTGTTGAAGTTGTGAAGTCTTGGTCGTGAAGCCGTAGCTTAGAAGTTGTGAAGTCGTGGTCGTGAAGCTGTAGCTTAGAAGGTGTGAAGTCGTGGTCGTGAAGCCGTAGCTTAGGAGTTGTGAAGTCGTCGTGTAAAAGTCGTGAAGCCGTTGTGTAGAAGTCGTGAAGCCGTTGTGTTCAAGTCGTGAAGTCGTCGTGAATAAGTTGTGTACAAGTTGTGTTGGGAAGTTGTGAGATTGGTTCTAGCTACGATTAGAACTCGACATTTAGCTTTGTGTCGTTAAAACCGTGTAAGCCAAAGTCGTGTAAGGTTTTCTCCGCCATAAGGGAGCTTATTGAAGTTGTGAAGAAAACTCTCGAGCAAGGTGTGCTCGGGGAGTGGAGTAGGGCAAGGAAGGTGTCCTTGTAGCCGAACCACTATAAATCCCTCGTGTCTCGGTTTGATCTTTCCATCTCTTACTTATTTCTTTATATCGTCATTACTTTCATACATATAGGCATATATAATTGTTAGTATTAATTAGAAGTTGATTTCACATAAAGATCAATTTAAAACTCTATTCATAAAAAGAAAACTTTAATAACAAATCTAAAAGGATACCCATATAATTAATAATATTGTTTAAGTATCATTTTTCATATAAACTCAAAACTTAGGTTTTAAAAGGAAACAAAGTTTTCATAATAAAATTAAAAAGACGTAAAACTATTCAACCCCCCCCCCCTTCTAGTTTTCCACAAAGATGGTTTGAGCAGTCGGCTCATCATCAACATCCGAATCAAAAGCATCACAATCTTCGGTTTGGAAGATGTTTTGGTCATTGAGGGCCATATCTTGAACCGGTTGGTCATCCACATCTGCATCAAATGTGTTTCCCCCCTCACCAGCAAGGAACAAAAGCTCTTCCTCATCCAAAACTGCTCCCTTTTCCCGAGCTTGCATCAGCAACATCCTGTCCTTGAAATAATCAGAGTTCTGAGGACGCTTGGGCTGATTGCAGTTCCTAGCAATGTGTCCCAACCCACCACAGTTGTAACACTTTGCTTGCCTCCCTTGTCCTTGGTTGACATTTCCACCTCTGTTTAGCATATTCCCCCTACCAACATTCCTTGGATTAACATTTTGTCTCCCCTGAACATATGGAACAATAATTCTTCCATCTTCCATAGTTGCTTGATTGCGTGGGTTTGAGGAAGTTCGAAGTTGATTGTTAGTTTGGGGAATTGTTGCTCGGAATTGTTGAACAAGCAAGGAGACTTGATTGGAAAGATCATCAATCCTTTGATCAGTGAACGAATACCCTGAATCAAGTTGTGGTTGATTGAATGGCTGAACTTGTGAGACCAATGCAAGTGGATCATTTGTTGTTGTTGTGGTAGGATTAAGTTTCTCTCTGAGAAGACGATCATAAACAGCGTGCTTTTCATGCTGTTGAAGGTAAGCATATAGCTGTTCATAATTGGTCTGCCTTAAACCTTTGTTAAGCTTGACTGCCGTGACAAATCTGTCCCATTCAGGTGACATGTTGTTTACGAACTTGGAGTTGAGTTGGATGTTTGGCATAGTCATTTTGATGATTCTCATGTCGTTTACCAGCTTGTGAAACCTCACATAGTAATCAGTGATGTTCTCACCAGGGTTCATCTTGAAATGCTCAAACTCATCATACAGTTGTGACTCCCGATCTTCTTTTGTCAATTCTGATCCAGCCAGAAGCATTTTGACGTTTTCCCAAACGGCTTTGGCTTCCGTGTTGAAGTTGATGAGTTTGTAAACATCTTTGGGCAAGCCTTGAATTACAATATTGGAAGCTTGGATGTCAGCATCATACCGCTTCTTTTCTTCCTCATTCAGATCATTGTATTCACGAGGCCTATCAATCCCCAGAGTTACCGTTCCATCCTCAGCAGTAGCCACAACATCACGAGTGGTGCCCATCTAAAATGGTCCTTCATCAATTAACTTGAGAATGTTGAACCCATTATCTTTACCCAAGCAGTAGAGTCGAATTCTTTGAGCCCATGACTCGTAATCAGTTCTATCTAGCATAGGAGGGCGGGTATCGGACCCTTCAGCTTGGATGTCATCAGACGCAGTGCTTGTCATGATGTAGACGGGATTTTACAACTTTTGTGATTTAAACCGAGAAATTGAATCTTTCGCGGGATTTTCTAAAATCAACAAAAGAAACCGTAAACGACTAAGCAAGAGTGAACCACAACAAAAATCTTTAAAGATTTAAGTTACAGAAGTCAAATCACAATTGATCAAATCGCAACAAGTCAAGTCACAGTTTGTCAAATCGCAAAGAGTTAAATCGCAACAAACCAAATTGCAATGAGTCAAATCGCAAGTATCAACTCGCAACGTTAAATCGCAACAAGGTTAAATCGCAATCCATCGAATCGCAACAAGTCAAATCGCAACTTGTCAAATCGCAATTAATCAAATCGCAATTAGTCAACGGTAAGTCAAATCGCAAAGATCAAATCGCAGGCACACACAAATCGAAGGCCCAAAACACACTTCTTTAAATCGCAAAATTTGACCAAATCTCAATAGTCAAATCGCAACAAGAATAACTCAAATCGCAACTATCAAGTCGCAATCAAAATACCCAAATCGCAACCAGAAGACCCAAATCACAACTTGTCAAATCACAGGCACTACCAGACAAACCAGTCGCTGTCAGGCCAAATCGCAACCCCAAAAAGTCAAAAGATTCCCTTGCACGTGATTTGTCAGGTCAAATCGCTACCTTTTTCATTTTTAAGTTAAAAAGGCAAATCGCAATTTCGATGCACGAAATCGCAACTGCAACATTCCTTAATTAACTCAAATCGCAACGAAGAGAATCTTGACGAAACTCAAATCGCAGCGAAGAAAAAAGTCACAAAACCACTCGAATTTGCTCAAACTTCCAATACACGACTGAAACAAGTAATCTAACTACTAAACCAAGCTTATATAACAATCTTTAACAAGAAAGTACAAGCTTTAAACACATCTAACCACAAACAAGGCACAAATGAGGGATTTTAGTGCTATTCTATTCGAACAAAAAAAAACATAAAACCAACCATAAAACCAACGAAATCAGTGAACATGTAATCATATGAACCTAACCATGGCTCTTGATACCAATTGTAGCAAGTTCACTAAACATATAACACGTATGGATGGTGGATTTAGCCGAATCTAAGAAGATTATCTAGAGAGAGAAAGTGAGTTGGGAGCCTTTGTAGAGAGAGAAGTATAATGTGTGTAAGATTATAATGAAAGGTCCAACCCTTCCCTTGTGTGAGAAGGGCTATATATAGTACAATAATAGTTGCCCCGTGTGGGCTGTGGAGTGAGCTGACAGTGGGTAAAGACCCGACCCACTCCACGAATACTTAAACATATAAACTATTACTAATATCACAAATAATCCTACGAGCTAGTTAACACTAACAAATACTCGGGGTGACCGAGTCTTCACATGAATAATTGTATTCCTAATAGTAACCAGCGTGGCCTGGTTGATATAACTGGGTCGGTGGATTGAATAAACTACCATGGGCCTGCTGGGTTGTTTGTAAAGGGGAGAAACCAGGTGGACAATTAATCGTAGCATGGTTAGGAGTTTTATAAAAAACCGAAGGTGCATGGTGAACAGTAGAGGTGGGCAACGATTGACTAGCATTATTGTTAGTGCTAATATTAGTATCACGACACCCGAGTTTAGCCAAGAGGTCTTGCAAAGTCTTGAGATCATCATGTGATAAACAAGATGATGAAACATTAGAACTTGAGCCATTAGTCGACAAAGAAGAACCAGTACCATGCACTCCATTATGGAGAAACTTACAATACGCACCAAAACGAAAAGAACCTTTATTGATGTTGAAGCAAGGTTTGTGTACCTTTTTCGTAGAAGAATTAGAACGTCGTGCATTAGAACCCGAATTAGCCAACAAAACCATTGGAGACGAGGAAGTAGAATCTATGAACGATTCTTGTACCCTTGACTTCAACCGCATATCCTCCGTAGTGAGCATAGAACGAACTGTCTTAAGGTCGGGAAAAGTCTCACGATGAGCAATGATAGTAGAGACGTTATCAAACCTTGCAGGTAACCCTTCTAAATCAAAAGTAACAACATCATCATTGCTAATGGGAGAACCAAGACTCGTCAAAATACTGGCAATGGTTTCATCTTACGAAAGTAAGCATCGATACTCAAATCCCCTAGCTTTAAAGCATGAAATTCGGCCTTCAATGCAATAGAGCGAGATCGTTTGTTATCATTGAAAATCAAAGCAATAAGATCCCATGCTTCCTTCGCCGTTTGAGGATCATCAACAACAAGGCATGCTTGAAGCGTTGAGGACAAGGTTACAAAGATCCAAGAAAGGATAATAGTATTAATCTTCACCTATTTCACATCGGGAAGAGGTGTAACACTTGTCGTTGTTTCACCCTTGCCTAGAATATGTTCCAAAAGACCATAACCTCGACATAGGTTCTTGAAAAAATACACCCACGACGCATAGTTCATCTCATCAACGTCTAACTTTATGGGAACAAGGGTATTAAGATTGTTGATTGTCATGAGCTTATCCGAGAGCAAGATGACGGGAGGATTAGTATTACCAGTCATGATGAAACGTTAACTAACAAATAAGTAGAGTTAGAGCAGTAGGGTTAAAAGCAGTAGGGTTGTAGGATAACTAACAAATAATGCAACGTGAGTAAGGGTTAAGGATATCAATAGTAAACAAAAGAACAAAGGTCGACTGGTTATGCAGGAATAAACAACAATCGACACACACTGTTATTAAAGCCGACTGACTATCAATCTTGAGCCAACGATCAACTAACTAGCAACACTTTAAACGGGTCGACTGGCTATCATGGAAGCCAACGATCGACACAAACAAAAAAAAACAGTAAAGAAAACGATTATGTGCGATGATAAAGGGATCGATTAGGCTGATACCATGTAGAATGGTAAAGTGTTTCGTATCTATTATTGAATACCGAAAACCATATATATAATACATAAACCCTATCAAATACTACTTGGGCTCTAACCCATACAAAACACCTCTTGGGCCTATGACACATATGACTAACAGGTTTATCGTAACTCTTTTTCTGAACTGCTGCCCATCAATAAGTTTTTGAGGTAAAAATGACATTTCACTGGTGAATGTAATAATTGCAAATTTTAGAAAACAGTAACAAATTAATAAACTGATTGAGTGTAGTATGAATTTTGAATAGCAAATATGTTAAAAGAAGTTTTGTAATTATATCAAGAGTGTAGTTTAGAAGAAAAAAAGAAATGGAATTACAATAGTGTGTATGGAGAATCACTTAGGTGCTGTTTCTTTTCAACTTATTGGTCCGAGTGCTAAGGTTTCTTGGCCCACATGGCTATATTGTGTGTTTCTTTTTTTGACTTAATTAAATGAACGTCTGAGAGTGGAAGAGGTAAAAATTGATGCTCCCCCAAATCAGATGCTCCAACAGTCCACCTTTTATCCATCATTACAAAAATACCCTCACCTTCTTCTCTTTCATCCTTTGTGTTTCACCAGATCCACAATAAAGTTTTCTCAAGACCTTTTTCTCATCTCACATCACTGCCGCACTAGTGTGTCGTCCTCTTCAATTCGCTGCCTCCACTCTGACAAGCTCGACACTACAACCTTATTTTTCTGTAGACTATATAAGAATCAAAGGATTTCTTTCACCCTTTTATTGTGCATCTTATATGGGTTCGAAACCATAAAAAATAATCGACATGGAGACTGTAAATGTTGTTGTTCACTTGTTTTTAGAAAAAGGTATTTTTATAATCAAATTTTTATTTACATACTAAAGTTTAATTTTGTTTCTGTGTTATCTGTTTGTATCTTTGATCTTGATTTTGAAACATGTTATATAATGATGGGTTTTGTTACGGTAATGTATATTTCGGTATCGAATATTGGTTGATGAATTAAAAATTGTGTGGGTTCTTCTTGTTTTGATTTATGTTTTGATGGTGGTTTCATATATGTGATTGAGATCCTGCAACACAAATTATAGAACCGAGGGTACAATAGTCATTTACTATTTTCAGATCTTTCATTAATCAGAAAAAAGAAACAAGATTTGCTTATCTAAATTCAGACTTTCATGTGAAAACAGATGCTCAGTCGAATCAGTACTTAATATAGAAAAAAAAAAGAAACAGCCCCTTAGCCTGATTTATTTTCTTGTTGTCAAAGTGGGATCATTGGTATGCGTAAAGCCTCAAGGCTTAAATTGGTAGGGTATCCAAAGTCAGTTGGACTGGTTTAGATTAATAAAAGGGATAATTACACCATGGATCGAAGTGAATTTCTTTTTCTACCCCGTACCCCAGGCAACTAGGCAACTCGCCTCATATGATGACGCGTGTCCCCAGTTGCCCAAACAATGTCGATTGTTGCCCAAAAAAATACAGAAGTTGCCCAAAAATACACAAGTTGCCCAAAAAATACATTTCCAGATTTCAGTTGCCCAAAAAAGTGTAGGTTGCCCTTGACAAAAAAAATATTTTCTGATCTCGGGGTAGATAAGAAAAATCACTTGGTTGCTGGGGCTATTTTTGTAATTATCCCTTAATAAAATGTAGAGTAAAGTGCAAAATAGATTTTTACGAGTTGCCAAATTTCACAGTTTAGTTTATATTTCTATTAGATAAGTCGGATCGTTTACGTCTTTTCGTTAGCAAACGTTAAACAATATCATTGAGGACGAACGATGCAAACATTTTCATGTTATCTGCTAATTTGGGTGGCACGTGAGTGTGTTTTCGTCTTTTTTACTTGGATATTTTCAATTACTCGCAGTGGGATGGTGGTAGATAGGACAAGAAAAAACTACCTCATGTTAGACCCGAGTTGACAGATAAGTGGAAATTGTTTAGATCTTTCATCTCTAAGAATGTATATTGTTTGACGTTTGCTAATGTAGATATGTGAATGATCCAACTTATCTCATTTGAATGTAAATAGATCTATTTTAAAGTTTTCTCTAAAATTTATAAAAGCCAAATGATTAATTATTACTTCTTCTGTTTCAAAATTACCGTTCTCAAATAAAAAACACACAGTTTAAGAAAAGTGAGAACACTGGCGTCTTCAATCAATTAAATATCATCCCAATTCATTAAACTCTTTTTTGATTGATAAAAAAAAACAAAAACAAAAAAAAAACCTATTATTTTAAAATATCTAAAAATTGTAAATGAGAACTAGAGGAAAATTCAAATGCATACCCTTTTTTTTGTACATACTATTGGACAAATCTCCACCCTCCATCCTTTTTGATCTAATGGCCAAAATTAATCTAAGATTTAATCAATTAAACCTAATTTTACCCACCTATATAAAGTTTTTTTTTCCCATTCGCTTTTTTTTTTCACACACAGTTTGTGTGTGTTTTCTCTCAACCAACTTCCCTCCATAATCAGTTACGCTTTCCCTCCATAATCAGTTTCCACCGAAAAACCGCCGCTACACCGTCGTACACCATCATAATCAGTTTCCACAACACCACCGCGACTCTGCGCTGATCCATCACAACACCACCGCGACTCTGCGCGAATTGATTGCTCATGGCGATTTTTGATCTTAATCAACCTGTTGTTTCCGTTTCAGAATCTTCTATTAATTCATCCAATTGTTTAGCTCTAGCTGTTTGTGATAATTCTGGTAATGGATCTGGTACAGTTTTGTGGATGTAGCTGCCGATTGTTTAGCTCTTGCGGTTTGTGATAATTCTGGTAGCAGTTACAGTGATTGTTCTTCTTCTAAGCGTGTTCAGGATGATAATGCATCATGTGAGTTTTATTTTGATTTTTAAGCTTATCAAGCATATCACCAGTGATATGTTTGCTTATTTAGTTTATCCTCTCGATTATAGTGTTATATTGCTTATTATTTACGCCGTTAGTTATAAGAGCTTAAACATGATTATAATTGTGCTTTTTTGTTGATGATAAGTTGTTGATTATAGTGTTATATTGCTTATTAGTTATGCCGTTAGTTTTAAGAGCTTAAACATGATTATAATTGTGCTTTTTTGTTGATGATAAGCTGTTGATTATAGTGTTATATTGCTTATTAGTTTCGCTTTTAGTTTTAACAGCTTAAGCATGATGATAATTTGCAGTATCACCAGTGATATGTTTAGCTTTTTTATAAACATGATGATAATTGTGCAGTATCACCAGTGATATGTTTAGCTTTTTTATAAACATGATGATAATTGTGCAGTATCACCAGTGATATTTTTAGCTTTTTTATAAACATGATGATAATTGTGCAATATCACCAACGATATTTTTAGCTTTTCATAAACATGATGATAAATATGTTTAGCTTTTCATAAACATGATGATAATTGTGTAGTATCGCCAGTGATATGTTTAGCTTTTCATAAACATGATGATAAATGGGCAGTATCACCAGTGATATGTTTAGCTTTTCATAAACATGATGATAAATGTGCAGTATCACCAGTGATATGTTTGATTATTTAGTTTAGCCTGTTGATGATATATGTGTAGTATCCCCAGTGATATGTTTTTTATAAGCTGTTTTTTGTGTTATCCTTTTGACTGTGTGTTTTGTTACCTTCTTTTACAGCTTCTAGTGTTCTTAAAACTCCATAATCTTTTGCTCATCATGATTTTATTGATACTCCTGGTGGATCGGTTTTTTGGGTTCCTAGAGTTTCTGCTAGTGTTTTACCAAAGCTGTTTAGTGTATATGATTCTGTTGAGGAATGCATTAGTATGTATGAGAAATATGCTTCAGAGGCTGGTTTTGGTATTAGAAAGTCTAGTCAGAAAAGGTTAAGGAATGGTTTTGTAAAAGAGAAGTATCTAGTTTGCAATAGAGAAGGTTGCCCAAAGAGAATTTATTTGAATACTTTAGCTCGTAAGAAGGGTGATAAGCAAGTTAGGACTTCGAATTTTAGGGTAACCGGTTGCAAAGCTTGTGCAGTTTTCCATATGATTCCTGGAACATCTCAGTATCAGCTTACTACCTTTGATGTTGAGCATAATCATGCACTAGATCGTGTAGAGTACAAAAATTTGTCAAAAAGTGAAAGGAAGCTACCATACCATGAGCAGCTGTTCATTATGAAAGCAGCTAATCATAATCTTGGTGCGACTAAAGCTCATAGTTTGTATTCTGGGTTGAAAGGATCCACAGCTCTTGTTCATGGTACGCAGACCGAGTTTTGTAACTTTACTCGTGGTATAAATTGTTTCATTGGGGATAGTGATGCTCAGATGCTTATTAACCGTATGGAAGATCGTATGAATTATACGTCAAACTTCTCATTTGATTATTTTGTTGAAAATGCTGAGCTTCGTGGATTGTTTTGGGCTGATGAGGTTGCTAAGTGTAACTACAGAGAGTTTGGTGATATTGTTTCATTTGATGCGACTTACAGGACTAATAAGTACGCTTTGTTTCTTTAAACCTGTTATATTTCCATTGCATTTCTACATTTTTTATATAGTATCACCTGAGATACCTTTTTTTTTTCCAGATATCGGATGGTTTTTGTCCCTTTTACTGCTATCGACAATCACCGGAAGTGTGTTACTGTTGGCTCTGGTCTTCTTAAGAATGAGACTACTGAATCGTACATATGGTTATTGCAAGCATTCAAGAAAGCATTTGTTCGTTCTCCAAATATAATTGTGACTGATCAAGATGGTGCAATGCGGAAGGCGATTGCTGAGGTGCTTCCTGATTCCAAGCACAGGCTTTGCATGTGGCATATCATGAAAAAGCTTCCGCGTAAGGTATTTCCTGTGATATTTTTATAAGTTGTTTATCTCCTGTGATATTTGTCTATTTCCTGTGATATTTGTCTATAAAATTATTTGTTTTATCACTTTTGATTATTTATTGTTTTTTGTGCAGTTCTGTATAATGATTCCTGTTTGGTATCACTTGTGATACTTTATTGTTTTTTGCATTGTTCTGTCTAATGATTTCTGTTTGGTATCACTTGTGATACTTTATTGTTTTTCAGATTGTTACCAGAATCTATGATGAAACTGATTTCAAGACTAAATTTAGCAAGATTGTTTGGAATATGTATATTGGTCCTGAGGAGTTTGAGTTCAGATGGAATGAGTTGATGGTAGAGTTTAATCTTCTAAATCATAAGTGGTTGAACAAGATGTATATGATTAGATCTTCATGGATTCCTGCATTCTTTGTTGATTCTCCACTTTGTGGATTGATGAGGACTACATCGAGGTCGGAAAGTGAGAATTCCTTCTTTTCGCATTTCACGAATCCTACTTCCACACTTGTTAAGTTTATGGTTTTATATGAGTCTGCTATGGAGAAACAGAGATATATTCAAGAAAGATAGATCATAACTCGTTTGACTCATTCCCTGTTTTGTTGACGCCATTGGAAATTGAATTACATGCTGCAAGGGTTTACACTCGCAAGTTGTTTGTGCTTGTGCAAAAGGAGATTATTGCTGGTTCCTGGTTATGTTCGATTGAGTCGAAAACTTTTGACGAGTTATGTGATGTGTCACTTATTTCTGAGAAAAAATTGGTTCCTGGTACTATACCGGAAGTTGTTGATGAAGAAGAAAGTACTTCAGAGAATGTTGAAGAAGAGCTTATTTTGTATCAGAAAGACGCTGGACGGTACAAGGTACAATTATTTTTTTGTTTTTACATGTATTTTTGGTTTAAGTATCACTGGTGATATTAGGTATCACCAGTGATATGAAGTATCACCAGTGATATGAAGTATCACCAGTGATATGAAGTATCACCTATTGTATTATATGGTTTATTTATTTATTTTTATTTTTTTGATGAAGGTGGTTTATAACAAATTAGATGGTTCAGTTGCTTGCTGTTGTCAGCTTTTTGTCCGCTGCGGGATTTTTTGTCGTCACATTTTCTGTGTATTCAAGAATTGTAATGTGCTTAAGGTCCCAGATCAGTATATACTCAAGCGTTGGACAAGGGATTTGATTCCACCTGATTTGAGGAGGCAAAAGGCCCGTTATGGTCAAGAGAATGAAGAGATAGAAAAGCTTGCTATTGAGGCGTCTAGTTTGGTTGAGTCGTGTGTCAGTATGATGATTGAGAATCAACCAAAGCTGACTTCTTTTGTAGGCAAGCTCAGAAAGCTAAAGTCAGAAGTTGAGTCTGATTTGCCCAAAGTTCCTGTTCGCACAGTTGCTCAAATGGTTCATCGGTTTTTGGGTGTTAAGAAGCCTAAAAAAAAGAATGTTAACAATCCTTCAAGAGCTAGTAATAAGGGATATATGAAGGATCGTATTAAGAGTGGGCGTGAGATAGCACTTGAGGAAAATAATAAGAAGAAGAAGGGATGTGGTATTTGTGGGTTTACTGATCACAACAAGCGAACTTGTCCACTGAGGAGTGGAGCAAGCGGAAATGGAGGTGATGGAGCAGGCGGAAGTGGTGGTGATGGAGCAGGCGGAAGTGGTGGTGATGGAGCAGGCGGAAGCGGAGTTGATGGAGCAATTGAAGTATGATTTTTAGTTATTGGTTTATTCTTTTATTTTTGTGACTTTATGGAATATTTGTGACATTTATCACTTGTGATAAAGCATTAAAGTGTTTAAATAGTTTTCATCATTTTTTTTTATGAATTTTTTGTTGATTAGAATGATTGAATTTCTGTGTATCCCTTGTGATACTTTTTCTGGATTTATTAGTTTATAGCATCTCAAGTGTTTATTTGAGTTTTATCACCTGTGATAAAGAATTGAAATTATGAAAAGCATAACATAAACATTATGAACATTTGATAAAGCATTTAAATTACCAAAACCATATCTTAAACATTCTGTTATCACTTGTGATAAAACATAACAAAGGGTCTATTGTCTTACAACTTCAGATTTCCCAAATCTATTGTTTTTAGATTGCTAATTATACAAAAACTAAATCTCAAATTATTAACCACTTGGTCCAGCCTTCCTTGCATCATGTTCTGCAATCTTTTTCTTTATGTTCTCATTGATTATATTCTTTACTTGTTCTTCGTCTTGGTTTTCGGCTTCAAACTTTATATAATTCAAAGGCATTTAAAACCATAAAGATAAAACTTCATCTGGCACAAAGGGTTTGTGCTTAATGACTGGCCCAACGAGTTTTTAGTTATCACCAGTGATACAAAATATGATGTATCACCAGTGATACATTCAAAATCACACACTGGTTTATATAATTCAAAGGCATTTAAAACCATAAAGATAAAAACTTCATCTGTCTTCATTTCCCAAAATCCAGAACAAAGATAATTCAAAGATTCCATCGTTTTTTTGCATATCTATCAACTAATCCTAGATGCATTCAGATTACGCAAAATCCAGAACAAAATATAGCACAATCTCCACCACCAGGGAATGTGGTTCGGGACCTAATAGAGCCCCCGTCATTCTTAGGTAACCCCAAACTTGGACTGTTGTCCGTCACATTCCGTGGCTCGGCAGTGCTTCAATGGATTGTTGCTTATCGAATTCTTAATCCTAGTTTAACCAACATTGTTTAGAAATCTAAAATACACAAATCAGAAACATAAATTGTCTTTGGAAATAAATTGTCTTTTGGAAAAGCATGAAAGTCAACTAATTGTTTCAATAACCACTTGGTCCAGCCTTCCTTGCATTTTGTTCTGCAATCTTTTTCTTTATCTCCTCGTTGATCAGATTCTGTACTTGTTCTTCATCTGGGTTTTCGGCTTCAAACTTTATTGCGTAATCTGACATCATTCTTTGTTTTTTATTTACTTCATGAAGCATCATCTTTGCCGCATATTTGGATCTCAAGTTGTTTATTTGCATTCGATGATCTTTGCTTGTTTCTTTTAGCATTCCTGTTTCCCATGTTGTTGAACTCTTTCCATTATAATGATCCATATGCATCATCGCGTACAAACCGCAATTTATTTTCTCTTTCTTTGTCTTCCAGTTCATGTTTAAGATTGTTGGTTTTTTTTTTGTATTCATTAGTTGATCTGCTATAGGATGTTCATATGTAGACAAATGCTTTGCAAAAACGCCCTTCTGAAAATTGAAATACACAGTGTCAATTTTAGAGTAGTATCACTAGTGATATTCTAGATATATTTGACAGAAACAAATTATATATGAATCATTCAGTACAGTTTTTCTTACCACAAGATCGTATTTGGTTGTTGGTGAGGGTGTTTGTGTTGGTGTTGTTGTTGGTGTTGGTTTTGGTGAGGGTGTTGATGCTTCAGTCGTCTTTGTTTTTTTCTTTTTAATTGTGCTCTTTTGGCTTATCTTTTCAGTGGCATTTTTCTTTGTTCTTTCTGTCCTTGTTACACTCAAACCTGCATAAAACAAATCCAAATAAGTTTATGAATATGATATGTGATAAATAAACCTTGAATGTGTATGCGCCGAATAATTTATAACATTCATTACTGCAAGTATACGTATTCATTACTGCAAGTATACAAACACAGAACCTAAATGTCAAATTAATACGTCGCATACATTCAGTTTTTTATCACACTTAATTCTTCTAAAGTAGACATGCTTAGATGTTACAATATACCTTTATTTGTGTTAATCTCTGGAGATGGATTCAAAAATGCCAGTGTGTTCAGAACTGCATTCACAATTTTACATATATTAAGAGAATGTATGCAATTTTTTTGTTTAAAGATTTATTAACATAAACTAACCGCTTAAAGCTGTTATCGAGCCCAGATCCGCAAAAGTATCAGAATCTACGTTTTTTCAAAAAGCACAAAATTAGTCTCTCATCATATATACTAGTTATCAGTACAAGTGCTCATCTACAACTGTTTTATCACTAGTGATAACCTACCAAAAACTGAATAAGACATCTACAACTGTTTTATCACTGGTGATAACCTACCAAAAACTGAATAAGACATCTACAACTGATTTATCACTGGTGATAATCTACCAAAATCTGAATAAGACATCTACAACTGTTTTATCTCTGGTGATAATCTACCAAAATCTGAATAAGACATCTACGACTGTTTTATCTCTGGTGATAATCTACCAAAATCTGAATAAGACATCTACAACTATTTTATCTCTGGTGATATGCTACCTAAAATTGAAGTGAGTCACTACAAATGTTTTGCTATCATCGCAGATCTTCTAACAGACAAAAACTGAACTAAATAGCTACAACTGCTTTTTATCACTAGTGATAACCTACCAAAAACTGAAGTAATGCATTACAATTTTTTATCACTAGTGATATAATACCAAAAATTGAATGACATCTATTTTATCATCATCACAGATCTTCTACTACCAAAAACTGAATAAAATAACTACAAATGCTTTTTATCACTAGTGATAAACTACCAAAAACTGAAGAAAAGCACAACATTCATCACATTATTATAAAAATCTCTCAAAAAATATATAAATCAACAAAAACTGTATAATCAAATAATAACATCTATAAAACTCAAATAAGTTGATAATCATCACATGCATCAAGTATCACATCAAAATCAACAAAAAATACACAAAATGTTCATAATTATCGATATTATTCATAAATAAGTACAAAATCACTAGAGATACTAATAAAACTAGTAAATAATTAGTCGTACCTTCATTTTCAGTTTCAGTAGGTTCATTTTGGACCTGTTTTTTTTTGGGTTCTGCTTGTGGAGTTGATGTATGTTCCATTTTTGTGTTTTTTTAGTGATTTTAACGGTTAATTACGGTTGATTTTGGTGTTTTAATGGCGGTTTTGTAACTGTGTGTGATTTTTAGAGAGAGAAAGGTGAATATTCAATGAATGTGACCGGGTGGAAAGTGAGAGGTCGGTGTGGGGGTTTGTTGGGGTAACTTTGCCGGGTTGGCAACTTTGGTCCCTCCGTGTTTTTTATTATTAAAATTTGTTTTTTTGATCCAACGGCCCTGATTGGTCCGTTGGTATGTACCAGTTTTTCCATCCTCAAAATAAAACGCCTCATATATATAAATGTTATGTATTTAATTATTTGAACACAAATAACGACTAACGGACATTAAGTAATTAACGGGAATTGACTAACGACCGTTAGTAAATAAAGGAAGGACTATAGGTGAAAATAGAAGTCAAGAAGATTCCGGAATTCCCTAGGGAATTAGGGGCCGATCGGATTTGGGTTTGCTAAACCCAATTCGAGTCCAACTTGTCCTCCAAGATATGTAGCCTATAAATACAAGGCCTAGGGGTTAGGGTTTCACAACTTGTGCACTCTTGCTATAACCCTAACTTTGTCTTTCTTCTTCCTTTGATAAAAAACCGATCGACCTATCCCTTGGGGGGGTGATCAAATTTTGTTAATTAAACAAATAGTTTGGTTTAATTCGTGTATTCTTTTACTAGCATCAAACATTAATCCGTTATAGTACGTGTGTACAAAACCTTGGTAATTAACTCACTATAGTTAATACCAAATAAAACGGTAAGGGGTTTCTCGTTAATCCTATTGTTTGTTAAAGAAGAAGAATTTGAAGTTTAGATCCTTGTTTTGCTAGGATCAAATGTACGTATCTTTAATATTCGGTTAATCTCTTTACATGTTAAATATTGATTCTTTGCTTCCGCTACATGCTTTGGTGATGTAGAATTAGTTATATAATTGTTATGGTATTTAAATTCTAACAGTGGCATCACGAGCCGTTTAACATGTAATTGTATTACCAAAACACATAAAAATCAAATTTTGATTTGGATTAACATGTTAGTGGAAATTTTTTAGGGTTTTAGAACTTAAAAATTTTCGAACCCTAAATTTTTTGGGGGGGGGGGGGTCGATCCCTCTTTAATTAAAAACTAGTTTTGTAACCCTAAAATTAGGAACATGTGTGTTTATGTGTGTAAAGGGTTACGTTCCTTGACTTGCAATTTAATCCATGATGAAACATGCATGTTTATCATGGATTAGGGTTATGTAATTAATTGTTAAGTTACTTGCTACATGTAATAAAAAGATAGATATAAAGTTAGGGAAGACCTAATTAATTAAATTAATGAATCTTTTATGTGCAACGTGGTATATGTTTGCTAAGGCTTACGCAACCAACTTGTTGGTGTATGTGGTCCATTGGTACTATTAGCTCGAAAACCAATGGGAGTTTTAGTAATTATATGCATATTAAAACACATATAGATTATTAATAGGATATATCAAAAGATTTGTATGTGGCTATATGATTTAATGGTTAAGATTATATGAGTTATTATGTGGTTATTTATATTTATTAAATTACTTGCTTTTTTTGTTTAAATTATATGTTGAATTGTAAGCAAAAAGAGGGTAATTTTTAGAATAGAAAATAAATTAACCTAATAACTATGAAACCTTGATGTGATAAATTATATATTGCAAAGTCTTATGTGCCGACAGTGGTTCGCTTCGCACAGTAATTTGCTCCCAGACGAGACTAGCAATATTATAATTTATAACATGTTTTTTAAGACTTAGAATCATAAACTTTTGATTGAATGATGAGTTTTGTACCAATAGTGTGAACGGCTCACCCAGTTTAGACAAACTATAAGAGGGGTGTAAGGAGGCTTGACATTAAATTGTCATCCGAAAGGGACGCGTTTTTAATTAGCCTCCGGGTGGACGTTTATCTCTTTGCTCCTTTGTGCGTCGAATTGGAGCTACCAAGTAATACTATTATTTTGTGCAAAATCATCTTAAGGGTAAATTGACTTCAATTACATGCGTCACTTTTGTGGTAATTATCCGAATAACTTGGGTCTTTTGACTCATGCAGCAGTAGGATATAGTGGGTGATAATTGGAGGTAATTCTTTGATTGGTGAACCCAATACCTCAATTGAAACTTTGTTGATTTAACTCTTAGCCTAATTGGAAATTAAAATTGTTTTGAAAACTTTATGATACGAAGATGTGTGCATGCTTCTTCGTACATATTTTGATTGTCACATCAAAATAAATACCCTAAAATTTAAGTCCATGCTATCTAATTATAAGAGACACTTGGAGTTAATATTTAGCGTAAGTGAGACCTTGCCTAGATATTAATGACAAGGTAAATTTCCATGGCGTGAGACCGTGACATGGAGAATTTGCAGTTTCTAAATTAGACGACTTAATTAAGTTGTAAGTGAGACCTTGAAACTTAAGGCATAAGATGGGAAGAAACATGCTTACATCACAAAATTGTTTTTGGAAAATGTAATTCCCATAATGATCTAGGAGTCAGAAATTGTTTGCTGATTATTGTACGACAGATTACCATATTTTGTACTTTCACTGAGAAGATCAACTGATGTAGTGAAACTATGAAAATTTGGATCCTAGTTTTCGAGAAGATTAAATGGATATATGAATATTTCCTGGGTAATTTTCTTTTCTTGAAAAATTGTATTATCGAAAATACTAAAATTGAATTTTGTAAATTCTTTTAATGTAATAATGCAACGTTAAGCCGTAAACTTGGGACATTCTTTATTGGTAAATTGATCTATACCCGTAGGGGTTTTTGGCTAGAGTCAACTTTACTAAAAGAATAAACCTAGTCTCCTTTCTTTGAGAGAAGAGTGAGAATTAATCCTATACTTTTTCATGAATGAGAAAGGTAAGATAGGAAAATTAGAATTGTCTAAATTCTAAGAAATAACTCATAGCAAAACTTTAATAGTTAAGAAAATTGCACATTTTATGAGTTATTAAATTAGAAGCTAGACTAGTAACCGCAAATTGGTAAAAGGCAAACTAGCATGATTTATCTAGTTTTTGTGTTTTGACTACTTAAAGATGCTACATACCATTGTGGGGATGGTAGACATATTAAGAAAAAATTGCATGCCCAATTTTTAAGTTAAATACATTGATGGATAGTCCATCAACTACATAGTAGAATACACTCTTTTTAGTACCTAAGTAATTGTTACGAATGGGTCTTCTCAAAGGTGTAGGAAAGTTAATAGCACACTAATTGCTTTGACTGGTTATGAAACTTTTACAATGTTGTCAAATCCAGTGGGAGCATTGTGTTGTAATTACTGGATAATGAATTAATGTAATGATCTGTAATTCACTGAGAGCTACAAGCTTTGTTATCTTGGTAGTAACCCAGATTATCTCTAGAATGTCTTGAGATAATTACTTTCCAATTGTAGACACTTTTGGTTTTAAGGATAGTCATGTACGTTTCCTTACTAGACAAGGTGGTACTATATCTACTAATATCTATGACATAATCATATTGATCACATAAATAAACGAGTGACGTGTTGTTTATCTGGTACATGATGTTGTTCCATGCACAAGTGGGAGAAATCTTATATTGTGTGCAAGGTACAACATATAGGAATATGATTTAAAGAACTGTCTTGACCGCAAGGTAAGAAACTAACATTCTAAATATGACTAATACACCTCTAAGTCTAGAAACACTTGTTGTTGAAATTTAGCTTAAGTGAGACATTGACTAGTTTACAACAACAAGGTGAAATTCCATGATTACGTGAGACCATACATGGATAATTACTGTTTCTAAATTAGATTCCTATTAGAACAAGTGTCAATAAGGATTATGAGAGTACTTCAAACTAAATATTTATGTATTATTGAAATGACATAAAATAAATGAAGTAATCTAATACTACTTCAAATTTGAATATTTATGTATTCTTGGAATATCATAAATATATGAAGTAATAAATTAACTTGAAATTACTATTGAAAACAAATTGTGGTGTTCATGATTACTTTAGTTATGCATGTTTATATTTTATTGTAAAGATATAAATATGAAGTCTTTTAAATTGTTACAAGACTTATTATAATATAAAGTAAGACGTTAACTTGTTATGTCTTCTTTATTAAGACATATACAAGAAGTCATTGATTTGATCAATGATTTATAACATATAGTGGAATTATAACAGTCTATGTCTTCTTGTTGATACATGGACAAGAAGTGACTTAGTTGAAAAGTACTTGTGTTATAAAGCATGCAATTGGCTTGGAAAATCTATTTCACCATTAAGTTGATTTAGTTGGTAAATAGGTAAGCCATAAGGAGTATAAGTTTATCTTACATATTGTTAGATTGTCTCACAATATTAGTTCTAATGAAATACCTCAAGTTTGTAGTGTGTTCAGTTAGGAGAATCAAACTCTATTATTATTGTTTGATTAAAGATAACTATAACTTCCTTTCTTCCAAAAGCTATCAAGGTTAGAAAATTGAGTATGGGAAGTATATACTCAATTAGACTCCAACCTAGAAGATTAATAAGACACCATTTATTATGGAATGTGATGAATCACATTAAGTCTTTAAATTGAAGTTCTGAATTTGTTAAACTGCTTTTGAGTAGGTTATTAACAAACTAATGTAAGGAACTGTCAATATGTATTTGTAATGTCCCAAAAGAGAACAATTTTGTGTTGCTCTACTTGCTAAAGTATTTATAGATAGTCTATAAATTGCAAAAGGCAAGTGGGAGGTTTTATCTTGAAAAGATAAAATTACAAGATACATAATCTTCTAAAAATACACTAGTAAATGTCATGATGATGATTAAACATGTTAATGTTAAATCTCAAGATGATGGAATTCTCATTCATAGATCCGCAAGGATATCTCAAATATTTGAATGATATGTTGAGGATTATGAGTTACAGGATTATGGTAAACCTGTTGATCATTAAGATGAATTGCAAATATTGAATTTGGCAAATTACTCATACTATGAATGTTTAGATGCAGTCCAGAAAGATAACTAGTTTTGGAAACTTAGTTAATCTTGAACTCTATAGTTACACTATAGAATGAAGATGAGTTTCTTCAAAAGGGATGAAAATCCTAGTGGTTTAAATCTTTGTGTAGAAATCATATGGACAAATTTTGTATATATATTTAATGTATGAAAAAATTATTAATCACACTTAAGCAATTAACTAAGATTGAAATTCTTTCTAGGCACATTAAATGTATAAAGATTATGATTGTCATTCTTAGTTTCATAAATATGAAATTAAAAATAGAATATCAAAACTCATTCTTGAGAAATTACTTGTGCGAGGACGATAAGTAATTAAAAGGAGTATTTGAATTCAAATAATCGTAGGAAGTATACAAAGTACAATAATTCATGAATGAATTAATGCATGCATCTAGGAGATACACTTATGTTTAATTATTAAATCCAAGTTTTGATTATAATTAAAATAAGATAATTCCTTAGTATTCCTAAAAGCTAGTGGGAGTATTATATTTATTTTCTTATTTCATATATGTTGTATAACATATAGAAAGTAACATTCCATAAACATTAAATGTTAAGTCTTAGTTTGGAATGAAACTTCACTTGATGATTAGAAAATAAACATACAACCTTGGAATATATGTTTATTGTTATAAACATAAGCGGTAAAAATAATTGATTCTAATAAAACATGATATACTATTAGAAAGTCTAATAAAAACATATCTTTGAAAAGATATAACATGAATAAAATCTAAGTTTGACACAAGGATTTTTTATGTACATCATGTTATTTGTTGTATCATGCTTGGATGAAAGATGATTTGACAACATTAATATCTAATTGAAAGTTATTAGATAACTAAGTGTAATAGATATGGTTGGATATAGAATTAACATCCTCATCCTGGAATTACTCCTAAATTCTAAGTATGAACCATATGGCAAATTGTTGCGTAATCGTTATAGCCGGAAAATCTTGAAAGATTGGAAGGTATCAAACATTACACAATGGATATTAAAGTTTACGGAATTTTAAAGAGCATATTGTTGTTTGCATACAATTATTCTAATAAAATTGAGATGACACTCAATACTAGTCAGGGTAGGATTTCATCCTTGTTAATGGCCATGAGTACTAGTTATGCTTAACTATGAGCAGAGTTGCATTATACTTTAAAGAATTAGAATACTTTAAACTATAAAAGGTTTGATAGTTTAATTGTCATAAATTGGTGGTTGAGGATGTCACACATTTATGAAATATTATATGGCAATATCAAGATAGTTGAATGCACACATATAAGAACTTCACTAATTGAATTCTTGAAATAAGTATTCTCAAAATTTCAATAGATCAAAATTAGTTGATTTATGTCTTGTCAACAAGTATGATTGACATGACTTGAGGCATAAATCATTAACTAGAATTATCATGCATTGATCTATTTAGTATTTGGATAAGGGATGTTAAGCAATTATTATTTACAATGAATTAAAGCACTTGGTACGTTTGTTTTCATTAATAATAGATTGTATCCTATATTTGCATGTTTAAATCCGTGAATAACTTATGTTATTCTAAATTGTCCGTTGTCACTTAATGATATGGGAATATCATTAAATCAAGACAAATCTGAGTATTGGTAGAATATACTTGAAAGTATATTGATGCGTTGACATGCCAATTTCACATGATATTCAATGAATTGAATATATGACTTATCCCAATTTCATGAGTTTACTTTATGGATCTTGTCATGAAGTAAGTCATGTATATATAGTTATCCTCAGACTTGAGATGCCAGATAACTGTTATGGATGTAGTGCATTTCTGTGAAGCAATTTACTGCTATACGTAACTGGTAGCTATAAGGATTATTTTCAGGAATGTTGCAAAGTTCATGGGTTATGCTCGTAGTCAAGAGAGAATTTGTTCCTCCAAATTTGTTTGGAGTTTAATATTGCTGGGCCCCTCGTAGGGTTGACAAGATGTTTGTGCGGCCGCACCCAAGATCTCCCCTGAATATGTTCAGAAGATTTGGTAATCTTGCTCAATCAGAAACAATGAGAAACAGAATGATTAATAAAGAATGACTGAGATCCATATCTTTATTAATGTAGTATCAGAAACAAAAGGATGAGTATGATGATGAATCATCGAATAGTTTTTCCAAGAGACCACCACCTGAGTTGTACTAGGGACATTGGCGTGTTGCTAGACGCTAACCAATGTCATTACTATTAATAGATATCCAAGTGGGAGCTGTTAGTTTAAATGGATAAATATTAATACGTATGACTAGAATCGAACTCGGGACCATGGGATTGCACACTTTACGTATGAATGATTAATGAAGAATAATTAATATATATAAATGTTATGTATTTAATTATTTGAACACAAATAACCAAGGTTGTTAGGATCGGGATCCTACCTAGGATCATTTTCGGCTTTGCAAGATCGGGATCGTAGGATCGTAGGATCGGATCCTACCTAGGATCGTTTTTGGCTTTTCCTTTACATATGTATACAAACCATTTTTAAAAACTTTCCTCTCAAAAAAAGTCAAAAAAAGTCAAAAAAAAAAAAGGATCGGATCGTTCACGATCCTACGATCCTACGAGCGATCCCACGATCCTGTAACGATCCTACCTGAAAAAAGGGTTACCAACAGGATCGGATCGTTCACGATCCTACGAGCGATCCCACGATCCTGTAACGATCCTACCTGAATTACGATCCCGTAACGATCCTGCTTGTTTTGTGTGTGTAGGATCGTAGGATCGTACGATCCTACGAACAGGATCGCGATCCTGACAACCTTGCAAATAACGACTAATGGACGTTAAGTAATTAACGGGAATTGACTAACGACCGTTAGTGAATAAAGGAAGGACTATAGGTGAAAATAGAGTTCTAGAAGATTCCGAAATTCCCTAGGGAATTAGGGGCCGATTGGATTTGGGTTTGCTAAACCCAATTCGAGTCCAACTTGTCCTCCAAGATATGTAGCCTATAAATACAAGGCCTAGGGGTTAGGGTTTCACAACTTGTGCACTCTTGCTATAACCCTAACTTTGTCTTTCTTCTTCCTTTGCTAAAAAACCGATCGACCTATCCCTTGGGGGGGGGTGATTGTTAATTAAACAAATAGTTTGGTTTAATTCGTGTGTTCTTTTACTAGCATCAAACATTAATCGGTTATAGTACGTGTGTACAAAACCTTGGTAATTAACTCACTATAGTTAATACCAAACAAAACGGTAAGGGGTTTCTCGTTAATCCTATTGTTTGTTAAAGAAAAAGAATTTGAAGTATAGATCCTTGTTTTGCTAGGATCAAAGGTACGTATCTTTAATATTCGGTTAATCTCTTTACATGTTAAATATAGATTCTTTGCTTCCGCTACGTGCTTTGATGATGTAGAATTAATTATACAATTGTTATGGTATTTAAATTCTAACAGTACCAGCATCCATTCTCTCACGATCAGTAGCATCTCTGTTAGCTTCAAATGGGATGACCCGTCTACCAGCATCCATTCTGTCACGATCTGTAGCATCTCTGTTAGCTTCAGACGGGTCGACCCGTCTACCAAAAACAACATCCTTTCTTTCACGATCTCTAGCCTCTCTTTCAGCCATTATCTCATCCAAATCGATCAGTCTTGTATTGGGCATATTCTAGGCAAACCAAAGGTGCGTTTCTTCAGCGGGATAGGGGCTAATCGGTGGTCTTCCATCCCCTCTTATTATTAGTGGTCGATCCATTTGCTAATTTTCTCTTTTGTCTTCTTCTAGGGCTTCTGGGCTTCTTCAGACAGTTAATACAAATTAAGTGGGGATTTGATCACATGAACAGCGATCATATGAAAAGTTTTCACAACGCTCCAATCTATAAAAAATATATAGATATGACAACCCGCTATTTTACAGGTCAATACTGTTCAATAAACTCAAATTTCTTTTCTTGACATTTACTTGAGAACAATTTACGTATAACTTTCTACTTGAATCAACGAAAAATTTAAAATATCTTTCAAGTGCACTAGGACTTAGGCTATATTTAGTCCACAACATTCTAACACCTTGCTTCTACTCCGGTTCGAAATTTTAATCCCTGAAAAATTTCCTTCTCTTTATTTACTTACGATTGTTAGTTGAACAAACGCTATTCGCAATTTAAATTTAACACCCAATATGCCCAATACTCCTAACAATTATTTTTAACGCATTTTTATACTTCCTAAATTATTACCAAAGTTCCAAAAATATTTCCTTACGCCTAATGTAATTTCTTTATTTATAACTTTTAATTACGTATAACTTACGTTAATCACCAAACCGATAACCAATTAATACCTATTTTTAATACTCAATACATACAATATACACACCTTTGTACCAAATTAACTCTTCTACTCCAAAATTCATCCATGTGCCACCCCCCCCCCCCTTGTTCTATAATAATTACTAGACAAGTTACACTTACCATTAATTACCAACATTTCAACCTTAAAACATGGAAATGTAAGACCAAGTTTTAGGTGGCTTGACCACCAATTTGTCCCCCCTCCTAGCCCATAATCGGCCACAATCCTCAACCCCTAGCCATGATATATTTTTGACTCACTATTACTACTTTGAAAGTCCTTTAGTATATATATGTACATGTATGTATCTAGTAACTAGTTAGAAGGAAAAAAAATACATCACACACACACTTACTCATACATTCGATCCACCCAAGGAAGCAAGGGAAGAAGAGAACTTGTTTGGTTAAGTTCAAGTATCATTAGGATATACTAGTAAGGGTTTTAGAAGCACTAATCTTGGGTTAATCAAGTAAATTGCCTCCTCATCATACTAATCTTCCTAAGTAAGTAACACTTTATATTGATAAATTCATACTCCTTATGTCATGATATTAGTTCAAGTTACATATACGTATTTATCACTTTGTACATGTTAATAAAATCTTATAACCACAATACTCTTTTAACTAAAGACTATGTCTTAAACAAATTTTTTATCATGAGCAAACTAGTTGGTTATAAATCTTAACAAGATGTAAAAATTAGAACATGACATATGAGCTAGTAAGTTAGCTAAACTAGTCTTGGAGAATGCTTTATTTACAATGAATTGAACTTTTCATATTGCTAAGTTTATTGATAAATCACTATTGACATGTTGGGAAATTGGTGGAAGAGTTAGGACACTTTTAGTTTGGGAGTTGTTGTTAAGTAGTTTTGGATAACTAGAAGGCTAAGAAAAGTGTTTTGACACTTTTAGAAGAGAGGCTGTCCCATTCGACCTCCCATAGAAAAATCAGTAGCTTAGTAGCAAGATTATGTTAGAAATATAGAAAATAGACTTTATAACGAAAACGTAGCTGCTTGAATGAGTTAAAACGGACTTATAACGAAGAAGATACGTTAGTTTTAAGTTGTGCGACGAAAATGAATTTTTTGAAAAAGTAGATGCTGTTGGGAATTTTAAGGGGTAAAAACTAATGTTAAAAGTTAACTAAACTAGCCGAGACCCTAAAAACATGTTAGTATACATAAAAATGAACCCGGGAATATATAAAACTTTAGAATCGGAGCTAAGACGAGAAAGTTATGGCCTAGTGAAGTTGCGGCGAAATATAAACTTTTGACAGCTTTTATTTTGCTATTAGAAGCTGTTAGAAATATTTAATGTGGATTTTGGACACTTTAGAGTCGGTTTTAGCTAAAATGACGTAAACAAAAATGGTAGAATGTTATGTATACTTGTTAGGCGCGTTAGAGGTTTTCTAAAATACTTATTGACAAGACGACTATAGTTTAATCACGAGATTAGCTAGTTAAGTTTTCTAAAAAGGGTTGTTTTGCTTAATAAATGGAAACATTGACGCAGCCATATTTTTGTCGATAAATATTGCAACAAACATGCACAAGTGATAAAATAACGTATGAACTTGCGTGCACGACCTTGTTTTCAAACCTAAGACATATGAATTATTTTGGTTGCAGTTAGAGTTATAGGACTTTTATTCCCGGTTTACAGTATTTCTAATCGAGACTTGATAACTGAGGTGAGTTTCATAGCCCCAATTTTTACATTATTTATACATGATTTCTAAACCCTCGGGGTGGGAACACATTGCTTATTTTTCGGACACAAGTATTAAAAACTGTTACTTTGCCTAAGTTACCGCATTGCCATTAAAGTCCCCACGAATCATGAACCGTTAATTACTTGTAAGCGCGGATGTTATGAATAGATCTATTTGGGTTGACACCCTGGTCCGAGTTGGTCGCGCCAACCTGTCAAACGGACGCATATCATTCGGATTATCTTCGAGTGTCTGGCAAACACTTATTTGGGGCATTGATTATTATTATGCTTGATTGCATACCATTACGTTGAGCTTCGGGGTCATGAGCTTAGGGCACTGTATATTATTTTTGGCTATGACGTTATATTTGTTTTGATTGTCATGCTATTGAAATCTTGTGGTCCGCACTTTACTTGTTTACTTAAACCTATGAACTCACCAACAATTATGTTGACCTTTTTAGCTTGTATTCTCAGGTAATTAGGCGATAATAATCACCTATGTTTGGAGCACTTTAGAGTCACATTTTGGAACGCACATCATGATGAATATTTTCTTGCATTATTTAGCGTTTGGTTATGTATTAAAATCTTACATTTGATGGTGAACTCTGATATTAATGTTTTGTAAAACGTTTATGTTTAAATCAAACGCTTGTTTTAAAATGACTAACTTAGAGGTCATTCTTTATTGCCTTGTACTTTGTTATCCATGTACGTTACGCCCCCGGAATTCCATTCCGCTGCAATCCAAATTTTGGGGGTGTGACAGATTGGTACCAGAGCCAAGGTTATAGAGAACTAGGATGCATCATTGACCCTAGACTATAACCACTAGGTCACTACACTTCACAACATCATGATGTGTATACGATTACGATACATGCTTTTATTTACTTATTTTATTTGAGTTACTTATACTTATATATATTTATATTGACCTGGTTTACAGCGATATGTCTTCACCTACTCATCCCATTATCCTTGACTCGGATTCAGACATGGAGGATTCATCATCATCCACCACTGTTCCGATCCTACCAGCCATTCCAGTTCCTGCACCCTCTGGCGATGTCTCTGCGGAGACTGAGCCATTTGAGGACGCTCAGACCATATCTACACCACCTGTACCATCACCACCAGTTTCACCTCCAGTACGCCGTGCTAGGCGTATCCCTGTAGTACAGCCGGATCAGATACCCATTGGTCGCCGCTATCGGCTAAACGAGACTGGCCTTATCATGCTCCGTACCGCTAGGAAAATGGTACGATCTCGACCCAGCCGTGTACCAGCACCTACTACTCCATCCCATCTCCCATCACCACCATCATCTCCACCACCACCACCATCGTTTACTTACCACCAGACTACCACAGTCCCATTACCACCATCACCCGGAGATGTTCCCGATACTTTGCTACCACCTCGCAAGAGGACTTTTACCATAGCACCTTCACCTTCTGATCCCTATGTTATGGCCGCTGCTGAGGCCTCTGCTCAACCTAGGGCACATACGCAAGTTGACGCTCACAGGTGGTCATTCATTCCGCCTACACTCAGTACATGGAGATACGATGAGGGTACTCCGAGTACCTTTGAGCTGGGAAAGAGTTCTGTGATGGCTGCTGCACGATTTCTACCAGTTACAGGTGAGCCTGTTCATCACACCATCCCACTCTTGATCAATAGGATGGTCCGCCATGAGGACCGCATTGATCGAGCATTTGATTGTCTTGATTAGCTTCCCTTGGAGCGCATTGAGACTATAGAGACTCAACAAGAGCATCAGATCAATGCACACTCCCGGATTGCCATATTTGAGCATTTCGTAAAGGATGAGCAGGCGCGACGACGTGACCAGGATGCATTGATTCCTAGTCTCCTCGAGCAGATCAGTGAGCTCCAACGCCGTCTCGATGGTGCATCAGGCAGTGCCTAAAATAGATTAGTCTCGTAGATAGCTTTTGTATTTATATCCTAGCCACGGGGTGTGTGGCTGATCCGTGCTATAGTATATATAAATAATATCAAACGGATATGCGTGATACGCGAGAAATGACAAATCAACCTTTTAGGAAAAAGGTTAACTTACAAAACCCGTGAATACGATATGTGTGATACCGGGCAAGTGATTACCCGGGTCGTGTCCCAGCGAGGTGTGAATCGAGGATTTTGTGCAAGGTTCGGAATTAAAGTGCTTGAAGTGTGGAATTGGATTTTTGGTTTTTAATATTCTAATTGAGTGATGGAAAGTGAATAAAGAAAAATAAACAAATAACGAAATTATACTAAAAACGCAAATCGGGAATCTAAAAACGAGCCTAAAACTAAAATCTTTTAAAAACTAATCCTACAAATTCAAATTTATTTTTTCTAAGTCCTAAATGATAAAAGAAAATTTTATAAAAAAGAATTATATTTTTTTGATTTTTATTTAATTAAATATGAATTAAAAACTGAATTTAAAAGAAAAATAAATTAAAAATACTAAATGAAATTAGAAAATTATGAAAAATTCCAGAAAAGTCCTAATTGATGTACTGATTCTAGGAAAAATAAGCTTGAGGTGATAGCTTATTCAGATAAGCTCGAATAAGCTAGGCAGTTGCAATAAGCTTATTTGGAGAAAAAAACTGGTTAAGTAAAATATGGTGCAAATCAATAACAGAACAAGACCCTAGGGCAGATGGTTGTGTGTTGTTGTGTTGGGGCTTAGCAAGGCAAGAGGTCCAGGGTTCGAATCCCAGGCCTTGCCTTTTTGCTTAACTCTTTTTTCTTTTTCTTTTTTTTTTTTTTTTTTTTAATTTTTTACAAACTCATTAAGCACAACAAAATAAGCTTATTTAATGAAGACAACTAATTAAGAAAACCAAAAATAAGCTCAGAAGCTATAAAGTGAAAAAACAAGCAAAAGGTATAAAAATGGGCTTAAAGCTAATAAGCTATGGGAAATAAGAAATAAGCTAAGGTTTACAAATAAGCTAAAAATGAAAATAGATGAAACAAGATAAGCCACAAGTCAAGCAGTTGAGCTCAGAAACTCAATAAGCCCAAAAAGGCTAAAAACTGATGCTATGGGAAGATCAGCTTCACAAGGCAACTTTTGGCTTATAAATAAGCACTTAAATGGCCACCACAGTGCACAAAATTTAGCAATTCTAAAATCTCATAAACCAAGACTCACAAAGGTCCCAAACTTAGGCTCATAAGACCTTATTTTCAGCTTGGAAATAAGCTATGGAAGTAGCTTATCAGACTCAGTATATACTGAGGTATAGATGCACAGGGCAAAAACACCCTATTTCCAACCAAGAAAAAGTACTTAAATTAAAATATTAAAAATCAAAAAAAAATAGCGAAAGATAGACAAGCAGCTAAACTATAACCATGCCAAATTTTATCTAATTCTGACTTAAAATGCGCACATGAAAAATAAAAGAAATAAGCTAAAAATTGAAGATTTCCAAATTCTAAGTCTGCTTTGTGGGTTTTGACTGATATGACCAATTTTAAGGACAAGACTCCAAGTAACTAGTTTGCTACTCCAAATTGACCCTAAGGGAACACAAGAATGGCAAGAGAAAAGCTCAAATTAGCTTTTGGCTAATTTGAGCTTATTGACTGAGTTATGGACATCAGCTAAACAGCAATCCACTATGACCTATGAAAATCATCAAGCTACCTCAAATTGAGTCAAAAATAGCTTATTCAAATCAAACTAAGCTAGATTGAAAATCCCAAAATGGCACATGAACTGTGTTTAACCATTTTTACCCACTTTAGACTCTGGCCCAAACACCTCTTATGTTTCACTGATTTGTCATTTAAACTAGGAATAGCAATTTTAAGCCTAGATTTCTAAACATAACTTATTTAATAACTTAAATTGACCCTAAGTAACAACTTTCTACTGTAATTTAGCACTCAAATAAGCTGAGTGCTTATTTGACTGATTTTGGCTTTTTAGGCTATTTAAGGACAAAATGGAGTTAAACACACTACCACTAACTATTAAGCATCAACTAACTTCTATTAGAACAAATGATCACAGAAAAAGAAAATAAGCACCAAATAAGCTAATGTACAGTAAAAGGGAAAAATAGAAATTAACTCACAAATGCCCTTTGCTCAAACAGGGTTAAATGCTCTTAAGAGCTTATCTACAAGCTCTAGCTTGTTAGAAACAAGCTAGTAACAGCAATGGGACCTTCCATCTCAGCCCATCATCCATGATTGCTTATTTTGACCCTTTTTTTGACTTTCGTTGACTTTTTGGTAATTTTGAGATTAGAACTGAGTTACTCTATCATAAGCTCACAATAAGCTATATCAAGCTTATATGAACTTACTCAAGCAGAAAATAAGCTTTTGCAAACACCAAATAACTTAATTCGAATTACCAGTAGACTTTTAAAATTGAAATTTTGATTAACTTCAGAAAATGATACAATACTTGATGGATTAAAGATAAATGAACTTAAACAAACTTGAATTGATACAATAACTTTAAATTTCAACTTAATTAGATACTTAACTAAAAATACGATTACACTAATTTTCTACATGGCCTCAATAGGCTACAATATGCACCTATTTATACTAAAACTAAAGTGGGATCTTCTTACTCTTGTCCTCTGATTACATCCTGACCATTGGATTGCCTTGAAATAATCTCAGCCATCAACTTCAGTTTTGGCGCCAAAAATAGGTAAGAGGGTACCCACTTCTGTACTAGTAACTTGAGGGGGGGGGGGGAAGAAGCATTAAATGCTTTTTGGACTGGGTAGGTAGAGTGTAGAAGGAGGGTGAGGGGGAGGGTTGGTTTGTCAGGAATGAGCATGGTGGGTGATGGTGGTTTCTGGTTTTAGTTTTGGCGGGTTTGTGGGTTTGACCAAGGGTCAAACCGGTGTTGACTGGTTTGGTTAAATAAAAGAATGTGGGTCGGGTTTATAGGATATGGGTTGGGTTATTTGTTGGGCTTGGGTTTAGTTAAATGGTAAGGATTAGTTTTAGAGTTTAGGGACTAATGTTGCCAAAACTGAAAATTCAAGGGCCATTTATGCCAAATCTGAAAATTATCTTCAAGGACCATTTGTGTCATTTTGATATTCATGAGGGATGACTTTGACAATTTGAGCAATTTCTTGGTCCAAACTCATAAATCCTTTTCCGGCCTCGGTTCTTCACGACTTTCCAAACTTGTGCTCGGTTTTTGCCTGTTTTGCCTCATTTTCAATCCTTTTGTACCTGAAACATATAAAACACAAACCAAGGATATCTGCAGTATAATTTGGGTGTTTTTGGTCATTTTTGTGTCTTTTATGGGTATAAAATGATGAGTATTTACACACTCATCAATCCCCCACACTAAACTATTGCTAGTCCCTAGCAATCCGATCATGTGAAGTATTGAAAGGATCAAAAGAATACCAAGCATACCCCATTTTGACTTTTTATTCAATGCAAGAAATTTAAACTAGAACTAAAATAAATAAACTGCTTGATTTCCAAAAATGGTATCATGGAACGGGATTCACACAAAATGGGTGTCTCCAGGGAATTGTAATCGTCATCCTCTTTTTTATACTCCCAACTAAGCTTAAACTCAATGTGCCAATGTTTTTGTAAAATGCTAACACTACTTATACTAATAATCTATGTAAGCCGAGACTTAACTTTTCACTCCCATATTTATTCAAGTTAGGTGACTGTGCTTGATTTTCAAAATTTTGATCACAAAAATCGACTTTTTTATAAGATATTGACTAATACTAGTTGAAAGATAGATTTAAAATTTAAAACAAGCAAGTTTCAAAACTTTATTGCATTTTGCAATATCATTCCATTTTATTTTATTTTTTTCTTTTCATTTTTTCATCATTTTTTTTTTAACTTGTGCAACATAAACTAACGGAGTTTCACGGGAACCAAGACCTTACACCTTCCAGAATAAAGGATCCAAGGGCCGTTACAACGGAGAGTTCCAAGACTCTAAACAATCCTGAAATGAGGATCCAAGGGTGTTAGACCAAGACCTCACACATTCCTGAATTAGAGGTCCAAGGGCAGGTGTAAGAGGGTAGCCAAGACCTAAACGCCTTCCGGAAATAAGGATCCAAGGGCCGATCTTGAACCGTAGCTTTTTAGCACATACATTTATTACTTAATTTTTGCAACTTTCAAGCAACGTCTCACTTTCATTTTGCATTATTATGACATATGCTTGTTCCGAAGTTTAAATAAAGCTTTGAACTAGTATTTTTCAAAAGGGATAATTACCAAAATAGACCAAACACCAAATGGTCTATACCATACCCCGGTTTCCCAAAAAATGTCCCCCGTTGCCCAAAAAATACACTGAAAATCCTTCAGTTGCCCAAAAAATTGCCGGTTGCCCTGGGCAACATAATTATTTTCGGATTTCAGGGTAGATAGGGAACCGCCCATTTGTGTTTGGTCTACTTTTAGAATTATCCCTTTTCAAAATCGTATTAAAAAATGATTTTGTGTGTTCAAATGTTTGAATATAAGCACTTATTAAGTCAGATTAGTTATCTCCTGGGAGGAAAAGCCATAGATTACTTATATAAGCTCTAAAGAAAACCACTATTCTACGCTTAGCATTTTCATTTGCACAAATCGTAAAACCTTAGTCTAACCGTTAAGGAAGTAGCCGGATCAACACTCTGGCATAGTCGGGATTCCCTTTGTTCTAACCTAATCAAGACTAAACACTTCTTTTTCTTTTTTTTATTGCAATTTCTTATCTAAAAACGAAATTTTTTTTAAAATTTTGGCCAAAACGGGGGTACTAGGGCACTAGAAGGTACAAATGTGACAAAATTCGAGAGAATTCCCCCCCACACTTAGAATTAAATATTGCCCTCAATATTCAAAGTACCGGCTATTATGCCGACACTTAGAACGTAAAAAGGTAATACTAATAGCCAAGTGTGTGACAGAAATCTCATTTTTCACAAACAGGATTAAAAAGATATCCCTAGATAAACGTTAGCAAAAAGATCGGATATTGGGCGGCGGGATTGAAAACAGGCGCGACAATCATCACAATCCAAGGGAAACCTGAAAATCAGAGCAAACAACACACAAAAGCCAAGCACAGTGGGATTCCCCCACACTTAGTGTCAGAAAATAGAAAGAAGTCAGAAACATGGGTTGTCACCCATGTGGTGCTAATGTTTTTGTTAACCGAGTCACTAGCTTGACTTGACCCCGAATTCATTGGTTCATGGGGAAGCAAGTGGAAGAAACAATCTCCATCGGACTTTCATTCAATGTGTTTGGATAAACATTTGAACATCAGAAAGTTCCACACCGACGAGATACCCACGGTATTTTAATAGTAGAAACTATAAGGGATGATACCGGGGTCAAAGATAGTGTCCTCATTCCCGTAGGAGAAAAGGGAAAGAGAAATCACACCATATGTGATGAAGAGAAGCAAGATTTTTATGATTATCATAAAAAACTCTTCATCATCAAAAGCAATTTTGTCTTCAACGGGAGGGAGGGTCGGGATGAAATCTTCAAGAAGTAAATTCTTATGATCAATAACACCTCCCCCCACACTAGAATCATCCTCAGGATCAAAGTAGAAATGATCATATTCAGGAGGAGATATAATATGAGAGAGTTCACCGGAGAACTCCTCATGATAAAGATCATTCATATCAAAATGAAATGCATCATACTCGGGAAGAGAGATATAAGAATGAGAAGTGGTACTGCCACTACCCGCCTCTTCCGAATGATCGATATCAAAGCAAAAGGCTTCATAAGCCGAGAGAAAAGAATCAGGATGAGAAGTGGGATTGCCACTACTCTCCTCTTTGTTATTAAAAATAAAAGTCTCATATATGGGAAAAGCATCCTTGAGCTCGTGCTCCGAAGGATCTGACGGCTTATCTTTAACAACAACATCCTTCGAGGGGAGGGAAAATAACGGTTCATCCAATATCATCTTTTCTAATAACGGAGCATCTCCCCCCGGATCACCATCGGGCTCAACAATTTCCGGCGAAATTGGAGCATCAATAAAGAAAACCTCGAGCTCTTCCATAGAGATATCACTTCCCTCAAGCGGAGGAGAAGGATGGGAAGAGTCGGAAATGATTGGTGCAGAATAAGGAGTGGGATTTTTAGTTCCATCCACAGAATCAACAATCTCAATACGATAAACCGATTCCGGAGGTGAGACAAGTGGTGTGCTCTTAGAGCTAGCAATTTTCACCACTTCCGTTGTGATCTTCGATTCTTGTTCATCATAATCAAAAATACTCTTAACTTCCGCAGCACAACTCTCAAACCATTTGCTTGAACCAGGGATAATTTTCATCGTTTTTAGCTCAGCACGTTTTTTTGAAGTACTCTTAACCGTGAATCTTGAAAGTGTCGAATCACTTCTTTTGGAAGCAATTACGAGATCAGATTTTTGATTAACCGTAGCAACGTTGCATTTGGTGGTTAGAGATTTAGGGTCCTGATTAATGTTAAACGTGACTTCTTCATTATCAACCCGTATGGTTAATTCTTAGGCGTATACATCGATGAGAGCACGACTTGTCCTTAAGAAAGCTCTCCCTAGAATGAGGGGAACTCGAGGATCGGCATCAAAGTCTACCACAACGAAATTAGTGGGAAAGTGGAACTTTCCTACTTTCACAACGACATCCTCAGCTATTCCAAGTGGACGAGTTATAGTACGGTCCGCTAGCTCGAGTGTCATGCAAGTAGATGTAAGCTCCGGAAGAGATAATTTCTTCCATACCGAGAGTGGCATAAGGTTAATGCTTGCGCCAAGATCGGCCAAGGCTGAGCACTGAACCATCCCCGAGAAATCACATGGGATTAAAAACTTGCCGGGGTCTCCGAGCTTTTCGGGAAGCTTCTTGAGGAGAACCGCCGAGCACTGTTCGTTAAGTGGGGTCTTTGCCATCTCAGACAACTTATCCTTGTTGCTTAGTAAACTTTTGAGTGTAGATGCAAATTTGGGCATAAGGACGAGAGCATCTGCGAAGCTTATGTCAAAGTGCAATTCATTGAAGATTTTAAAGAATTTCTCCATTTGTTGATTGGTTTTATCTCGAAGCTTCTGATCGTTAAGCCTCGAAGGATATGGAATCGAAGGCTTAGGATTGGTGATCGGGTTCCGGAACTTGAGTTTGGACATCTGGAGGTTGGACGTGTGCGGTACTTCGTGGGCTTGAGAAATGCACCTTGTCCGTTGTCACCTCGGTATCTCGATTCACTTCCCTCGGTGGAGGGGGCATAGGAGTCGAGGGTCCATTATGCGTCTTACCACTTCGAGTGGTGACGGCTTTCAACTCACCCTTCGGGTTGGGAATAGTATTTCCAGGAAGACCTCCCGAAGTTGAAGCTTGATTCATTTGGTTCATGAGGCTAGCAAACATGTTCTCAATTTTACTTTGAGATTGCTCAATTTTATGATTTGTTGTTCTAAGTTCGTTTTTGAGCTCATGACCTTTCTTTGTTATTGAGGTTTGAAAATCATTTTTCAAAGTGGTGATTTGATTTTGCATTGACCTCATGTTGGCCTCATTTGACTTTATGTAACTAGCAAGTTCATTTGAGGGACCAACGGGGGCTTGGTAATTAGAAACTTGAAAGCCTTGATTGAAATTACCCCCTTGGGTTGGGTATTGATTTACCGGGGCTTGAAATTGGTTTCGAACATCTTGCCCTCTCGGTTGATTTTGATTGAATCTATTTGGATTGTTGGGTTGAGAAAATCCGGGTGGTCCACTTTGATTACTAACACGATAGTTCGGGTCAACTTGAGGATGGTATTGGTTACCTCCTTGGTTGTAAGCCCCGGCTACCGCATTAACTTCAAATCGACTACCATCGGTGGCAATACAATTGTAGTATGCATGAGGACCACCACAAGTGACACAAGTTTCTTCCACCGCTTTGACTTGAGTGGGTGAAAAAGTTTGTGGGGAAGATAGTTTCTTTTTCTTGGAAAGAACCAAAGCTTGAATAGCATCCGTGAGTTTTTCAATCTTAGCATCGGTGCTAGAAGTACTCACGTGAGATGAAGAAGGAGAAGCACTACTAACTTGGGAAACAACCGGTTTGCTTCGTGTAGTGCGGACCTTGGGCTTATTCACAATGATGGTTAATGCATCTTTCGGAGTCCGATTCAAGAGATTGCCACCAGCGGCGGCATTAAGAGAATCTTGGTCCGTTTGGTTCAAACCATTATAGAAGGTGTCGAGTTGATGTAACTCGGAGAAACCGTGGTGTGGACATTTGCGAAGTAATTCTTTAAAACGATCCCACGCTTCACTAAAGGATTCATCAAATTTTTGAGTGAATTTGGTGATTTCATTTTTAAGGCTTGTGGTTTTAGACGGGGGAAAGAATTCGTTCACAAATTTTGACACTAAATCATTCCCTCAAAGAAAATGTATCAGAAGATTTGTTTCTGAGAACACTCAGAATTTGAAGGTCTTTAAACCATCGAATGTGAGAGGTGCTTGAAATCGAATGTGGAAGGATGTTCAAACCCGATATTTGAAGCTCAAGCTATGGCAACGAGAATTGCCGGAACGACGAACATATAGCATCTCCGTAACCCTCGGTGGGTGCTTGGAGAAGCTCAGACATGGTGCGTTCATCCGCCATTGTGACAATGGGAGGAACGGGAATAGCACGAATCTCGGGTTCGGCTATTGAGGCGGAATGCCTACGATTACGTCTTCTCGGAGTATGCACGAGTTCACGTAAAAGACTTGTCGACGGAGAAGAACGAGTGCGCATGCACTAAAAACAATTCAACTAAAACAAGACCGAAGCAAAACACAATGAACTTAAACCAATAATCAACAAGCGTACGGTAGCTCTTCAAAAGATAAACGCACAAAGGAGCGGAAGAGAAGAATAGATCTCTATTCGAGGCGAAGTTCGTTGGATCGCCTCTCCTTATACCCCTCTTATAGTTTATTTATCAATTAAAGGTGAGCCGATATTCGCAAGTGATACAAAGGCAAGTTTTAATCTTTTGTTTGGGAACTTATTATGATAATACTCCAAGTTGAGGAATATTATTTTGAGGTTGCTTTTATCTTTTATTTTAAAACAATAAAACGGAAAATGTTTTTGTATTTTTGTAAACACTTTAGGAAAAGTGTTTTGATTTTTCTGATATATATATATACAAAGAAAAAGAAAAATATTTTTGTATTTTATGGGGTTTATGGAAAACGGGAACTTCACAAGGAAGGATCTCAAGTCACTAATCGTTAAAACCTTTAACAATATTGTCGCAACACAACCTCCCCGGCAGCGGCGCCAAAATTTGATCCGTGCTATAGTATATATAAATAATATCAAACGGATATGCGTGATACACGGGAAATGACAAATCAACCTTTTAGGAAAAAGGTTAACTTACAAAACCCGTGAATACGATATGTGTGATACCGGGCAAGTGATTACCCGGGTCGTGTCCCAGCGAGGTGTGAATCGAGGATTTTGTGCAAGGTTCAGAATTAAAGTGCCTGAAGTGTGGAATTAGATTTTTGGTTTTTAATATTCTAATTGAGTGATGGAAAGTGAATAAAGAAAATTAAACAAATAACGAAATTATACTAAAAACGCAAATCGGGAATCTAAAAACGAGCCTAAAACTAAAATCTTTTAAAAACTAATCCTACAAATGCAAATTTATTTTTTCTAAGTCCTAAATGATAAAAGAAAATTTTATAAAAAAGAATTATATTTTTTTGATTTTTATTTAATTAAATATGAATTAAAAACTGAATTTAAAAGAAAAATAAATTAAAAATACTAAATGAAATTAGAAAATTATGAAAAATTCCAGAAAAGTCCTAATTGATGTACTGATTCTAGGAAAAATAAGCTTGAGGTGATAGCTTATTCAGATAAGCTGGAATAAGCTAGGCAGTTGCAATAAGCTTATTTGGAAAAAAACTGGTTAAGTAAAATATGGTGCAAATCAATAACAGAACAAGACCCTAGGGCAGATGGTTGTGTGTTGTTGTGTTGGGGCTTAGCAAGGCAAGAGGTCCAGGGTTCGAATCCCAGGCCTTGCCTTTTTGCTTAACTCTTTTTTTTTTCTACAAACTCATTAAGCACAACAAGATAAACCAAGCAAAAGGTATAAAAATGGGCTTAAAGCTAATAAGCTATGGGAAATAAGAAATAAGCTAAGGTTTACAAATAAGCTAAAAATGAAAATAGATGAAACAAGATAAGCCACAAGTCAAGCAGTTGAGCTCAGAAACTCAATAAGCCCAAAAAGGCTAAAAACTGATGCTATGGGAAGATCAGCCTCACAAGGCAACTTTTGGCTTATAAATAAGCACTTAAATGGCCACCACAGTGCACAAAATTTAGCAATTCTAAAATCTCATAAACCAAGACTCACAAAGGTCCCAAACTTAGGCTCATAAGACCTTATTTTCAGCTTGGAAATAAGCTATGGAAGTAGCTTATCAGACTCAGTATATACTGAGGTATAGATGCACAGGGCAAAAACACCCTATTTCCAACAAAGAAAAAGTACTTAAATTAAAATATTAAAAATCAAAAAAAAAATAGGGAAAGATAGACAAGCAACTAAACTATAACCATGCCAAATTTTATCTAATTCTGACTTAAAATGCTTACATGAAAAATAAAAGAAATAAGCTAAAAATTGAAGATTTCCAAATTCTAAGTCTGCTTTGTGGGTTTTGACTGATATGACCAATTGTAAGGACAAGACTCCAAGTAACTAGTTTGCTACTCCAAATTGACCCTAAGGGAACACAAGAATGGCAAGAGAAAAGCTCAAATTAGCTTTTGGCTAATTTGAGCTTATTGACTGAGTTATGGACATCAGCTAAACAGTAATCCACTATGACCTACGAAAATCATCAAGCTACCTCAAATTGAGTCAAAAACAGCTTATTCAAATCAAACTAAACTAGATTGAAAATCCCAAAATGGCACATGAACAGTGTTTAACCATTTTTACCCACTTTAGACTCTGGCCCAAACACCTCTTATGTTTCACTGATTTGTCATTTAAACTAGGAATAGCAATTTTAAGCCTAGATTTCTAAACATAACTTATTTAATAACTTAAATTGACCCTAAGTAACAACTTTCTACTGTAATTTAGCACTCAAATAAGCTGAGTGCTTATTTGACTGATTTTGGCTTTTTAGGCTATTTAAGGACAAAATGGTGTTAAACACACTACCACTAACTATTAAGCATCAACTAACTTCTATTAGAAAAAATGATCACAGAAAAAGCAAATAAGCACCAAATAATCTAATGTACAGTAAAAGGGAAAAATAGAAATTAACTCACAAATGCCCTTTGCTCAAACAGGGTTAAATGCTCTTAAGAGCTTATCTACAAGCTCTAGCTTGTTAGAAACAAGCTAGTAACAGCAATGGGACCTTCCATCTCAGCCCATCATCCATGATTGCTTATTTTGACCCTCTTTTGAATTTTGTTGACTTTTTGGTAATTTTGAGATTAGAAGTGAGTTACTCTATCATAAGCTCACAATAAGCTATATCAAGCTTATATGAACTTATTCAAGCAGAAATTAAGCTTTTGCAAACACCAAATAACTTAATTCGAATTACCAGTAGACTTTTAAAATTGAAATTTCATTAACTTCAGAAAATGATACAATACTTGATGGATTAAAGATAAATGAACTTAAACTAACTTGAATTGATACAATAACTTTAAATTTCAACTTAATTAGATACTTAACTAAAAATACGATTACACTAATTTTCTACATGGCCTCAATAGGCTACAATATGCACCTATTTATACTAAAACTAAAGTGGGATCTTCTTACTCTTGTCCTCTGATTACATCCTGACCATTGGATTGCCTTGAAATAATCTCTGCCATCAACTTCAGTTTTGGCGCCAAAAATAGGTAAGAGGGTACCCACTTCTGTACTAGTAACTTGAGGGGGGGGGGGGAAGAAGCATTAAATGCTTTTTGGACTGGGTAGGTGGAGTGTAGAAGGAGGGTGAGGGGGAGGGTTGGTTTTTCAGGAATGAGCATGGTGGGTGATGGTGGTTTCTGGTTTTAGTTTTGGCAGGTTTGTGGGTTTGACCAAGGGTCAAACCGGTGTTGACTAGTTTGGTTAAATAAAAGAAGGTGGGTCGGGTTTATAGGATATGGGTTGGGTTATTTGTTGGGTTTGGGTTTAGTTAAATGGCTGGGTTTAGTTAAATGGTAAGGATTAGTTTTAGAGTTTAGGGACTAATGTTGCCAAAACTGAAAATTCAAGGGCCATTTATGCCAAATCTGAAAATTATCTTCAAGGACCATTTGTGTCATTTTGATATTCATGAGGGATGACCTTTGACAATTTGAGCAATTTCTTGGTCCAAACTCATAAATCCTTTTCCCGGCTTCGGTTCTTCACGACTTTCAAAACTTGTGCTCGGTTTTTGCCTGTTTTGCCTCGTTTTCAATCCTTTTGTACCTGAAACATATAAAACACAAACCAAGGATATTTACAGTATAATTTGGGTGTTTTTGGTCATTTTTGTGTCATTTATGGGTATAAAATGATGAGTATTTACACACTCATCAGTGGCATTAGTAATAACGCTTGTGATCTTTTGTTAGTTGTACAACAATGTAGCAAGTTATTTTGGGATGTATTGTATGGTTAATATCGGTCGATGTGAACCGAGACTTTTCATTTTATATTCATGTATGTTGTGATTGTATCTACTCATGTTGTGACTATATTATGGTTGTCGTGATTTACTCTTATTTTGGTTGATTCTTATCACGCCATATTCATATCATGATTTATCCTCGTCGTGATGTATTTTTATCTTGTTGTAGTTGTATCTACTCATGGTGAAAATATATTATGGTTATTGTGATTTATTATGGATGATTCTTATCACGTCATATTCCTATCATGATTTATTTTTGTCATGATTTATTCCTATATTGTTGTGGTTGATCTTGTCGTGATTTACACATGTCATGGTCGTATATATATATATATGCTTGTGATGACCTTTGTTACTTATGGATCCTAATTATTGTTGTTTCTTGTGATTAGAAAAACAATGTCACCAAAGAAACAAAGCATGAGTGCAGCTGATATCGATCGACTCGTCGCCCAACGGGTCACGGCATAGGTTGCTGCTGTTATGGCTGAATACGAGACCCATCGCAACAGTGGTAACGGCGGAGAAGCCATTGGAACGGCAGCTAAAATTGAAACCACGGCTCGTGGATGTACTTACAAGGAATTTTCAGGCTGCCAGCCGCAGACTTTTAGTGACACGGAAGGAGCTGTCGGTTTGGTACGATGGTTTGAGAAGTTGGAATCGGTTTTCCGCATGTGCAATTGCGCGGAGGACTGTAAGGTGAAATATGTTACGGGTACCTTGTTGGATGGTGCCTTATCATGGTGGAATGCTTATGCTCAATCAGTGGGAATTGATACTGCTTTTGAAACACCATGGGCTGAATTCAAGGAGATGGCAACAGCTGAGTATTGTCCGAGGAATGAGGTTCAAAATTTGGAAGTTGAATTTTGGAACTTAGCAGTGAAAGGGTATGATATTGCAGCTTATACTAAGCGATACCATGAATTGGCTACTCTCTATCCTGAGATGGTTTCTACTACACGAAAAAAGACTGAAAGGTACATCTAGGGACTTCCATCTAGTATTCAAGGAAATGTCACATCTTCTAAGCCAAGTACTCTCGATGAGACAATCCGAATGTCTCAAAATTTAATGGATCAAATTGTTCGAGCAAAGGCTGCTCGAGATAGCAATACTAGTAACCGCAACAATAACAACAACAACCGCTACCATAACAGTAACAACAACAAGAGAAAATGGGATGCTACTCAGGGAGGAAATGTTGCACAACAACCCAACAAAAGACAAGAAGTCGTTAAGGCTTATGTAGCGGGCCCGACTGAAAAGAAAGGTTATGAAGGAACTCTTCCAAAGTTTGATAAGTGCCAACGTCACCACAATCCTAGACGTTGCCCTACTCCATGCGGTAATTGTAAGAAGATCGGGCACTTAACCAAAGATTGCAGGTCTCCTACTTCCGCAACAAATCAAAGGGTTCCCGGAACATGTTTCGGATGTGGCGAAACAGGACATTACAAGAATCAATGCCCAAAGGAGAAGAATCAGGGAACGGGAACTCAGAATAATGGAGCTCGGGGAAGAGTCTACAATCTCAGAAAGAGGGAAGCTACAGAGGACCCGAATGTTGTCACGGGTACGTTTCTTCTCAATGGTCGTTATGCTTCAGTTTTATTTGATTCGTGTGCCAATAAAAGTTTTGTGTCTACTACTTTTGCTCCTTTACTTAACATCACACCGATCACCTTAGACACCGCCTACAACATTGAATTAGCTAATGGTGTCTTAGTTGACTCCGACACCATAATCCGCGGTTGTACCTTTAATTTCCTAAACCATCCATTTAACATCGACCTTATGCCTATCGAACTCGGTAGTTTTGACGTCATAATTGGTATGGATTGGCTATCTAAACACCATGCCAGGATCATTTGCAACGAAAAGGTTGTTCATCTCCCTTTTAATGGTGAAACCTTGATTATCCGTGGTGAACGAAGCGGGACTCGATTAAACATCATATCATGTATCAAGACCGAAAAGTACATAAACAAGGGATCTCATGCTTTTCTAGCACACATAACCGAAAGGAAGTCGGATGAGAAACGATTGGAAGACGTACCGATTGTTCGAGATTTTCCGGAAGTCTTTCCCGAAGACTTGCCTAGACTACCGCCTACCCGTCAAGTAGAGTTCCAGATAGATTTGGTGCCAGGAGCGGCACCAGTAGCAAGAGCACCCTACCGACTAGCGCCATCAGAGTTGCAAGAATTGTCTAATCCGTTACAAGAACTACTAGACAAGGGATTTATTAGACCAAGTTCCTCGCCTTAGGGAGCGCCGGTCTTATTTGTAAAGAAGAAGGATGGATCATTCCGGATGTGCATAGATTATCGTGAACTGAACAAGTTAACGGTGAAGAACCGTTACCCACTCCCAAGAATTGATGATTTGTTCGATCAGTTGCAAGGTTCCAGTTTTTACTCGAAGATTGATTTGAGGTCGGGTTATCATCAACTAAAAGTCTGGGAAGAAGATATCCCGAAGACGGCCTTTAGGACTCGTTATGGTCATTACGAGTTTCAAGTGATTCCGTTTGGATTAACTAATGCACCGGCGGTATTTATAGATCTCATGAATCGGGTGTACAAGCCGTAGCTGGACAAATTTGTAATTGTGTTCATTGATGATATTCTAATCTACTCTAAAAGCAAAGAAGAGCACGAAGAACATCTCAAGACGATCTTAGAATTACACAAGAACGAGAAGTTGTACGCTAAGTTCTCTAAGTGTGATTTTTGGATCCGAAAAGTACAATTTCTTGGGCACGTAATTGATAGCCAAGGATTACATGTTGACCCTGCTAAGATCGAGGCTATTAAAGATTGGGAAACACCTAAGACTCCCACAGAGATTCGTCAATTTCTAGGTCTTGCCGGGTACTACAGAAGATTCATCGAGGGTTTCTCTAAGATAGCGAAGCCTTTAACCAAGCTAACGCAGAAGAATCAGAAGTACGAATGGGGAGAGAAACAAGAATCCGCTTTTCAGTTGTTGAAGCAAAAACTATGTAGTGCGCCAATTTTGGCATTGCCCGAAGGAATGGAAAATTTTGTAGTTTATTGTGATGCTTCGCATAAAGGACTTGGGGTTGTGTTAATGCAGAAGGAAAATGTCATATCTTACGCTTCTCGACAACTCAAATTTCATGAGAAGAATTACACCACTCATGACTTAGTGTTAGGAGCGGTTATCTTTGCGCTAAAGATTTGGAGACATTACCTCTACGGTACTAAGTGTACAGTGTACACGGACCACAAAAGTCTTCAACATATCTAAGACCAGAAAGAACTTAATATGAGGCAACGACGTTGGCTAGAACTACTCAGTGATTATGATTGCGAGATTCGATATCATCTAGGCAAAGCAAACGTAGTAGCAGATGCCCTTAGCAGGAAAGAGCGACTTAAACCCTTAAGAGTGAGATCCTTGGGGATGACAATTAGTTCACCTCTCCCATCCAAAATTCTTGAGGCTTAGGCCGAAGCACTTAAGGCAGAGAACCGACTTAAGGAGAATCTTCATGGTATGCCAGAAAGTAAGAATGGTTTTACAAAAAGATCCGATGGAATGTTATGCTTTAAAGATAGAAGTTGGATACCACATTTTGGTGGCCTACGAGAGTTGATCATGCGAGAATCACACAAGTCCAAATATTCCATCCACCCAGGTTCCGATAAAATATACCAAGACCTCAAAAAGCTGTATTGGTGGCTGAATATGAAGGCCGACATTGCTACTTATGTCAGCAAATGTCTTACTTGCTCCAAAGTTAAGGCCGAATACCAGAAGCCGTCTGGTTTACTACAGCAACCAGAGATTCCTCAATGGAAATGGGAGCGTATCACTATGGACTTCATCACTAAACTCCCTAAAACACCAAGCGGTCACGATGTGATTTTGGTGATCGTCGATCGTCTCACCAAATCAGCTTATTTCTTGCCCATTAAAGAAACCTACAAGATGGATAAGTTAACCAGAATCTACATCCAAGAGATAGTATCGAAACATGGTGTACCAGTTTCAATCATTTCAGATCGAGACAGTCGATTCACTTCAAGATTTTGGGAATTACTTAATGATGCCTTTGGAACCCGTCTTGATATGAGTACAGCCTATCATCCTCAGACCGATGGTCAGAGTGAGAGAACCATCCAAACACTAAAAGACATGCTCCGTGCCTGTGTGATTGATTTTGGTAATAGCTAGGATACTCATTTTCCGTTGATTGAGTTTTCCTACAATAATAGTTATCACACCAGTATAAAGGCTGCACCATTTGAAGCACTCTACGGTAGGAAATGCCGATCACCAGTCTGTTGGGCCGAAGTCGGAGATGCTCAACTCACCGGTCCAGAAATTATTCATGAGACAACCGAGAAGATTGTTCAAATTAGGAACAGATTAAAAGCCGCCAGAGACCGTCAAAAGAGTTACGCCGATGTTAGGCGTAAACCCTTGGAATTCAAAGTTGGGGACATGGTAATGTTGAAGGTATCACCTTGGAAAGGTGTGATACGATTTGGGAAACGCGAGAAATTGAACCCTAGGTATATTGGACCATTTAAGATTCTAGCTAGAATCGGTCCAGTGGCATACAGACTTGAGCTTCCGTCAGAGCTCAGCAGTGTGCACAATACCTTTCATGTTTCTAATCTTAAGAAGTGTTTACCCGACGAATCCCTCATCATTCTGTTAGAAGAGATTCAACTCCATGACAAGCTTAATTTCGTCGAAGAGCCGGTAGAAATTATGGATCGTGATGTCAAGCAATTGAAACATAGTAGAATTCCTATCATCAAAGTTCGCTGGAATTCTCAACGAGGTCCCGAGTTCACTTGGGAACGAGAAGACCAGATCCGTCAAAAGTATCCGCATCTCTTCACCGACAACACTCCAATGACCAACACTGACTGAATCTCGCAGACGAGATTCATTTTTATGGGTGGTAAACTATGACAACCCGCTATTTTACAGGTCAATACTGTTCAATAAACTCAAATTTCTTTTCTTGACATTTACTTGAGAACAATTTACGTATAACTTTCTACTTGAATCAACGAAAAATTTAGAATATCTTTCAAGTGCACTAGGACTTAGGCTATATTTAGTCCACAACATTCTAACACCTTGCTCCTACTCCGGTTCAAAATTTTAATCCCTGAACAATTTCCTTCTCTTTATTTACTTACGATTGTTAGTTGAACAAACGCTATTCGCAATTTAAATTTAACACCCGATATGCCCAATACTCCTAACAATTATTTTTAACGCATTTTTATACTTCCCAAATTATTACCAAAATTTCAAAAATATTTCCTTATGCCTAATGCAATTTCTTTATTTATAACGTTTAATTACGTATAACTTACATTAATCACCAAACCGATAACCAATACCTATTTTTAACACCCAATACATACAATATATACACCTTTGTACCAAATTAACTCTTCTACTCCAAAATTCATCCATGTGCCGCCCCCCCCCCCCCCCCTCTTGTTCTATAATAATTACTAGACAAGTTACACTTACCATTAATTACCAACATTTCAACCTTAAAACATGGAAATGTAAGACCAAGTTTTGGGTGGCTTGACCACCAATTTGTCCCCCCTCCTAGCCCATAATCGGCCACAATCCTCAACCCCTAGCCATGATATATTTTTGACTCACTATTACTACTTTGAAAGTCCTTTAGTATATATATGTACATGTATGTATCTAGTAACTAGTTAGAAGAAAAAAAAAATACATCACACACTCACTTACTCATACATTCGATCCACCCAAGGAAGCAAGGGAAGAAGAGAACTTGTTTGGTTAAGTTCAAGTATCATTAGGATATATTAGTAAGGGTTTTAGAAGCACTAATCTTGGGTTAATCAAGTAAATTGCCTCCTCATCATACTAATCTTCCTAAGTAAGTAACACTTTATATTGATAAATTTCATACTCCTTATGTCATGATATTAGTTCAAGTTACATATACTTATTTATCACTTTGTACATGTTAATAAAACCTTATAACCACAATACTCTTTTAACTAAAGACTATGTCTTAAACAAATTTTTTATCATGAACAAACTAGTTGGTTATAAATCTTAACAAGATGTAAAAATTAGAACATGACATATGAGCTAGTAAGTTAGCTAAACTAGTCTTGGAGAATGCTTTATTTATAATGAATTGAACTTTTCATATTGCTAAGTTTATTGATAAATCACTATTGACATGTTGGGAAATTGGTGGAAGAGTTAGGATTAGTTTGGGAGTTGTTGTTAAGCGGTTTTGGATAACTAGAAGGCTAAGAAAAGTGTTTTGACACTTTTAGAAGAGAGGCTGTCCCATTCGACCTCCTACAGAAAAATCAGTAGCATGGTAGCAAGATTAGGCTAGAAAAATAGAAAATAGACTTTATAACGAAAACGTAGCCTCTTGAATGAGTTAAAACGGACTTATAACGAAGTAGATACGTTAGTTTTAAGTTGTGCGACGAAAATGAATTTTCTGAAAAAGTAGATGCTCTTGGGAATTTTTAAGGGGTAAAAACTGATGTTAAAAGTTAACTAGACTAGCCGAGACCCTAAAAACATGTTAGTATACTTAAACACGAACCCGGGAATATATAAAACTTAAGAATCGGAGCTAAGACGAGAAAGTTATGGCCTAGTGAAGTTGCAGCGAAATATAAACTTTTGACCGCTTTTATTTTGCTATTAGAAGCTGTTAGAAATATTTAATGTGGATTTTGGACACTTTAGAGTCGGTTTTAGCTAAAATGACGTAAACAAAAATGGTAGAACGTTATGTATACTTGTTAGGCGCGTTAGAGGTTTTTAAAAATACTTATTAACAAGACGACTATAGTTTGATCACGAGATTAACTAGTTACGTTTTTTAAAAAGGGTTGTTTTGTTTAATAAATGGACACATTGACGCAACCATATTTTTGTCGATAAATATTGCAACAAACATGCACAAGTGATAAAATAGCGTATGAACTTGCGTGCACGACCTTGTTTTCAAACCTAAGACATATGAATTATTTAGGATGCGGTTAGAGTTATCGGACTTTTATTCCCGGTTTACCGTATTTCTAATCGAGACTTGATAACTGAGGTGAGTTTCATAGCCCCGATTTTTACATTATTTATACATGATTTCTAAACCCTCGGGGTGGGAATACATTGCTTATTTTTCGGACACAAGTATTAAAAACTGTTACTTTGCCTAAGTTACCGCATTGCCATTAAAGTCCCCACGAATCATGAACCGTTAATTACTTGTAAGCGCGGATGTTATGAATAGATCTATTTGGGTTGACACCCCCGTCCAAGTTGGTCGCGCCAACCTGTCAAACGGACGCATATCATTCGGATTATTTCTGAGTGTCTGGCAAACACTTATTTGGGGCATTGATTATTATTATGCTTGATTGCATACCATTACGTTGAGCTTCGGGGTCATGAGCTTAGGGCAATGTATATTATTTTTGGCTATGACGTTATATTTGTTGTGATTGTCATGCTATTGAAATCATGTGGTCCGCACTTTACTTGTTTACTTAAACCTATGAACTCACCAACAATTATGTTGACCTTTTTAGCGTGTATTCTCGAGAAATTAGGCGATAATAATCTGTTGAATCTTGAATATCATAACACACACAAAGATCTATGTATGGCAGATTTATAAAGAGAGAAAGAGAGAGGAGTGGGAGTTCTAGTGAGAGAAAGTGAAAGAGAAATGAATATTAGATTAGAAGCTCCAACCCTTCCCATGAGAGGGGAATGGCTTATATAAACAAGAAACATAAACGCCCCTCATGGGCTGTGGATTGAGCTGACAGTGGGTAAAGATCCGACCCAATACCACAAATACTACTATGACTAAACTAGTATTACGTTAACTAAACTAATACTAATAAGCCTACGAGCTAACTTAATGCTAATAGATACTCGGGGTGACCGAGTCTTTCATATGAATATTTATATTCCTAACAATCTCCCCCTAAGGGAGGTCACCCCGGAAATTACAATTTGAATTCTAGCATTCTAATGAACTTAATTTCCTAGCTCGTAGTCTTTGATTCTTAAATGTCTTTAATCTTCGTACTACAAGCAATGATCTTGTGATTAATGTTCCTTTGGCTTGTGTGATCTTTGAGCTTGCTTTGAGATCATCAGCCACAGTAAATCTCCAAATCATCCTTAGTAGTATCGCCTCCATGTGATGTAGTGACCATCGGACCGTCATGCTTACACTTTTCTGGATCAGGAGACTTTGCATCAGAGTTGTGGAAGCATTGTTGTAAGTCTCTCAACTTTCATGATCCTTTGATAATGAATTGGTCGTGTGAGCGTGGGGTGTGGATTGACATGTCTCTTCTGGAATTAGGTACCACCATCACCATCTTTATATAAATCTGAAATAAAATAGTTAGCAATAAAGTTGGAGAACGAATATGGCTTTGTCATTCGCTCGGTGTGGTTGGATTAACCTTCGGTTCCGTGAGGACCGACCTGTGATCAGGTAGAATCCCCTTTAAAGAAACTTCTCCTTGACAAGACTTTCCAGCTTGTTGTAAAGAATCATCCAACGAATTAACATCAGAATCATCATACAAAGCATGTTCTCATACCGGAACGTCTTAAAGCAGACAGCACGGTAGAGTGAATCAGTGAATTAAATACCCACTGATTGATGAGAAATTGATTAGAAAAATCACTCGCGTGTCACTGGATAAACATTTTATGAAACAAGACGAGGGTTTTATAAATTGAATCACATTTCTGTCATAAACACTTTTGTTTGAAAATTTACACCATTAATGTGCTCAAAACTCAGTTGGTGAGCACATTGAAAGATTTTTCAAAAGCATCCGTCAATCCATTTCCCGGAACAAGTTTGATTCAAATGTGAATTGCCCCATCGTTTCTTTCCAGTTGTCACTAGTTTGATCCATCAAGAATCTCACATGTCACCTACCAAGAGCTTGTTTGATGTTCGCTCTAGAAGGATTTCCATCTTCATTGTGAATACTTGCATATCACTCAGATGTTCTGGCAATACCACGAGGATAATGCGTAGGACTCTTAATGTATAGATATTTCTTGTTTTTCATGGTTTATGAAATAAAAAGCACATTTTAAGTGTGTCCTAATGAGATTTATGGATGATCTCCTGGCTCTAGACTCAATAGTGCATTTTGATTTAGTGATCGGAGGCTGGAGAGGACTGCCACTTTTTCAATATCGTCTAACTCGGAGTGAGAGAGACGATAGAAATGTATTGATCTCCGTGACAAATGAAACAAGAGTCCTTTGAGGGACCTTGAGTGGCTAGGGAGGGTTGTGCAGCGTATCACTGGGTCCATGATACTTGTCTTCAATGTCAGCAATCAACTAAGTGATTCTGACAGCATATGTATTGACCCGGTTTCTGCCTAAAGTGTAAGGAGGGCTTCTTTCTTTTCACCCTTTATCTTTACATTTCTTTTTCATTCTTCAACCCCTTCAGCGCTTACCGAGACTTCATCTCTAATACCTTGTTGGGTTTGTTCCAGTACTAGCTCCATCTCAGTCGGCACTCTTCCCTTATTCTTACTTTTCTCCTTTTTTTTATCGTTCCTAAGAACTTCTATTCTAACTAGAGGATTGTCCCTGGGAAGATCCCTCCGGTTCTGGCTGGATCATGAGAACTGATACCTAACCTTACCATCCTTATAACTCCAGTACATTAAATAAAATGGTCGGTCTTTGGTATTCTTCCATAATTGCCATCATAAATCATTCGCTCCCCTTCAATATGTGCATCGATATACGAAAGAGTTTAGCACATATGAGAGAGCCTACACTTGAGTCCAAAAGATCACATTTTATCAGTTTTCATATTTAAATCACATTCTCTCCCCCGATCAAAAATTTCAAACCTTTTGAGATTTGGGATCTTAATTGATTTAAATAAGTTAGAAAATTTGGGAGACAATGTGGTCTGATTCAATGTATTCTGATAATGGAACATTATTATGCTCGCCCTCAATCAATGAGGGAGAATGTTAGTGTCAGGTATGATAAGTTTGAAAGATATTTGAGTGAAACTCATACACTGACACATAACAACAAATTTTATTCACTTGCTTATGATGTACAAGATAACTGTTATGAGACAAATGATGTTGACCTTTACGCACAGATTATGTGATCATTCACTTCTCTGAGGGAGTCAGTAGTCAATCATCAATTATCGATCCACCAACAAAACTTCCCAAGTATTGTAGATCCCCACTCGGCGAGACTAGAATTAGTAATGCTTTGTTGAAGTGAAGGTGGTGGTGGTGGTGAAGGTGGTGTTGTTGTTTTTGTTGCCGATGTTGTTGTTGTGGTGAAATCAAAGCCAGTCAATAGAGTTTGAACATCTGATCAAATGGTTAGAACGGGAGCAGGCACATTCATATCGGCCATAGAATCTGCATAAGAATATCAACACAGATATACATACATACAGATTCACTCTTCATTACTCGCTACCACGTGGCAGCTTGCCTACTCATAATACCATATGCATATCCTAATCAAACCACTATTTAGCATGAAGATCAACCATCAATCATGAACATGGCAATTCACACATATTTCAACATTCAACTCAGGATCTTAGTGACATGATTCTAACACGATAGCTACATACCTAAGCATATTCTGAGTGCACAAGTAATAAATCAACAACAATTAAACAGCTATCGACTAACAAAAGTCAATCAACATTCGAAACTCATTCAATCAGATCATACAAATGCCTGTGGAGTATTCAAGAACATCAAACACAATGGGTTTTCTAACTTCTTTTAGATTTTGAGTTTTAAAGTATTTAAGGGATTAAACGAGGATTCCAAAGTGACACAAATGAACCTTTTAGTTACATAAAGTTAGGAAACTATAAGCAAATTGCACATAATTCCCTAATCTTTCTAACAACTAACACATTTGACCATTTGAGATAAAGCTTAGTAAGTTCCTCTTCAACTAATACCCCATTAACTACAAAAACCTTTTCTAACAATTATGAGATAACCAAGAAACCCGTTTGATGATATAAATTTTGAAATCACTCTCCCCCTCAATCAATGACCCGTATTCTAGTTAAAGAGCTGTAGTCATTGATTGAGTGACAAATTTTATGAACAGTCCAAGTCTGATAGAATTTCAAACAACACGTTACCACCATGTGTCTCACAAATAATTTTTAGAAGAATCATAAAAGGAAAATTATTTGTATACACAGAAGACTTCTCTTCTTATACCAAAAATAATGCACTGAAGCGTGCACTAAATCGGGGATGCACGGATATGAAGTAATCCATGCCCGGGTGAACTTCACCCGTTGTTACGAACAGCCGTCTTTTTGCCGACGTGCTTTCCTCATTTTGAAAAACCGGGTTGCATATCTGAAGTAATAGCAAGCCATTATGACATGTTTTAACCATTCAATTTAACTTCTGCTCGAGCTTCATTTAAAGTCCCGTGTCATTATTGAATGACATTTCTAGGACCGTAAATGTTATCGATAAACAGAAGACATGCCTAGAGGAACTATTTTTGGTATTTTTGTGTTTTTCTGATTTTTATGGTTTTTATAGGTTTTATATTTTTCTATTTACATTTTGGTTTAAGATATGTACAAAATATATTATTCACTTTTTGGTTTTATATTTTTCTATTTACATTTTGGTTTAAGATATGTATAAAATATATTATTCAATTTAAGAAGATGTTGACACGAATACCGAAATAAGGATATCGTTCTGTACGTTGTAGAAGTCTGTAGTCAACATCCCTTAAACTTTCACCACCAAAGCTTTCGAGGCTCCTGAATAATCGTCTGAACTTGAGCCTTCTCAATTGTGAAGCTTTGATAGCTTCCCTCCAAACCGACAATCTTTTTTTTGAGCAATTTCAAAGCTCTCTTTCAAGCTTACATAAGGTAAGTGTACGGCGGAAATCATAGCAAACCACATCAAATATTGCTGCTCCTTTTAAGAATAATCATCGTGATTCTCCATTCGGGGGATCATCAAATAGATCAGAAGTGTATCATCTCACACTTGAATAATTCTTATCACATTTCTTCCCGCTGAAGTCTGAAGTAATGTATACCAAAAGTATCCAGAGACCACTTCCCCCAAGTAGTTGAAGTGATGCAATCAGTCTCATTGTATGAAGCTCAAAAATCCAAAGTACACACTCAATCCCATTAATGAAGTCGAAAACGTAACATCAAGATCAATTAAGACCCGGAAATCCCCTTTTCTCCCTTCAGGAAATTGCCATTGTGTACCTCTTTTATCATCAGAGACTGTTTCTTACATCTCTTCCCCCACGTAGTTGAAATAATACACCAGAAGGCACGAGTTAAAATACTGATTTTCTCTGCGGTTATGACATTTGTCTTCCCGGAATAACTTCTATTCAGAAGAAGTATAAAGTTCATCATGTGTACTCGTTGTGCGTTCAGATGTATGTCTCCTTCCCCCTTGCTGGTTTTGATACCTCAGAATCAGCAACACATTTTGAAAAAGTATAAACTTTTGAAGATTTAAGTACGCAGCGGAATTCGTAGATAACACCGTAAACCACACCAAGCAGATCTGACACGTCACTTAATCACAGTTATACTCAGTGCAGTAACTCCGTTCGGGGGTAACATGCAAGAGATCAACAACAATTCTTCTCACATATGTAGAATACTTCACAAACCATACTAAGTAAAGTAGTATAAACTACTTCCCCCTGGAAGATGACCTTATAACATCAAAGTACACATTTCTCCCCCATGATGGTTTCGAACTCTCGGAAGCATCATTGACTTGTACGACCATATATACGAGAAGTTCTTGTCTTAAGCAAACATCTTGAAAAATCATGAATGACATTGAAGGATCTTGAAAGATTTTGCTTAGACTGTGAAGTATCATTGACGTTCTGTAGCTTTGAATATCCCATGAGAACTGCTGATCACATCTCAACCTATAAACTCTTTGGCTGACTAACCAACCTCGTATTCTGTCGGTTATTGCTGTGACCACTTGGTGAATTAAACCCGATATACCAAACTTGAAAATGAAGTAGAATTCCCCAAATTTGTCCCATGAGAACTGCTGATCACATCTCAACCTATTATACACATTTGATAAGTCAAAAAAATCCCTAGTTGCAAAATACGACCCGTTACTTCCCGTTTTATCGTAAAATGACTCAAAACAATCTATAATTAGGAAATAAATTCCAAAAATAAAATAAAAATACAGTTATCAATCATTATATCATTGTTGTCATCATAAATAAATAATATTTATATCCTTTATAAAATTGTTTAATGGGCTTAAACCAATACCGTGGATTCGAGAATTGCCGTAAAGTCATCAAAATACACCTAAGTGAAATGACATCAACGTTTTCAATAAACGTGAGTAACTTGGGAATACACATAGCATATAATATCATATAGACATATGATAGCTATGTTAAAGATTTCTACAAATCACTTGTTATGACACACGACGCACATAAACACGTTACTCATAAACAACTAGTTTATCAAAGGTTTGGTCAAAAAGTCAAAGTTGACTAACCTAGAAATCTGACGGTTGTCACATTTCGTCATGCCTTAATGTCTTTTAAATAAGAGTAAACTGCAAAAATCGTCCATGTGAGAAACTTTGAGTTGCAGTTTTCGTTCATGGATGACAGTGTTTGACAAGGGTATTTTAGTCATTTAACTTTGGACATGGACGAAAATTGCAACTTAAAGTTTCTCACAAAGATGGTGCCTGCACTTTTAAAAAGTTATGAACAAAACCTACAATTTGACAAAACCACATGATGATTTTTGCAATGTACTCTTCAAATAATTTAAAATTTTACCTCTCAATCCTTTAACACTTTGTTCAAAAAAAAAAATCCTTTAACACAATTAAAGTCTTAACCTGCTTTGTTCTTACATGCTTGATCACTTTCTCCTAGCTAGTCGGTGAAAGAATATTTAATTTTGCACGTTTCTTAAATTGTTTCATGAATTTAATTCTTTCTGTTGCTTTGTTTCACTTTCACCTAATAGTATCATAACTTTTGAATAATCGGTTTCTTTAATTCTCATGCAAGACTTTTTGTTTCATCTATAACCAAAAGGGTCCCCAAAACTCTTAACTTACCAAATCTTAAATCAGTAGGTCCCGAAAGCTTTTCACTTACCTTCACTTAAACCAAGAGATCCCACTATTCGTTTCAAATTTGAACCGATCATATGCTAATTAAGAAATACATCTCAGGTTCGTCTCAAACCTTTTGACTTATATATGATGCAAGAATTCTAGTTGAAGCATTACATAGGCTCGCAGTTAATTTTCCACGTCCAGTCGGTGTTTCGTATATATATACACTTATCTCTTCGATTGTAAATCTAGAGGCGTTTTATTTTGCGGATGGAAAAACTGGTACATACCAACGGACCAATCAGGGCCGTTGGATCAAAAAAACAAATTTTAATAATAAAAAACACGGAGGGACCAAAGTTGCCAACCCGGCAAAGTTACCCCAACAAACCCCCACACCGACCTCTCACTTTCCACCCGGTCACATTCATTGAATATTCACCTTTCTCTCTCTAAAAATCACACACAGTTACAAAACCGCCATTAAAACACCAAAATCAACCGGAATTAACCGTTAAAATCACAAAAAAAACACAAAAATGGAACATACATCAACTCCACAAGCAGAACCCCAAAAAAAACAGGTCCAAAATGAACCTACTGAAACTGAAAATGAAAGTAAGACTAATTATTTACTAGTTTTATTAGTATCTCTAGTGATTTTGTACTTATTTATGAATAATATCGATAATTATGAACATTTTGTGTATTTTTTGTTGATTTTTGATGTGATACTGTGATGCATGTGATGATTATCAACATATTTGAGTTTTATAAGATGTTATTTATTTAGATTATACAGTTTTTGTTGATTTTATATATTTTTTGAGAGATTTTTATAATAATGTGATGAATGTTGTGTTTTTCTTCGGTTTTTGGTAGTTTATCACTAGTGATAAAAAGCATTTGTAGTTATTTTATTCAGTTTTTGGTAGTAGAAGATCTGTGATGATGATAAAATAGATGTCATTCAATTTTTGGTATTATATCACTAGTGATAAAAAAATTGTAATGCATTACTTCAGTTTTTGGTAGGTTATCACTAGTGATAAAAAGCAGTTGTAGCTATTTAGTTCAGTTTTTGCTAGTAGAAGATCTGCGATGATAACGAAACATTTTTAGTGACTCACTTCAATTTTAGGTAGCATATCACCAGAGATAAAACAGTTGTAGATGTCTTATTCAGATTTTGGTAGATTATCATCAGAGATAAAACAGTCGTAGATGTCTTATTCAGATTTTGGTAGATTATCACCAGAGATAAAATAGTTGTAGATGTCTTATTCAGATTTTGGTAGATTATCACCAGTGATAAATCAGTTGTAGATGTCTTATTCAGTTTTTGGTAGGTTATCACCAGTGATAAAACAGTTGTAGATGTCTTATTCAGTTTTTGGTAGGTTATCACTAGTGATAAAACAGTTGTAGATGAGCACTTGTACTGATAACTAGTATATATGATGAGAGACTAATTTTGTGCTTTTTGAAAAAACGTAGATTCTGATACTTTTGCGGATCTGGGCTCGATAATAGCTTTAAGCGGTTAGTTTATGTTAATAAATCTTTAAACAAAAAAATTGCATACATTCTCTTAATATATGTAAAATTGTGAATGCAGTTCTGAACACACTGGCATTTTTGAATCCATCTCCAAAGATTAACACAAATAAAGGTATATTATAACATCTAAGCATGTCTACTTTAGAAGAATTAAGTGTGATAAAAAACTGAATGTATGCGACGTATTAATTTGACATTTAGGTTCTGTGTTTGTATACTTGCAGTAATGAATACGTATACTTGCAGTAATGAATGTTATAAATTATACGGCGCATACACATTCAAGGTTTATTTATCACATATCATATTCATAAACTTATTTGGATTTGTTTTATGCAGGTTTGAGTGTAACAAGGACAGAAAGAACAAAGAAAAATGCCACTGAAAAGATAAGCCAAAAGAGCACAATTAAAAAGAAAAAAACAAAGACGACTGAAGCATCAACACCCTCACCAAAACCAACACCAACAACAACACCAACACAAACACCCTCACCAACAACCAAATACGATCTTGTGGTAAGAAAAACTATACTGAATGATTCATATATAATTTGTTTCTATCAAATATATCTAGAATATCACTAGTGATACTACTCTAAAATTGACACTGTGTATTTTAATTTTCAGAATGGCGTTTTTGCAAAGCATTTGTCTACATATGAACATCCTATAGCAGATCAACTAATGAATACAAAAAAAAACCAACAATCTTAAACATGAACTGGAAGACAAAGAAAGAGAAAATAGATTGCGGTTTGTACGCGATGATGCATATGGATCATTATAATGGAAAGAGTTCAACAACATGGGAAACAGGAATGCTAAAAGAAACAAGCAAAGATCATCGAATGCAAATAAACAACTTGAGATCCAAATATGCAGCAAAGATGATGCTTCATGAAGTAAATAAAAAACAAAGAATGATGTCAGATTACGCAATAAAGTTTGAAGCCGAAAACCCAGATGAAGAACAAGTACAGAATCTGATCAACGAGGAGATAAAGAAAAAGATTGCAGAACAAAATGCAAGGAAGGCTGGACCAAGTGGTTATTGAAACAATTAGTTGACTTTCATGCTTTTCCAAAAGACAATTTATTTCCAAAGACAATTTATGTTTCTGATTTGTGTATTTTAGATTTCTAAACAATGTTGGTTAAACTAGGATTAAGAATTCGATAAGCAACAATCCATTGAAGCACTGCCGAGCCACGGAATGTGACGGACAACAGTCCAAGTTTGGGGTTACCTAAGAATGACGGGGGCTCTATTAGGTCCCGAACCACATTCCCTGGTGGTGGAGATTGTGCTATATTTTGTTCTGGAATTTGCGTAATCTGAATGCAACTAGGATTAGTTGATAGATATGCAAAAAAAACGATGGAATCTTTGAATTATCTTTGTTCTGGATTTTGGGAAATGAAGACAGATGAAGTTCTTATCTTTATGGTTTTAAATGCCTTTGAATTATATAAACCAGTGTGTGATTTTGAATGTATCACTGGTGATACATCATATTTTGTATCACTGGTGATAACTAAAAACTCGTTGGGCCAGTCATTAAGCACAAACCCTTTGTGCCAGATGAAGTTTTATCTTTATGGTTTTAAATGCCTTTGAATTATATAAAGTTTGAAGCCGAAAACCAAGACGAAGAACAAGTAAAGAATATAATCAACGAGAACATAAAGAAAAAGATTGCAGAACATGATGCAAGGAAGGCTGGACCAAGTGGTTAATAATTTGAGATTTAGTTTTTGTATAATTGGCAATCTAAAAACAATAGATTTGGGAAATCTGAAGTTGTAAGACAATAGACCCTTTGTTATGTTTTATCACAAGTGATAACAGAATGTTTAAGATATGGTTTTGGTAATTTAAATGCTTTATCAAATGTTCAGAATGTTTATGTTATGCTTTTCATAATTTCAATTCTTTATCACAGGTGATAAAACTCAAATAAACACTTGAGATGCTATAAACTAATAAATCCAGAAAAAGTATCACAAGGGATACACAGAAATTCAATCATTCTAATCAACAAAAAATTCATAAAAAAAAATGATGAAAACTATTTAAACACTTTAATGCTTTATCACAAGTGATAAATGTCACAAATATTCCATAAAGTCACAAAAATAAAAGAATAAACCAATAACTAAAAATCATACTTCAATTGCTCCATCAACTCCGCTTCCGCCTGCTCCATCACCACCACTTCCGCCTGCTCCATCACCTCCATTTCCGCTTGCTCCACTCCTTAGTGGACAAGTTCGCCTGTTGTGATCAGTAAACCCACAAATACCACATCCCTTCTTCTTCTTATTATTTTCCTCAAGTGCTATCTCACGCCCACTCTTAATACGATCCTTCATATATCCCTTATTACTAGCTCTTGAAGGATTGTTAACATTCTTTTTTTTAGGCTTCTTAACACCCAAAAACCGATGAACCATTTGAGCAACTGTGCGAACAGGAACTTTGGGCAAATCAGACTCAACTTCTGACTTTAGCTTTCTGAGCTTGCCTACAAAAGAAGTCAGCTTTGGTTGATTCTCAATCATCATACTGACACATGACTCAACCAAACTAGACGCCTCAATAGCAAGCTTTTCTATCTCTTCATTCTCTTGACCATAACGGGCCTTTTGCCTCCTCAAATCAGGTGGAATCAAATCCCTTGTCCAACGCTTGAGTATATACTGATCTGGGACCTTAAGCACATTACAATTCTTGAATACACAGAAAATGTGACGACACAAAATCCCGCAGCGGACAAAAAGCTGACAACAGCAAGCAAATGAACCTTCATCAAAAAAAAAAAATAAATAAATAAACCATATAATACAATAGGTGATACTTCATATCACTGGTGATACTTCATATCACCAGTGATACTTCATATCACCAGTGATACCTAATATCACCAGTGATACTTAAACCAAAAATACATGTAAAAACAAAAAAATAATTGTACCTTGTACCGTCCAGCGTCTTTCTGATACAAAATAAGCTCTTTTTCAACATTCTCTGAAGTACTTTCTTCTTCATCAACAACTTCTGGTATAGTACCAGGAACCAATTTTTTCTCAGAAATAATAGACACATCACATAACTCATCACAAGTTTTCGACTCAATCGAACATAACCAGGAACCAGCAATAATCTCCTTTTGCACAAGCACAAACAACTTGCGAGTGTAAACCCTTGCAGCATGTAATTCAATTTCCAATGGCGTCAACAAAACAGGGAATGAGTCAAACGAGTTATGATCTAATCTTTCTTGAATATATCTTTGTTTCTCCATAGCAGACTCATATAAAACCATAAACTTAACAAGTGTGGAAGTAGGATTCGTGAAATGCAAAAAGAAGGAATTCTCACTTTCCGACCTCGATGTAGTCCTCATCAATCCACAAAGTGGAGAATCAACAAAGAATGCAGGAATCCATGAAGATCTAATCATATACATCTTGTTCAACCACTTATGATTTAGAAGATTAAACTCTACCATCAACTCATTCCATCTGAACTCAAACTCCTCAGGACCAATATACATATTCCAAACAATCTTGCTAAATTTAGTCTTGAAATCAGTTTCATCATAGATTCTGGTAACAATCTGAAAAACAATAAAGTATCACAAGTGATACCAAACAGAAATCATTAGACAGAACAATGCAAAAAACAATAAAGTATCACAAGTGATACCAAACAGGAATCATTATACAGAACTGCACAAAAAACAATAAATAATCAAAAGTGATAAAACAAATAATTTTATAGACAAATATCACAGGTGATGAAGCGAAAAGTGTACCGCTTTTAAGGGGTCATTTAAGCCCTAAATCGTATTTATTTGATCAAATATTGCCCTAAATCGTTCCTTTTGTCATTTTAGGTACTTTTGAGAAGAAATCTGGAAAAGGAAGCATTTTGGACGTTTTTGGAGCATAAAAGTGAAGAAAACGACAAAGTCTCAAAATCTTGCTGGAAGTTACCTTTGACGGCGTCAGGATTAACCCTGGACGGCGTCATGTCTTGGCAAAAGTGGTAGATGTGAAATTTACTCATGATAAGCCAGAGAAATTGCATGGAAATTTTGACGGCATCCCGCTTTAATCTGATCAAGGTCGTCACGTTATAATTCAAAGAGGGACGGCGTCACGTTCATAGTCTGACGGCGTCAAGCCTTGATAAGCCAGAACGGATTTTGGAGAGCTAAAGAGGGACGGCGTCAAGAAGGTCATCCGAGAACCCTAAAAGCGGCGAGGTGACGGCGTCACACTCCATAACGTGACGCCGTCAGATCCAAAAATCTATATATAGTTTTGCAATTCTTTGTCATTGGTGTGGAACTTATGGTGGAACTTATTGGGGAACTTTGTGTGTGAAAACCCTAGGACGAATTTGGCAGCTCTTTCAAGGCTTTTTGCCTTGAGATCTTCCATGTTACATTGAAGATAAGTTATCAATTAATCATTCAATATGTCTATGTGTTGTTTGATTCTATCTTATTCTTGTCTTTTGTTTAACATGTTAGGCTAGATTTATCTTGTGTTTGCTTAGATCTAATGAAACCTAGCTATTGATTATTGGTTATTAGTGTGTTGTTAGTTGTATTGGATGATTGTTCATCTATGTTAGGCTTAAGAAAACTGGCTAACTTCCTATTCGGTAACTTGCTTGAACGTCTTAAGAAACATGAACCAATGCGTACTAAAGGTTTTTATGGTTGTATTTAATGCACAAGCGAATTCTAGTGATCCCATGTTAGGAGCTTCCTAGCCGGCTCGACATAGGAGTGAAGTAGGAGCTTGTAGAGTTGGGGAAGTACGTACGCCACCCCACGAATGGTATTAAGGAATACACCCGTCATCCACGCGACTAATACACACTAATCAACCGGTAAAAGATAGTTAGGGAGTAAGGAAATCTAAGTAAACACATTTCCCTTCACATAAGTTTTCACCAACATTTTCATTTTCTGTTATTTTATTTTAATTGCATTCGTAGTAATTTGGGTTAGTTGACTAGCAACTAATTCCGCCCACTCTTTCAAACCCGAGATTTTACTTGCTTTCCAAAAAAATATAAAAACATAAAAAGAATCTTCTCTCACCCTTAGACCTATTAAAGTAGTTTTTCATACCTAACGAACACTATTCCCTGTGGAGAACGATCAATCCCCCGTACTTACCACTACACTATACTACATCGGTCAGGTACACTGCCTGGTGGGGTTGTAAGCCTCTTGAGATCCCTCGAGAGGTAAAACCTGTTGTAAGGTCGCAAAACCACGCATCAACAGGAAATAGACAAATATCACAGGAGATAAACAACTTATAAAAATATCACAGGAAATACCTTACGCGGAAGCTTTTTCATGATATGCCACATGCAAAGCCTGTGCTTGGAATCAGGAAGCACCTCAGCAATCGCCTTCCGCATTGCACCATCTTGATCAGTCACAATTATATTTGGAGAACGAACAAATGCTTTCTTGAATGCTTGCAATAACCATATGTATGATTCAGTAGTCTCATTCTTAAGAAGACCAGAGCCAACAGTAACACACTTCCGGTGATTGTCGATAGCAGTAAAAGGGACAAAAACCATCCGATATCTGGAAAAAAAAGGTATCTCAGGTGATACTATATAAAAAATGTAGAAATGCAATGGAAATATAACAGGTTTAAAGAAACAAAGCGTACTTATTAGTCCTGTAAGTCGCATCAAATGAAACAATATCACCAAACTCTCTGTAGTTACACTTAGCAACCTCATCAACCCAAAACAATCCACGAAGCTGAGCATTTTCAACAAAATAATCAAATGAGAAGTTTGACGTATAATTCATACGATCTTCCATACGGTTAATAAGCATCTGAGCATCACTATCCCCAATGAAACAATTTATACCACGAGTAAAGTTACAAAACTCGGTCTGCGTACCATGAACAAGAGCTGTGGATCCTTTCAACCCAGAATACAAACTATGAGCTTTAGTCGCACCAAGATTATGATTAGCTGCTTTCATAATGAACAGCTGCTCATGGTATGGTAGCTTCCTTTCACTTTTTGACAAATGTTTGTACTCTACACGATCTAGTGCATGATTATGCTCAACATCAAAGGTAGTAAGCTGATATTGAGATGTTCCAGGAATCATATGGAAAACTGCACGAGCTTTGCAACCGGTTACCCTAAAATTCGAAGTCCTAACTTGCTTATCACCCTTCTTACGAGCTAAAGTATTCAAATAAATTCTCTTTGGGCAACCTTCCCTATTGCAAACTAGATACTTCTCTTTTACAAAACCATTCCTTAACCTTTTCTGACTAGACTTTCTAATACCAAAACCAGCCTCTGAAGCATATTTCTCATACATACTAATGCATTCCTCAACAGAATCATATACACTAAACAGCTTTGGTAAAACACTAGCAGAAACTCTAGGAACCCAAAAAACCGATCCACCAGGAGTATCAATAAAATCATGATGAGCAAAAGATTGTAGAGTTTTAAGAACACTAGAAGCTGTAAAAGAAGGTAACAAAACACACAGTCAAAAGGATAACACAAAAAACAGCTTATAAAAAACATATCACTGGGGATACTACACATATATCATCAACAGGCTAAACTAAATAAACAAACATATCACTGGTGATACTGCACATTTATCATCATGTTTATGAAAAGCTAAACATATCACTGGTGATACTGCCCATTTATCATCATGTTTATGAAAAGCTAAACATATCACTGGTGATACTGCACAATTATCATCATGTTTATGAAAAGCTAAACATATTTATCATCATGTTTATGAAAAGCTAAAAATATCACTGGTGATACTGCACAATTATCATCATGTTTATAAAAAAAGCTAAAAATATCACTGGTGATACTGCACAATTATCATCATGTTTATAAAAAAACTAAACATATCACTGGTGATACTGCACAATTATCATCATGTTTATAAAAAAGCTAAACATATCACTGGTGATACTGCAAATTATCATCATGCTTAAGCTGTTAAAACTAAAAGCGAAACTAATAAGCAATATAACACTATAATCAACAGCTTATCATCAACAAAAAAGCACAATTATAATCATGTTTAAGCTCTTAAAACTAACGCCATAACTAATAAGCAATATAACACTATAATCAACAACTTATCATCAACAAAAAAGCACAATTATAATCATGTTTAAGCTCTTATAACTAACGGCGTAAATAATAAGCAATATAACACTACAATCGAGAGGATAAACTAAATAAGCAAACATATCACTGGTGATATGCTTGATAAGCTTAAAAATCAAAATAAAACTCACATGATGCATTATCATCCTGAACACGCTTAGAAGAAGAACAATCACCGTAACTGCTACCAGAATTATCACAAACCGCAAGAGCTAAACAATCGGCAGCTACATCCACAAAACTGCTACCAGATCCATTACCAGAATTATCACAAACAGCTAGAGCTAAACAATTGGATGAATTAATAGAAGATTCTGAAACGGAAACAGCAGGTTGATTAAGATCAAAAATCGCCATGAGCAATCAATTCGCGCAGAGTCGCGGTGGTGTTGTGGTGTTGTGGAAACTGATTATGACGGTGTACGACGGTGTAGCGGCGGTTTTCCGGTGGAAACTGATTATGGAGGGAAAGCGTAACTGATTATGGAGGGAAGTTGGTTGAGAGAAAACACACACAAACTGTGTGTGAAAAAAAAAAAAAAAAAAAAAAAAAAAAAAAAAAACTTTATATAGGTGGGTAAAATTATGTTTAATTGATTAAATCTTAGATTAATTTTGGCCATTAGATCAAAAAGGATGGAGGGTGGAGATTTGTCCAATAGTATGTACAAAAAAAAGGGTATGTATTTGAATTTTCCTCTATATATATTAATTATTCTTCATTAATCATTCATACGTAAAGTGTGCAATTCAATGGTCCCGAGTTCGATTCTAGTCATACGTATTAATATTTATCCATTTAAACTAACAGGTACACGGGTCGTCCCATTTGAAGCTAACAGAGATGCTACAGATCGTGAGAGAATGGATGCTGTTTCTGGTACACGGGTCGTCCCATTTGAAGCTAACAGAGATGCTACAGATCGTGAGAGAATGGATGCTGTTTCTGGTACACGGGTCGTCCCATTTGAAGGCACTAATGCTGAAGCTGGAGATCCGCTTGTTGAAATGTCTGAAGTTGGTACTGCGACAGAACTATCTGAAGAAGCCACTTACGTGCAATGAATTTTTGCCTTATACATTCGCAAATGTTACAATTTGAGTGAAACAGTCTATACAACAACCATCAAACACTAGTCGATAGCAAAGGGTATGTACCAATTAACAATTTTTATTTGTTTGCACTACAAACCATACCAGCTTAAAATGAAACAAATATTGTACATCATCCCATAGCATCATGCGTATTTAACATGCATGGTCATCAGAATCAAATGAACAAGTTGAGCACCAACAAAGTTGAAACGAACACATTACTTCGAAGCCCTACATAATTGGTCTTTAGAAAGTTAAAAACATTGAAAAGAAATTTAGTTCATCGACAAAGAAGAAATAAGCTTACCACTATGATCAGATGCTGCTTTAGGAAGTGCTGGGAGATCTGTGCATGTTATTTGCATAAACCAATGAATCATATTATTAGTATAGATGCAGTTGATCATTGGAAATGAAAGTGAAGTGTTGATTACTTGACATACTCATATTAGATGAAGATGATGGGGCAGGAGCATAAGCTTTAGAATTAGGCCATGGCGCTGCAACGTTGTCATTAAGGTCACATTTGAAGCCGATGCCTGTACTTTCGTCATATGTAACGTCCAAAGGCAAGCTTGGAAATAGGCAACCAGAGTCTAAGCAAAAAGATTACCAAGGTTAGATTAAGGTGCAGAACAAGCTTCGTTTTCTGTACATTAAAGGGAAATTGTATAGATAGGTAACCAAGAATCAATACCTTGTGATCCAACTGTTATGTAGCAAGTAGCAGTCCATGATCGATAACGTCAAAACGTCAACACCACCTATAAATATGTTAAGTTCTCTATAGATGACAAAAAAACATATATTCTTGGGAGGTACAATGAAAACTAACCTTGGAGGGAGAAATCTTTTAGTTTTACGCGACAAATGTTGTATACATTCGTGGAAACATTAGCTTTTTGCAAACTTGATCCAAGAGAGTAAGCACAATTAAAGGCTTGCAAATTTGTAACGAAGCTTTGATCTTGCAACTGAGTCATGTAGTTCTCCATGGCGTTACAGCAAGTTGTCTGGTTACTAACTGTATTTCCACATTCTTTCGAAACATTTTTCACGTCAGGAAAGACAAGGGGACAAACTGGATCAAAAGGGAACATATTAGTTTTATACAGAGGATAGATAGCAAAGAGCTAAAGGGATAGAGGTGTCAATTTTGACGCATTTATATACTTATGAATGGGTCGATTTGGGTTGTGTTTTATCTCAAACAAGTGGAATGGATCAAAAGGGCTAAAAGTCACAAAAAGTCTACAATATTATTGTAGTAATATTGCTTGTGTAATCATATTGTACACTTAATCAATTATAAGTTAAAACAAATTAAAAATGGGCAAAAAGTGTTTGTGGGTCAACTCAACCCCGCCCTTGTAACACATACTAAAAATGACCCATTTGATCTTGAATCAATTTGACCCTTTACCCCGCCTGCACGTCCCGCACATCCTGTTTCCATGTGATTGTTAATTTAAATGAATAAGTCAACATTTCTTCAAGATATTATTACCTTTGTTGATCTTACAACTAGAAATTCCTCGTAAAACTTTACTTGCATCAGAAGTATCAAGTTTACTTGCCAGCCACCGGATCACAATCTTCTTACAATCATCGATCATAGCCAGACGCTCAAGAGATAATAAACCTTCAACCATATCCGGCATACTATAATTCTTTGAAGCAATTTCCACAGCCGCATCCATTATAGCACTCTCACAAACTTTATGATGACACTCTTTCACCGGGTCAATCTTTTCACAAGATTCAATAATTTTTGGAATGTTTATAGTATTCTCAACTTCAGTAACATTAATCATAGGACAAGTAGCTTGGGTAAGGTTTGATGGGTATAGTGAGCATATTTCGAGAAGGCGGCTGTTGGAACCTTGAGCTTCTAATATTTGCACAATGTCAGAGAGGCAATCTTTGGCGTGAGCCTCACTTACGGCTAGTGTCCCCGAAGTGACACTAGATTGGCCTATAAGGATCTTTATTGTGGCATCTAGTTGAGGACAACATACTGCATTGGCTAAATATGGTGCTAGTGGATCCCAACAATCAATTGCTGTTGTTGTCAACACACTTTCAGCGTTTGAGAAGTTTAAGGGACACTTTCCTGAAACGATAACAAATGGGATTGGTTCACATTAGATTATTGAAATGATGATTTAGGGGTTGTTTGGCTCTGTGTTTTCAAAGTGAGTGATGTTAAAAGCCTGCAATCACATAGCTATTTATAATAAAACGACCGAGAAACAAAAGGTGAGAAACTTTATAAAATTTCTCAAAGTAAGGTAAAAGATGGGAAAATTTCGTAATCTTATTATACCTTTAGATAGCCACTTTTGTTGCAACTATTAAAAACTGATTTATGAATACTTACTATTTATCCCATAAACATAAGCATGATTTGCATATGCAAGATTCAATCTTTATAACTAATCAGTTCGACATTAAGTTGCATTTATCATATAATCCTTTTCATAACACAAATGAGAAGTATAAATGTACCTGTCAAATTTGGCACACCAACAGGTAGGAATGGCATCAACGGCGAAGGAGCAAGCAGGGGAACAACGGTTTGAGGATCCAAGACAGGAGACTCAACGGGCGATTGAGTTTGGTTAATATTTAGCATTGGTAGATCAGAACTGCTAGTTACTTCACCTGTGCCCATATGCATCTATGCACGATTAATAAAAGACAACATTTTCTAGCTTATCAAGATTCAACAAAACAATTACATGAAAATATGAAACCATTACTTACTTATAAGCATTAGCATTGTGGCTTGAAGTATTAGCCATCGACGGTTATTAGTACTAATTCGACTCACCATTTTGAGTAATCTAAACGCGTGAGATCGAGATTTTGATTTGCAAAGCTATAATGTGTATATATATACATGCATATGTGTGAAACTGGAGTTCATCAATGGGGTCCATATTATTGTTTGTTTCACACGGAAGGAGGGAAAATAATTGGGTCAATGACTTCAAATACAAGGATGGGGTCACGTGCAACGCGTATGCCGCCATTCCTGCCGAAATTGAGTGTCATTTGATTATCTAATCAAGCATTTAAAAAGGTGCTTAAAAAGTACTCCGTACTAACTTTAGAAAATGGTAATAACATTCATTTTTATTTTCTTTTTAATTCAAGGTTAATTAGCTTTCTTTGACAAGAAAATAGTTCAAGCTGGGCGCATGTATGTTTGGGTATATTGATAATAAAAGTTTAAATGTAATGTAATAAACAATATTACTAATAAGTAAATAAATCTATAGGTTTAAGTTAGAGGGTGTTTGATATTTCTTATCTTTTCCGCTTATACGTTCTTTTTTCTCTTTTCTCATTTTACAATTATTATTGCTGCAGACATGAGAAAAAGTTTAAAGTAGACCCAAAATTCTATTTAAACTAAATGAAAACCAATCTTAGCCTCCACATCTCGAAATCATTCTGTTTGAGCATAAACAACTTTGCAGCAGTGTTGGTCTGAGTAGTCTCCATGTCCATCGTCTTTGTAGGGAATAAAGAGTTCTTCAGAAAAGTATCTTCTAAATCAAAGTATCAGTAACCTGGTTCTGATACCACTTGAGAGGATCTAAACACACTAGACTTGTGGTCGTTTAATTCTTCTCAAATGTCTTCTCCTCAACAAACTACCAAGGTACATATCATCTTCAATTACTTTCTTCTATTGTTGAGTGTTGCTAATATTCATGTTGACAAAATACGTATGTACCTTTAATAAAATACGTGACACAAACTTTTTATAGTGCATCTTATGGTAGTGCCAATCTACATGTCTCATAGAAATCATAACATATGATTGACCATGACTAAAATAATTACTTATGTGGGTTATGAAAGGAAGCTTGATTTTACCACGATATTTGTCACAAAAGCCCGAAACAATTCAAGAAAAGATAAGTAGCATGAGGAAATTGGAAAGCATGAAAAAGAGAAGCAGTAGAAGCAAAAATTCCATGAAATTAGGGAAAAACTATAGCGGTGCATCATTAATCATTGAAGGATGTGCTGTAAATTTTGTAAATTTATGTTTTATGATGTGCTGTAAATTTTGTAATTATACTTCATCTAGCTATTTGTTTCTTTCAATTCATGAAACATGTTATTTACTCAAAGTATATTGCTTTTGAATTTATAAGTTGCACATTGTTGTAGATTTTAAACTCGCCATCATGCTAACAATTCAACAAATTACTAAAACAATACCCGGTCAACAATAAGATACAATTCGTGCAACACACGAGTTCACCAAGACTCGTGGTGCAAATAAGGTGTGGTTTGACATCATTTATGAAGTTCATTGGTGCGAGGATTGAAGGTTCATAACCAATTAGCCATGAGATATAATAATTTTTTTTACATATCTATGGAAGCCAAGGTTGCTTCTAAGGGTTTTCTCGGCTCATTCGACGTTTTATTCGCACTCACGTTACCACTTTGTATAAGGTGAGTTCATAACCCTACTTTTACTCGACTAACTGTTTTATAACTCCTTGGGGGAGATACCTGCTATACTTTTTATGGACACAAGTGATTTAAAACTCTATGTTTAACTGAAATTATTATTGCCTAAGTACCACTATTACCAACAAAGTCCATGTCATCATGAACCATTAATTACTCTGTGAGTAAACGTGAATGCTGTGGATAGGCCTATGGGATTGACGAATCCCGTTTGGTTGGTCGGAAAGACAACCAGGCGCACTTTATTTGAGATGAGAGGTATACGGCAAAATACCTACTAGGGAAAATTATTATAGCAATTTATTGATACTGTGTTAACCCTTTGGTGTCATGAGCTTAGTGCAATAATAAAATATTTTTTGACTTTGTATGTGTTACAATAGTCAACTAAACTTGAAATCTTGTGTTCCGCAACTTTTAATTATGAACATATGAATTTCACTCAACAATTTTATTGACGTTTTTAGCATATTTATCTCCGGTCCATAAGGTGATAACTTGGGGTTGGAGCATTTGAGTCAAGGCATGTTTTGAAGACTCGCATCCTATTATCATTCGGTAAAGACTTTAAAACTTTTATGTTTTACCTATTATGTAGTATGATGGGACTTCTTTGTAAACTCTGATGTTTAATATTTAATCGAATGATAACTTTTCAAAACGTCTCATTTAGAGGTCGTTTTCTGTAACTTGTATTTTTTGTTATGAAGTAGTACCCTCGTTTAGCTTCCATTGCTATCCGAAATTAGGGGTGTTACACAACGCGCGAATACCCTGCCATTTAAGCTTTAATATATAGATCATACCATGTGTTTCATACAAAGATCATATTATGTGTGTTTCATTATATGTCTCTGTTTGTAGAAATTTGGAAAAATATTTATTATGCTTTGATTAACAAAAAATTAAATAAGAATAAACAAATATATATATATATATATATATATATATATATAGGGTTATATATATATATATATATATATATATATATATTAGATAAAACAAGTTTGTTAGTAGTATAAATTGACCAAGTTGAAATATAAATGGTTAAAATTTGAAATAATCGAAAACCGATTCGAAACAAATAAAAAATGATAAAAACATATCAATTTTGGTTTTAAAGTTTTGTAAAATCCGAATAGTTTAGTTCGGTTTCAGCCAGAAACCGACCCAAAACCAAAAGTAAACGGTGCACAGCTTCTAAAAACATGACTATTAAAAAAGATTAGCTACACTCAGTCACTCACACAATTTAGATAGAAAGAAATCCACACATATATTAATGTTTCTCTTTATTGTTGTCATTAAAAAAAGGGAATTGATATTTACTCGGGTGTTTTTTATTCGTACACGGATCCTCTAGATGAATTGACTAACATGCCCTTAACACAGTTTACCCAATAATCACCATTGACTCTCAAAAAGTCAAAACTGAATATTTCCAATATCAAAATTAATCCCGCTTATTTGTTTCCACTTCCACCAGTGTCTTTCACTTCCGGGCTTCTGGCCACGTCACTTCCACCGAACTTATACTAACTACGAGTGACATGAGTTTACCGTTACGTTCCTTGACCACGAGCATCATGAGTCGCCGGAAAATCCGTGTCCCTATCATCTTTTGGACCATTGATAACTGCATATTCGGATATATAACTTGTAGTTTCGTTGCTTACCGGCCCCAGTTTATTTGTTTAGTTACTAAGAGAAAAAAAGAGCATGGTAAAGAGCGAGGTTTGCTTTTGACCGGTGTGTTGTGCCGCCTCTTTGTTTCAGACTGCCATTGTTAGTGGTGGCCTAAACCAGCTACGATTTCCACGTCGATGACAACTTTTTCGTTGTTTTGAGCCTAAAGTATTAACATGATGTATTCTTGTAACATATGAACGTATTGACCATTCTGTATTAGATTCTTATACTAAAGTTTGTTTATTTCATCGACTTATTATAATGAACCCAACAACTATGGTTTTCAATTACGATTGTCTATTTTTCACAATGGATCATGGATGATTTTTAATCAGCTTTTAAATCCTAAATCCCTTGTTTTTCTAATGCAATAAATTAATGTTTCCTACAACATACATGAACATAAATTACTAATACATGGATACAAGAGTAATCTGCTAATGTGAATACTCGTTGGAGCCAACACACCTCGCCGATATAAGGGAAAAAAGTTTTTGGGTGACGGACGTAATGATGATTAGTTGGTCCAATGAGGGTTAATTTCAACACAGGCGGTGGAAATGGAGTCGCCTTATGAAAAAGAAGAGGATGAAAAGATTTTGAATGTTATATATGGGTAACAGTTAAGTATGTAGTTAAATAGCACAAAGGGTATTATAGGCATATCATATAAGGTACAGGATCATTTAGAAAGTAGATACAAATAAAAAGTCTACAAAGTAATGTAAATCGTTGGATTAAAAGGTCCCGTCAGATCACATCAGGGGTATTCCTGTCTCATCCCCCATTTATCCCACCCTCAAAACATATCTCACTCTCACCAACCACTTCACCTTCACTCCTATTTTCACACATATCAGCACCTTTCAAACACAAACTCCATCATCTCTTCATCACCACAATTACTGCCAAACTTCATCACCGCCAACCATCACAGCCATTGCTGAACCTCACCATCGCTGAAAACATCCGTTCAAGATTCACTGGAAACATCACGGTGTCGCGGTGGTTTATGACGGTAACCCATCAACCATGATCCTCAATGATGTCGTCACCGTTGATGACCACCACAACTCCAACACTTAACCACCATCTAACCATCAAACCAGCCATCATTTCTTTGACCACTACTCAAACGACCAAACATTCGAACACAATAACACCAACACAAACAACCTTAACAACAACACACCATATCTCAACACAAATGATCACCACTCCTTAGCAACCCACAACACAACCCTTACCTTAACAACAACAACAACAACAACAACCAAACTCGCTTCCCTTCACTCTACGACCCACGTGCCTTGCGACACCCCAACCTCAAAAGGGCCTAAGTGTAACATTATAGTGTCAATCAGAACATATAAACGCAAGCGGAAGACTTCATATTAAAATACTAAGTAAGGAATTACAAAGACTTCCAAAATATAATCCAAACAATAGTCTAAAAAGAAATACATATCCAAAGCATAATAATAATCCAACAATGGGGAAACTAATCATGGGTAGGTCCTCTAGCTCCTACTCTCAACACTCATGCCCAGCATCCCTCTTATAACTTGCCGCAGAGAAAAGAAAATACGGCTGAGCTAACGCTCAGTGAACAGATATAAACAAATGAAAGGTAATAAGCGTGTGCGAAATGAATAAGCGAATAAATCCAAAAGAACCTGCTAAACAAGATGTCAAACAGAAAATGGAACATATGAAAGGGATCAAAACATAATAATGAACATAAAGTGGATATCAATATCAAAGAAAATGCCCAACAAATCATATAACAAATTGTACATGGAGTAGCTAGCTCGATGTGCCAAATAGTGAAATGGGGTGTATTGCACACACACAAGTGCATTCACAATCATATATCAAATCATAACTGAACAAATACCTAGGATGCATCCATACGCTCCCTTCAAAACAGATATACATATGTCAGTTCTAGACTAAACATACATACAATATACACGGGCCAGGTGCGCTATATATAGCAATATAAACAAATGGGAACGCAGTGGACAAAAACCCGCCTCCACTTACAGCGTCATTACCATTGGTGCATCAATGGCACGACCATGGACTCCCCATGACTGGCTACAAATATGGGCAACATAAATAGGCATAGCACATGCAATCTAAGGATAAGGGATAATTATAAATTATCCAACTCAGACAATAGCTATATGAATAGAATATAGCATGAAACGAATAATCAAACGAATACTAAACAAATATGGATCATATCAAACGGAATCATATCAAACGGGTCATAGCAAATGGATCATGAGAGGACCTGTGATACACGGTTAAGATGGTTAAACCTTGTGTCTTTGTGTATGTGATATATTGAGTTAATATGATTAAGCACGCGGAATTTACTTAACCACACTTAGAAGGTTATGTATGTTATGGAAATGGAAGAATTATGTTTGTTACTTAACAATGAACAAAGAAAGTTTTTCACAAAACGATTCAATATTATTCAAAATAATACGAGTGATCTTGTGTTTATCACTAGGGTTACAAAGACCTTGAATCTTATATTTCTAGATTTGTAATATGTAATTTTTTTTGTTCTATGTCTTTTTAACGGATATTCACACATACAATCACTAGACTAAGATCTCTTTTATAGTCTAAGAGATCTTTACATATTGCTTAAAGTATTGGCCGACTTACTTGGTTAACTTATGCTTATAGTGTGTCAGTACATAAGATACAACATGTATCTATGTATACAACTTGTTAACTAAACACATGGAGTAAGATATTATCTACCGTATATGTTTGACTAAAATACAATAAATATCTTTTCGATCTTATCCTTGAAGTAGCTTTATGACTCACTGATCAGCAGTACCATTCTATACTAGCAGTACCTTCTACTTGAACTAGCAGTACCTTTTTGTTCTGGCAGTACCTTGATGTACTAGCAGTACCTTGATCATGAACTAGCAGTACCTTCGACTTAGAGTAAATTCTAATACTCTAACTTCAGAATATTTAATTCCCAACAATCCTCCCCTAAACATGTGAATCATTTCAAACATGTTTTCTGAATTAAATGAGGACTTGAAAAGATCTTTCAAACACTTCATGAATCTGAACTATTCTTCTATTCTGAACTCATCTGCTTTGTTCTTCTTTGACTTCAGCAATATCAAAACATTGTACCAAAAGATGGTGCAATTTCCTTGGATGGAGGAATTGTAAGAGGCAATGATTTCAACAAGTGAAATCATCTATCAGCATGCCTTTGCAAGTGATAAACAAACATAATGAACTGAAATTGAAACTTTCCTTCGTTTGATCTAGATAGAACTTTCTCCTTTAGAAATGCTTCATCCCTTCTAGATATTTCTACATCATCATCTTGTATGCTCTTGTCTTCTCCTTCCATATATTGGTTTATTCTTCCTTTTCTGGGAAATTATTTCCTTCCCTGAGATTGTTACCTCCCCTGAAGCAAATAACTTTTGTTTCCTCCCCTTGTTTGGAAGATCTCACTATGTACCTTTGACTGATCTATCAATGTGTAACTTTTGTTGTCAGACAATATTGTACATGAAGCCATCAATTCCTTAAGAGTTTAAGTTGCTGTCCTCATCACTTCTAGGTGTGTTAACTCCTATGAGAGGTGAATCAGTGGACATTTTGATTCAAAATCCATCAATGGATGGTTTTTGTGAATCCTTGAAAATCCTTTTAAGAAATCATTTAACTTAGTAGTATGTTCATGATTTTAGAATTGAAAAATCATACTACTTGCAACCATTTTGAAAGAATCAAGTGTATAACAGACACTTAATTAGCATTTCGGTTTAAAGCAACCTCTGGTTGTGTGAGAACCAATGTTTTTCAGTTATCACTAACTGCCTGTGAAAAGATAAATCTAATCAAAAGATTTTCTTGACAGGGTTTCCAGCTCATAGCAATTGTTACCTCCAACACAAGTGTTAGATTCACTTTTACTAGCTGTTCTTTCTATCAGATGTCCTTAGACTAACTCATTATACTTAAAAGTATAAAATGATAGAAAGTGAGTTGTATCAGTTACTATCTGATCAACTAAGTCATCAATTCAATGTGAAATATCATAACTAGATTTCAAGAAAGAAGTTTTAAGGAGGTTAAATTCCTAAACTCAGTCCATCATAAACCTATTATGGTCAGCAATTTGATAAGCATTCTGCTGTTCCCATTTCACTTGAAATATCCTTTGTGTTCACATATTCATACCTGAAATAGTTAGTTTAAAACCAAAAGAACAATGTACCAAGTACTTGTCTTGCATTAGTTTAATCATAAAACCAACTGTATGAATAACACAATTCAAATTTTGATATATTAGCAGTACCTTATAAATCCAGCAGTACCAACAAAAATTTATGTACATAAACACATCATTTGTAAAATTTAAAGATTAAGCATTCCAATACTTGCTACCAAGTACTGAAACCTTGAAACATCAAAAGCTTTTGTTAACAGATCTGCAAAATTATGCTCTGAAGCAATTTTAAGAACTTGAATTAATCTTTTCTCATTGCAATCTCTTATAAAGTGATGTCTAATTTCAATGTGTTTTATTTTAGAGTGTTGTACCGGATTTTTAATAATACAAATTGTACTACTATTATCAATATAAATAACAGTGTTTAAGAAATTGTACCCATAATCAAGGAGTTGGTTTTGAAGCCATAGAACTTGACTAGAGCAACTTGCAGCAGCTATATATTCAGCTTCAGTTGTTGAATTTGCCACACTTGTTTGCTTCTTACACTGCCATGAGACAAGTCTACACCCAAGGAATTGACATCCTCCAGTTGTTGACTTTCTGTCCAAGCTAGCACCAGCATAATCACTATCCGAATATGCTACCAAGTCAAAAGGAGATTCTCAAGAATACCATATACCCAACCTTGGTTGACCTTTAAGATATCTAAAAATTCTCTTGACTGCAGTTAAATGAGAAACCTTTGGAGTAACTTGAAATCTTGCACAGACACAAACAGGAAACATGATATCAGGTCTAGATGATGTAAGGTACATCAAAGAGCCTATCATAGATCTGTAACTGTGTACATCTACATTTTCTCCATCTTCATCTTTCAGAAGGTGCTTCTCAGCGTCCATTGGTGTGCTTGCTATTTTTGAATCAGCAAATTGAAATTTTCTAAGTATCTCTGCAACATATTTGTCTTGACTAATAAATATGCCTTCAAATGATTTCTTAACTTGCAAACCCAAAAAGAATGTAAGTTCTCCCATAGAACTCATCTGAAACTTATCTTTCATAAGCTTCTCAAATTCTAAACACATTTCCTTCCTTGTAGATCCAAAGATAATGTCATCCACATACACCTGCACTAACAGAAGGTCCTTCTTGTGCTGTTTGATGAAAAGTGTCTGATCAATCTTCCCTCTTTGAAATCCATTTTCTAATAAGTAGGAAGCTAGTGTTGCATACCAAGCTCTTGGTGCCTGATGAAGGCCATAGAGAGCTTTCACTACTCTGTACACTTTGTTTGGATGTAATGGATCAATGAAACCAGGAGGCTGTGAAACATACACCTCTCTTCCAATTTCACCATATAAAAATGCACTTTTGACATCCATTTGGTAGACTGTGAAGCCTAAAAATGAAGCATAAGCTAGAAACAGCCTAATTGCCTCAATCCTTGCTACTGGAGCATAAACTTCATCATAATCTATTCCTTCTTCTTGTGTGTACCCTTGTGCTACTAGTCTAGCCTTATTCTTGATCACAATTCCTCTTTCATCCCTTTTGTTCTTAAAAACCCATCTAGTGCCAATTACCTTTTCATTCCTAGGTAAATCAACTAGCACCCAAACCTTTTGAATCTTGAACTGAAGAAGCTCTTCTTGAATAGCCTCTAACCAGCTTGAATCATCTAGGGCTGTAAGAATATTCTTTGGTTCCTTTTGAGAGAGAAAACATACAAATAAACAAGAGTTTGAAAGCTCATGTTGTTTTGAAGCATAAAGGGCATCAAAAATCCCTTTTTGGTCTGAAGAGACTAGTTTTCTTCTTGTCTTCACACCAGATTGTATATCTCCAATCACATTATCCAGGGAGTGAACTTTGTGAATTCTTGTGTGTGGTGTAGTAGGAACATGATAAGATGATGAAAGATTAGTCAAATCCACTTCATCTTCTTGGAACTCTGCATCTTTTGAGTGTGAAGGACCAGCAGGACCTTCAACTGAACTAACAGTTCCTTCAAATGAACTACCAGTACCTTTAGAAGTACTAGCAGTACCTTGCTCTGTCTCGGCAGTACCATCAATATTTAACATATTGTGTTGTTCCTCTGTTCCAACATCTCTTCTTTGAGCCTCAACATCTTCTTTTGCTTTACCAGAAGAAGATTCATCATTGTTTGAAGCTAAATTCACACTTGTACTTGACCACAATGGCATAATGACATCAGATTGATCTTTATCTAACTCCACCTCATTTGTTGCTTGTGAATCTGAAAAATTATTAGTTTCTACAACAACAGGTATATAATTCATAGAATTTGTTAGATAATCAAGATCAAATATCCATTTTGGTCCTTGACCTACTACATTGGATTTGTTTTCCAGAAACTCCACATGTAGTTCTTCTTGTACTTTCTCAGTTCTTAAGTTGTAAACTCTAAAAGCTTTGCTAACAAGAGAATATCCAACTAAGAAACCTTCATCTGCTTTACCATCGAATTTTCCTAAATGGTCTAAGGTATTGAGAATTGTCACATGACATCCAAAAGGTCTAAGAAATCCTATTGCAGGAGTTCTACCATTAAAGAGTTCATATGATGTCTTATTGTGAGGCTGCACAACTAAAACTCTATTTTGAACATAGCAAGCAGTGTTGATTGCCTCTGCCCAAAAGATTATAGGTAGCTTAGAATCAGCTAACATTGTTCTAGCAGCTTCAATTAGTGTTCTATTCTTTCTTTCAACCACACCATTCTGTTGTGGTGTTCTAGCAACACTATATTCTCTCCTAATACCTTTTTCTCTGCAGAAATCATCCATAACTCTATTTTTAAATTCTGTCCCATTATCACTCCTAATGACTTTTACTTTCTTGCTTACTTGGTTTTCTATCTGTGTAATGAAGTCCTTAAGGATGCTTGATGTCTCATCCTTAGTGGCTAAAAAGAAAACCCATGTAAATCTGCTATAGTCATCAGTTATAACAAGACAATATTTTTTATGTTGCATACTCCTTATTGAAACAGGTCCAAATAAGTCCATATGAAGCATAAACAATGACTGATTGATAGAGTTAAAAATCTTGGGCTTACAAGTGGCTTTGTGTTGTTTGCCTTTTAGACAAGCAATGCATGTTTGATCATTTTCAAATCTTTTGTAAGGTAAACCTCTTACCAAACCATTCTTAACAATTTTATTTATGGTTTTGAAGTTAATATGACCAAGCCTTCTATGCCATTTCATTGATTCATTCAATGTGGCCTTTGATACAAGACAAGTTAAATCCTTTTTAGGAATAATGTTCTTCATATCAACACTATACATATTGGCCTTTCTAGGAATTCTAAGAAGCACTTGATTTTCATCAGGCATCTTAAAATCCTTAGATAGAACAAGTCATTCAGTGTCAGTAAAAAGGACATTGTTCTTTTTGTCACACATTTGTGAGACACTAAAAAGATTATACTTTAGCTCTTGTACATAGTACACATTTTTAAAATCTAAATTTCCGGTTTTAATAGTACCTTTACCAGAAATTTTGCCACGAAAACCACCTCCAAAGGTAACATATCCTCCATTGAATTCTTGAAAATCTGAAAGATAAGACATGTTGCCTGTCATGTGATTGGAACATCCACTATCTGAGTATCCTTGATCTTGATGATCAATAGAATGTTCCTGCACACAAATAAGAGAGTTAGTTTTCTTTGGGGATCCAAGCCATTACTGACTTGGATCTGCCTCTTGCATCAATATAATTTAATCTTTTAAGGACTGTTGATGCAACATTGGATTTTTGAATCCAACATGCTGAGGCCTTAACAGCATTTGCCCTATTACCCTTAGCAGCAGAGTGAATAACATGCTTAGCAGAGTCTGCTAGCTTTGTAGTTGAACTCTTTGGTCTCCAAATTTGTTTGTGGACCACTGCTTTTGATTGAATGGGTCTTAGAACAGTTTTAGATGCATATATAAAAGTTGTTTTTGCATCCTTAGTTGTTGATTTTGGGTTAACAGTCATCAAAGGTCTAACAGTACCTTTTGATCTACCAGTACCTTTAATTTGTACTGACAGTACCTTTTTGTATGTATTAGCAGGACCTTTTTGTCTATCAGGACCTTTTGGTCCAGACTTGTTTGAGACTGTTCTGGGTTTTGTTCTATGAGTATTAGAGTGAAAATGAGTTTGAAGAGTTTGCCTTTTGTAGTTCACCCTATTGTTTTCATACCCAGTTACCCTTTGGTTGCAGAAAGCTGCAAGATGGTCAAAACTACCACATGTATAACAAGCTTTATTGTAAAATGCAAAGTCATCACCTAATTGGTTTGACTTGAGGTTGTTCCAATTCCTTTGGTTACCTCTGGGCTTGTTTGTAGTTCTATATTGTTCACAATATCTAACTGGTTTCCTAACAGTCTTAACATTTGACTTAGGCCTGTTAGTGTTGTGATAGACTATCTTAGGAATACTTGTTCCTACTTTCTTAACCAATACAGGTTTAGACATAACTTGTTCTTCTTCATCACTATCACTATCAGTTGTACAATCTTCAACAACTATAGCATCTCCTTTCTTAACAAAGGACACCTTGTCCTGATAAGATAAAGTTTTATCTAAACTTTTACTTACCTTTTCTATCTTTGGACTATTAGTGGCCTTAGAACCATATTCCATGATTGGTTCTTGAAACTCAGCTAATCCTGTGTGTGCTAAATCAATACCTGGAGGTGAATGAACACCTCTGTATGGTGGGGGTACAGACTTAAATCCAACACCAGAATTAACCTTATCAATAACTTGGGCTTCCCAAAGCTTATTGAATCCTTCTGAGGAATGAGCTAAAACATCCACAGATACCTTTACATTTTCTCTTTCATTTTTATGTTTAGGTAATGAATCATTCAACTCAACAATACACTCATCTCTGATCTTAATGTCATTTTTTAGTATATTGATGTCATTAGCAAAATGAGTTTCATTATCTTTAAAATGTAAGACTTGTTTTTCTAAAACACCTAGACCTCTTTTGTGATTAGCCAAATTAAAAAGAGAGTTAAGTAGCTCTTCTCTATGAGCTTCAAATCTCTTATTAAGGTCTTCATAAGCTTTAAGATTAGGACATGATTCAGTACAAGTTTGAATAGAATTTACCTCTGAATCAGAATGGGCCATTAGAGCAAATTCATTGGCCAAAAGAGCAGCATTTGGTGGTGCATCCTTTTCAATAGCCATAGAGCTCCAATCATAACCAATACCATCAATAGCCAACATAGCCTTTGGCTCTTCAACAGTAACTTCCTTTCTCCTATCTTGCTTATACCATGTGTTTCTATTCTCCTGCTTTCTTGGGCTTCTACACTCCTTAGCAAAGTGTCTTAACCTATGACAGCTGAAACACTCCACTTTCTTTTTATCAAACCCAGCAGTATCATTACCATTTATGGTAATTTGCTTCCCAGTTCTCTGCCAATGCTTCTTGGCCCTCATGCTGAGCAAAGCAACCTGCCATTTGATGTCCATCTCTTCCAAATCATCACCATCAACCTGCTCAAGGTCTTCATGATTTAGAGGAGAACCACTAGACTGACTAGATATGAATACATAGAATGCTGGATCACCAAGTCCTGCAACAGTCTTTTGTGAACTAGTAGAAGGACCACCATTTGTAGAATTAGAAACACCTTCAACTTCTTCTACCTCTTCAGACTTACCAATACTAGAAGATGACAAAAGTGCCATACATTCCCAGAACTAGTACCATAAATTCCAGACTTTCTAAGACTTTGTTCAACAATTTTGAAGTTGTTGTACAAATCATTGAGCTTCATTGTTTCAATGTCTGGTTTGTTCATCCAAACAATAACATGAGTATGGAACTCATCAGGTAGACTTCTCAAAAACTTCATGTTGAGATCTTCCTTCTCTGTCTCAACACCCAACACAGCTAACTGACTGACAAGCTTATGTAATCTTGAGAATAGCTTATCAAGAGACTCATTACTAAAAGCAGTAAAGTTTTCAAATTGTTGCTTTAGTAGTGTCTTCTGTGTCTTTTTGGTAGTTTCATTACCACCAAAATATGCACAAATCTCTTCAAAAAGAGTTTTTGCATCAAGATACTTGTTAAATGATAGCATCTGCTCACTAGGAATGGTCATAAGCAACAAATTTCTTGCTTTCTGATCATTTCTCTTCAGTATCTTCTCTTCATTTGACACTGGTCCAGTATTTCTTTTCCTACTTGTTTTACCTTCTAGGACAACCTCTGAATAGCTTGGTGAAAAAGAATCACCATATATAATGATATCCCAAAGAATATAATCTTGGACCATGAAATATTGCTCAATTCTCATCCTCCATAACTCAAACTCATTAGGTTTGATCATGGGCAACTTTGCAGCAACATTTGTTTGAACATCATGTGCTTCCATTTCTGTTTCTTCTAATTCAATTATATCAGCCTGGCTCTGATACCAACTGAGAGGACCTGTGATACACGGTTAAGATGGTTAAACCTTGTGTCTTTGTGTATGTGATATATTGAGTTAATATGATTAAGCACGCGGAATTTACTTAACCACACTTAGAAGGTTATGTATGTTATGGAAATGGAAGAATTATGTTTGTTACTTAACAATGAACAAAGAAAGTTTTTCACAAAACGATTCAATATTATTCAAAATAATACGAGTGATCTTGTGTTTATCACTAGGGTTACAAAGACCTTGAATCTTATATTTCTAGATTTGTAATATGTAATTTTGTTTGTTCTATGTCTTTTTAACGGATATTCACACATACAATCACTAGACTAAGATCTCTTTTATAGTCCAAGAGATCTTTACAAATTGCTTAAAGTCTTGGCCGACTTACTTGGTTAACTTATGCTTATAGTGTGTCAGTACATAAGATACAACATGTATCTATGTATACAACTTGTTAACTAAGCACATGGAGTAAGATATTATCTACCGTATATGTTTGACTAAAATACAATAAATATCTTTTCGATCTTATCCTTGAAGTAGCTTTATGACTCACTGATCAGCAGTATCATTCTATACTAGCAGTACCTTCTACTTGAACTAGCAGTACCTTTTTGTTCTGACAGTACCTTGATGTACTAGCAGTACCTTGATCATGAACTAGCAGTACCTTCGACTTAGAGTAAATTCTAATACTCTAACTTCAGAATATTTAATTCCCAACAGATCATAACATAGCAAACGAATCAAAGTCAATGATCAAGAAGTCATGAGAAATCCCTACTGAGAAGGGATAGAATATTTGTACCTTATGCAAAGCAACTCAAACAAAATAGGAAATCACTTGGAATAGGAACTACTCCTTCTTCACAGAACCTATAAAATTTAATGATCACACATTACTTATAAGCTCATTTTACCAGTTTACTGCTTATGGTTATTCAGATTTCATATTTAGGGTTTCTTTCTATTTCTAGAAAATTTCCATTTTTATTAACTTTCCATATTTAGTAACTTTCCCGATTTAGTAACTTTCCGAATTAAGTGAGTTTCCCGAGTTAAGTAACTTTCCCAAATTAGTAACTTTCCATATTTAGCAAGTTTCCATAATTAGTAAGTTAGGGTCACATTCATAATTAATCACATTTGGGGTTTATAGTACTTCCAATTCATATAACACTTAATTAGGACATATTAGTGAATCTGGACCACATTCTTATGATTTTTAAGGCCTGCTAATTAAGCTCTAAAAATTCTGGATTAATTCTGAGTGATTTCCATATTAGTTATGTACTTCCACAAATTTTTATAGATTTTACTACTAAGCACAAGTATTGTTTTAAAATTCATATTTCCAGACCTGTTCAGAAAGTTAACTGCAGATACACACAGAAAGTTTGCCTTTCATTTACCTATTTAAACACTTCAGAAAAATCCACAAAAATTCAAGAAAGTCCCACATAACCTAAATATCACTTATATAAAAGGAGAGCTCCCAGTTCCTTGTGGTTTTAAAATTAAAATTCATAAACACCGACTGATTTTTAAGTTCCCAAAACTCAGGTTTGACACATAGACCAATACGACTCCAAATCACTCCAAACCTATTGGAAAACTTAATTAGGACATTAAACTAGGTTTATAAGCAAATAAACAGTATTATACACTTATGAAACTCATGTTATCAAGCACACATATTCAGGTTTCAAAACTGCCCAATTCATAACTCCATTCTAGACCATTAAATAACATGTTTACTTTGTACCAACGCACACGGGGGCTATATATTCCATAAGACCTGTTCTTAACATTGCTATATCAGATTATTAAAGTTAGATTGGTTTAACCATGCATGTATACACACTTTCATACGTTTTAGCAATCAAAACCCAATCACATAAAATCATAATTTTTATCCCCTTACTAACCCTAAATCTAACGCCTAGGGTTTTCAATTGTTAAATCTCATTAATGATCATTCAATACAGATTTTTAGGGCTTGATTAGGTGCATTATATGTCAATTTAGGACTGACCAAAACCACAACAAATCAGTTCACAATCACACGACACCCACAACAACAATATATAGGCGTATAAGTTATGATTTCATGTGGTCTTTATTCTCGTTCGTATTTCCATTTAACCAACATAAAAAATTAGGGTTTCATGTTTGATAGATCGTATATATATGTGGTACGAAATAAGGATGATGATGGATACCTTAGACGGATACAAAGGTGGATCAAACGACGAATCAAGAAAATCAATAACCTTCGATCCCAATTACTACACGATCACACCAAGGATAAAAGCACCAAAAGAAATCGATTACCAAATTGCTTACACCCTTCGTACCTTCTTGATCTTCTTGGAGGAATAAATTTGAGCCGAATATAGAGATGTAGGTTTTTAGGGTTTTGTGTTTGAGTGGAAAAATGATATTCGGTTTGTGAGGGAGATGAATAACGAGTGGGGGGAGAATAGGGGAGTGCTGAGATCTTGGGGAGGACTTTTTTTTTTTTTTTAACTTCAAATGTATCTAGCCATGTTTCCAAATAATATTGTTGTTTAAAGAAATCGGACCTCTAGTGACATATACATCGTGTGATATTAGTTTAGGAAATAGTTGTGTCAATTTATAATACTTAGGTTATAAACGTATTCAAACTTTCAATGTCGTTCCAGATTTCAGGTTATTATAATTCTTCCCTTCTAAAAAGAAAAATTTCGTCCTCGAAATTTAAAGTCGCAAAAGTTAGACGGAGACGTATCAATCACGAAAGAACTAACAATAACCAATCTCACGCTCGGAGAGGTTCTTCCAAAAGCATCTTCACAAAAGGAATAGTTTTATTTCTCATGACCCGATCCTGACACTCCAAAATAGCCTCAGGTTCTTCAACAAAAGACATTTCTTAACAAATATCGATCCAACGAATACGGAACATATACGTAACAGATGATAGTTGTTATCTCACTGAGAGATACATGAAACACATATACACATGTGGCAGATACGGAGACAGTGCTAAACAATAAAACTTCATCAACTCTATTCAGATTCTGAACAAACTAAGGAACTTACCAATAATCAGAGAGCACATACCGAATCATCAAACGTACCAAGAGTTTCCTAAAGAGGTGGGTAACATATTCGTACCGACGATCAACTAAGCACATATCGGAATATCAAAACGTATCAAGAGGTATAATGGAATAGGTAGAATAATCATACGGATAAGAATGAGCATAAGGACTAACATATCGCGAACTAAATCTTCTTTATATGCTAAAACGTCTAACACTGCTGTACAAGGACACCATACGGATCACACAAATTCTCGGTCTAAAATTTCAAAGTTTCTCTTCCACAATGATAACTAATCATTAGTCATTGTAATCAACTTCGGACCTTCAATAAAAAGCTCCCCGACCTAATTTAACTAAAAGGTGTTCTTAATATCCGTTCATACAAAACTCTGAAAGAAAAATCCTTGTCACTTGCGAGCCATCTGATCATAATGAGCAAACACAACCAGAACTAACACTTGTCAAATTTCCTGCTCAACACATCTTCCAAGCTCGAATAGTTGTTCTGCTTATCCATCAGTCTGGTGGTGCAAAGCATTACTAAACTTGAGTCTGGTTCCTCAAGTCTTCATTAGTTCTTCCTAGGAATGTGAAATAGAAACGCGAATCTCTAACACGATCACTGCAGGTGCACCATGTAGCTTGAATAATCTTCAGTCGAAAGAAATTTCTGCCAATCCTCCAAGTGAGCCGACCTAGTCACTACAACTCAGTTCGTGTTGTCCTTCCAAAATGTGCGAGGAAATCCCGGTGTAAAGTTTCTGAAAGTTTAATCCCACTTCCACATACGAACCTCCAAAACTAAGGAAAACTACTTTTATGCGGATGCTGAATCTTAACTTGTTGACACGCTAAACACTTCGCCACTAATGTAGTCACAATCGTCTTCATACAATTCCATCAAAATTTTGCTTCAAGTCTCTATGCATAATAGTACAACTAAGATGTATAGAGCAAATAGAAGTGTGTGCTTCAATCAAAACCGCCTTCTTCAAGTCTCCTAACATAGATCATATTCCATCGTCTTGCTCCTGAGCTTCTTCATGCACGTCACAAATCACTCCCAAGTCATGCGTCGGATAGTTCACTTCCTATGATTCTAGCTGTACGGATGCATAACCAACAATCTTCCCGTGTTGCATAACGATAATCTCTTTTCAGCTTCTCAAAATTCTCCTCTCATTCTTCATCCCAACCAAAATTTACTCTTCGAGAATATAACATATAGCTTCTTCTGACATAGAATTTCAACACAAAATACGAAGATGATCCTCGTGTTTCTCTTTTGTCTCTGAATATATCAATATGTCATACTATGACAAATTGCCCAAGTATTCATGAAAGACACGATTCAACAAGTCCATAGGAACAATCGGAGCAGTAGCCAATACAATTGGCATCACAACACTCATATAGATCATAACGGATACGGAAAGCAATTCTAGTAACATCTCGCTCATTTAAACGTAACTGAAAATAATCGGATTCAAACTCAATCACTGAGAAAAACTTCACACCCTGAAGTTGATTAATCAAATCATCGATTCGAGGTAACGGATAACGGTTCTAACCGTAATACTAATCAGCTTCCGAAAATCAATACATAACTTCATACTATCATCATTCCTCTTCGCGAACAAACTGGAGCACGATATAGATACACTCTAGGGCAGACAAAACCACTTCCTAGAAGTTGGTCCTTCAATTCTTATGAATAATCAATACGGAGTTCCAGGATTAGGCAAAACGTCGCTCTTATATGGATAAAGTTCTAAATCAACCAACTTACTGTTCTCAGGCACTTCTCAAAATATCATATGATCCCAATAAGTTCAAGTTATATGATGTAACTATTATCACGGTGGCCAGGCGTCATAATACTTGTATCATATAAACATGCCTTTATTGATATCATATTCTATCTCGAGTCGTGACTAAACAATCTCTCAGTACCAGGTCAAATCAACTTCACACTCCGGTGGAAAAATCTTGATAGTTCGTTCAGGGATTACATCGAGAACACTCAGATTGCAAAATGGCTCTCAAGGTGAGATTCTTCCCACGGTGTACAAAAATAGGTGCTAGGAAAACTTCACAACCGCGAAAATAACGTACGAGTTTCCAGGGTAGTAATGATAACAACGGGTTAACCAATCGAAAATCATGGTAAAAAGATTTCAGGATGTTTGAATCGTCAAAGGTGTATAGTATGACAGTAGTTAGCATTTTGATGCTCGGTCAACTAATCCCTACCAGAATAACATCGAAATTAACATTCTATAGAAAGACAGATCAGCAGAGTGAATCTTATCATTCAGAAGTGAGGGAAACATTCCTATATTCGTGGTTAATCACCACAAGATTCTTATAGGAATATGAATAGGTAAGGTGAAATCTAATAGTGTAGGGAGACTTAAATATGCCTAGCAAAAGAAAGAGAAGTCACAGAATGTGTCAAACACATCATGGTCAAAAGAATCCTCAGAATGATCGAAGAGGCATCTAAATGATTAACAAACAAATCAGAGGTTAAGGTCAGAATCAGAAAATAAGGCTTGTATAGTGTCACGCATTACCACAAAATTCTCAACGCATTCTAAACTTACTTGGTCACTAATCTTAGGTTGTGCAAAATAATAAGTTTCTAATCTCCGGAAATAGTGATCGCAAAAGGGCTTAACTAAAAGTAAGGCACGAATCAGAGTGATGCGGAAGCAATGATACTTAAACAAATGTCTTATAGTCTACCCAATCCTCACCGGTTATCATTTAAGTTTCTTCAGAATGGAAATCCTAAGGAAAATTCTCAAAGGTTGTTTCATAAGCTCCTATAGTGCAAACCTAAGGGCCAAATCTTTCACAGGTCATAACTTAAAGTACTACAGGTCGAAACCTGGCTCTGATACCATAATTGCGACACCCCAACCCCAAAAGGGCCTAAGTGTAATATTATGGTGTCAATTAGAACATATAAACGCAAGCGGAAGACTTCATATTAAAATACTAAGTAAGGAATTACAAAGACTTCCAAAATATAATCCAAACAATAGTCTAAAAAGAAATACATATCCAAAGCATAATTATAATCCAACAATGGGGAAACTAATCATGGGTAGGTCCTCTAGCTCCTACTCTCAACACTCATGCCCAGCATGCCGCTTATAACCTGCCGCGGAGAAAAGAAAATGCGACGGAGCTAACGCTCAGTGAACAGATATAAACAAATGAAAGGTAATAAGCGTATACGAAATGAATAAGCGAATAAATCCAAGAGAACCTGCTAAACAAGATGTCAAACAGAAAATGGAACATATGAAAGGGATCAAAGCATAATAATGAACATAAAGTGGATATCAATATCAAAGGAAATGCCCAACAAATCATATAACAAATTGTACATGGAGTAGCTAGCTCGATGTACCAAAAAGTGAAATGGGGTGTATTGCACACACACAAGTCCATTCAAAATCATATATAAAATCATAACTGAACAAATACCTAGGATGCATCCATACGCTCCCTTCAAAACAGATATACATATGCCAGTTCTAGACTAAACATACATACAATATACACGGGCCAGGTGCGCTATATATAGCAATATAAACAAATGGGAACGCAGTGGACAAAAACCCGCCTCCACTGACAGCGTCATTACCATTGGTGCATCAATGGCACGGCCATAGACTCCCCATGACTGGCTACAAATATGGGCAACATAAATAGGCATAGCACATGCAATCTAAGGATAAGGAATAATTAAAAATTATCCAACTCAGACAATAGCTATATGAATAGAATATAGCATGAAACGAATAATCAAACGAATACTAAACAAATATGGATCATATCAAACGGAATCATATCAAATGGGTATGTGGAAAACTAGAAGGGGGGTTGAAAAGTTTTTACCGTTTTTAAATTTAATTTGCTTTGAGACTTAACGTGATTTCAAGTTAATGCACACAAATAAACAATATAAGTAATGCAAGTAAAGAAAAGAACAATCAAACCACAACACGAAGATTTATAGTGGTTCGGCTACAAGGACTCTCTTCCTTGCCCTACTCCACTCCTCGAGCCTCTAACTCGAGAGTTTTTCTTCACTAAGAAACAAGCTCCCTTCTTGGCGGAGAAAACCTTTACACACGTCGCTTACACCTTTTTCCGGTACTAAGCTAAATACCGGGTTCTAGTTCAAGGTAGAACCAACCTGACGTCGCCTATACAATTTCTGACACTAAGCTAGATGTCGAGTTCTTTACAAGGGTTCAACCACTCCCGACACTCTATGTGTTTTGAGGAATAAAACACTAACCGATCACTACTGAATGAATGGTATGACAATGATGTGTGAACTACTAACTAATCACACAGAACCTACACTAACAGGATAGCAACACTTTGTTTATCCTTGATGCTTGATCTCTTTGCTACAAAAGGAAGATCACTAAGAATGAAATGAATGGGTTAGTAACGTACAAATGAATGAATATGTAATTTAAGCTATATGAGTGATGAGTGTGCTTGAATGATTAGCTTGCTATTTATAGGCAAAACTGAGCAGACCCAAATTATGTTGTACTGGTTTGGTTCCGCGGGAACATGCCAGCTAAGAGCTTTACAAATCTTTCCATATTTTGTCAAGTTTTGTCAAGATCTTACAAAGTCAACTCCTTTGCTTCAAGATCTTTCCAAAATATATTGTAAATTCAACTAAGCTATCTAAATGATGCATTCCATGATGTCATGTATATTTCTGTTTTTAAGAAATAAAAATAAACATGTAAATGTATATATATATATATATATATATATATATATATATATATATATATATATATATATATGTGTGTGTGTGTGTGTGTGTGTGTGTGTGTGTGTGTGTGTGTGTGTGTGTGTGTGTGTGTATATATGCAATGTGTAATTTCTAGTGATCATGTGATATGTAAATGTGTTTTAAAAAGCTTGTTACTAAAATTTAAAAGACTTTGACATATACTTATGCTTTGCTAAAGATAAACCTTATAATTGTCATTAACAAAATAAAGCAAAGATCGTAAAATATAAATAACGTTTTTAGGACGATATTTGTATTAACAATCTCCCCCTTTTTGTTGATGAAAAAACATAAAAATGGAATAAGTAAAGTGAAAGTCTTTTAAAAATATAGATTAAGTTAGTTTTAAGCAAGTTGTGAAAACTATTTTAAGCATAAAAACATGTACTGTGATGTTAACAGTGATGTATGAACTTAACCCTATCTCCCCCTTTTTGTCAAAACAAAAAGAAGAAATGCATAGCGGAATGTGGTGAACGGTTTTTGGTGATTACTCCCCCTAATTTGGAGTACCAAGAATGATTCAATGATTTTGAGAACTTAAAGCTCCCCCTTGGATAGTACTCCCCCTAATGGAAATTCCAAGTTCATGATGCATGAATGATCCTACAAAACAAAAGTTAGTGTATGATATGCTCCCCCTTGATCAATACTCCCCGTTGCTAGGGTACCAACGTATATGAGTCAAGGATTATGAATGCTACAAAAAAAAAGGTTAGTACATGATATTCTCCCCCTCGATCAATACTCCCCGTTGCAAGGGCACCAACGTATATGATTCAAAGATGAGAAAAGCTACAAAACAAAGGTTAGTTCAATTCAACCAAGTAGCATAATGCAAATGTAAAGGTTCAACCAAGCAATGTAGTTTAACCCGTTTGACTAAAAAAGTCAACTAACTAAAATTGTTCAAACCAATCACAAAGTTCAAACAAAGTTAATACTATAACCAACCATATTATGTTAGTAAACCAACCAAGTTATAATGCATATGTAGTGATCACCCACAAGGATAAATGTAACATCCTTCCGTTTGAAAATTGTTTGTGACAAAAGTCACAAAACAAGAGATTACATCATAAAAAGAAAAATCAAAGTCCTAAAAACAATCCTAAGAAATCCTATAAAAGGAAACTAGGGAGAGACTTCTATTGGGGAGGATGTGAAAGCGCATTAAGGCGCTCAAGAATGTGGTTCAAAATGAACCGCATTTCATTTTGAAACTCAAGAAACGATATGTTGGTTTGTTGAGCCAAATGGGCGGTCCTCTCGCACATGATACAATCATGTCTAGGAGGTGGAAAGGTCGGTTCATGAGTTGGTGGTGGTGGTGGTTGGTTGTTTGATGGTGGAGGTTGTGGAATGTAATTTGGGGACATAATGGAAGCCATCAAAGTGGATTGCAAGTCCATTGCCTCATGGAGGTGGGAATCCACCATATTTTGATCTAACTCCTCTTTGATTTCTTGTTGTGATTGGGGTTGGTTGTTCCACATTGCCTCATCAATGGGATTGAGTGTGGATGTTGGTGAGGGTTGTTGAGGTTGTGGTTGTGGTGGCTCTTAGTCACGGTAGAGAGGACCGTGGATATCCCAATAAATGGAATGGAAGAGGAGAGGTTCCTGACCTTCAAAGGTCATAGGAGGAGGATTGGTAGTCCTTGTTGGAAGGTCTTCCAAAGTTTCAAGATATGGGTGTTGTGAGGTTGGAGGAGTAGCAAATAACTCCATTGGTTTTAGTTTGGGAGAGTGTGATGGTGATGGTGATATAGCAGGTTGTGATGGAGTGGGTGGTGGTGTGGTAGCTACAGGAGTGATTGTTGGTGGTGGAGTATGGATGACTACATTTGGTGGTGTTGGAGTAGAGAGGGTGAGAAAATTCTCATTGGCTATGGGTGAGGAGATGTTGAGAGGTGATGACTCCTCTGATGAAGATGCCAAGTTTACAAAACAACACTGTCTGACACTTATGCGAGCAGTTCTACGTGGTGGTCTGTTGGTGGAAGAGTTGTTGGATTTTGTCATGGTTAAATTGAGAAGGTTTGCTAACAAGTACAGGGATGATACTTAGAGTTGATGGTGAAGGTGTGAGTTTTGATCAACTAAAAGTTCCAATTTATAGGCAGGAAGGATTATGGAAATTGGTGTTTGGATTTGATGTTAATCCATAGAAGGATTGAGGTTCCTAATGATTTGGAACAAAAAATTGTGCTAGTCACATCATCTAAGTCAACCCATAGAGATGAAGTTGAGTAAAAGGTCGAAGATATGCAGTTAATGCAAGGTTTGAGTGGGAAATCTATTGATGTGATGTTTCCACAGATTGCAAGGAACCAAATTGAGGGTTCCTTGCTTGTTATAGAAAGGTAATTTGGAAGAAAATTTGAATTTTCAAATTTTGGTGGGAAATGGATATCTTATGGTTCTAAGTGTTCCTAAATCATCCTAATGTGCCTAATGATCAGTAGAATAATCCTAACAACTAGAATCAATAATCTAAGGATCGAGATTAGTCGAGAAATTTGAAAAAGTTACTGTTGGAGGGGCGGATCCAAACGATAACAAGTGCGGAACCCAAAATTTGGTTTCGCAGAATCCGCAGAGTGAAATTTGGCGGAGCCAAATTATTGAACAGACGGAACCCAGATTTTGGTTCCGCCATATCCGCCAGATGAAAATGCAAATTCTTAACAGAGAGCATGTCAAATTTTTTGATACCCGTTCAAATCCCGAAAATTATCCTAAAACATATGTAACTACTTATTGGTGATTGATTAAAAGCAAAAACACGGATTCTAACACACGTTCGCATATAGATCAATCAGATGATAATAACTTACCATAAAAGAGAGTTAAGCCAAACGGTGGCTTAAGCATGAAAAATCGATAACATCACATGTTATCATCCTGCAAAGTTATGTTAGTTCACATAAATGTATCACATCAACATAATATTCTAAGAACACAAGAATTCAACACATCATTGTCTTGAAATTGTCTTATACCAAACATTCCCTAACCCTCACTTCTTGTTGAGCTTCATGACCCACCTTCCAAGATTCTTCATCATTCCTCGTGTTTGACGAAACTCCTCAGATTGGTTGTCGATGGGAGGTAGTTGGCTCATATATTCGGGTGGAGGAATCCTAGAATTTGGCAAACCATCATCCTCGCTAACCGATGATGATGATGATGATGATGAGGTGGGAGGATGAGCTCGTTTTCCTCTTGCTACTGCTACCCGATGATCGCTAAGTGGTACAAAGGTGTGGTCAATCTCGATGTAGTCGGGAACAAAACCTCTAGAGTTTCGAGGAATGGGTGCAAAAGCTCTATAAAGACGGGTGAGAAGCATCCCGTAAGGCATTGCAGTGGTTCCTAAAACTAGAATATCGGCCATTCTTTTGGCGATATAATAGGCGAGGTTGAATGATTGGTGGTTTGACACACAATAGAGCATGTAACAAAGACTTGCGTTGACATGGTCCCTATTTCCTATGGTGCTAATCACGTTTGCCCTAAGAACTTCCTCTAGCTTCTTGAATTGGGGCATAAGTTCGTTTGGCTCCATGCCAAATGGATCTCGATCTACCTCTCGACCTCGACTAGTCCTAGTGTGAGAGGTTCTAGCTACAAAAAGATGCTCACGAATGGTTTCTTTTGGAGTTAAGGGTGTGTCATATGGTGGTGTACGATCAAGGTTGGAATCGAGGATGGACAATGACCATTTGTCCGAATAAAAGCAAGTTCCTTGACTTGGAACACCTAAGACTTCTCCAAATTGATCTAGAGGGATGTTGAATTGAGCTTGGTTTACATTGAAATGGATGTTCATGTAACCATGATCATTTATGCTAAGACCTACACTCGCATATAATTCAAGTATAAATCTAGGGATTATGGGTTCATCAATATCTAGGAGACAATCGAATCGAATGGCGGCAAGTTGTTCTCTAAGAATGGTTCCTTCTAGGAATGAGGGGTCTAAGGTTCTACCCTCATGTACATAGCATTTTTCTAAGGCTTTAAAGATGTTAACTTGGTCCTCGGTGAGTCCTTTGGTTTTATGGTGTGCAGGTAGGTATTTGACGGTTTCTTTGTGGTCATAATAAGTCGCGGGAGGCATGATTATCCTAGACATGAAAATTACATAGTTTAGTTAAAACTATTGAAAATACGTATATAGATTTCTAGTGTGTGCCTATATGGGGACAATGTGGAGGTGCAGTTATCTCGACTCCTTTTGATGCATGAAAATTTTGTGTATGCAAGTTTTATGATAAAATAAGAGATAACCCAAATGCTCCTACTTCAATGTATCTACGATTAAATGTACCCGAAAATACATATTGGTTATGTATTCCCTTTAGCATTCAAGAGACATTATGCAAGTGGTGTTTAAAACATAACATTTTGTATTTGTATGAACAATGTTCAAAAACCGTTTTTCCTAGTCGTGAGAAGATTTTGATAAAAATTTCTCATGGGGTTTTTGAGGAATTATGACAATGCCTTATGATATGCAATTCCTAACTAAGGAAAACATGATTTGTTATGCAATTTAGTAAATATGCTTCATGATTTTACTAAAAATATGCATAAACCCCAAGTTTTGATTTTGTGCATGAAATAGAAATCCTAGACTCAGATCAGGAATGTAGATGTGATTAGGATACTTACAGAGATGATTAGAGCACAAATTGGTGGAAGGAGATGACCTAAATTGTGAGTTAGGTTGATTTTGAGTCGAGTTCCAGTGGGTGGTATGTTTTTGGGAGTTGTGATGCACAGTACAGGGTGTTTGTTTAATAAACTAAAAAAACTGAATCAGGGGGCCACGGATCTAGCGGAACCAAAACAAGGGGTCCGTCCTTGTTTTTGGTTGGTTCCGTGGATCAGGCTCAGGTTTTTGGTTTTTGGTTAATCTAAGGTTCAAGCTAAGGTTTTATCTATTCACTAGGTTCCATTAATCCTAAACCAATTCTAAGAAAGTTAAATGGTGCTCTCTTAAGAGGTTTAGTGAGAATGTCGGCAATGTTGTCCTCTGAGGATACTTTCTCGATTGAGATGTTTCCCTTCTAAACATTGTCGCGTAGGAAATGATGACGCATTTCTATGTGTTTGGTTCTAGTGTGTTGGACTGGATTTTTGCTAAGGTCGATAGCTCCTTTGTTGTCGCAAAGAATGGGAATGTCGTTGAGTTCAATTCCATAGTCGACGAGAGCTTGTTTCATCCACAGTGCTTGTTAACATGCCTTTCCTGCAGACACGTACTCGGCTTCAGTTGTTGATATCGCTAGGGCCATTTGTTTCTTGGCAAACCATGAGGTGAGACAATGCCCAACAAAAGTACAAATACCACTTGTACTTTTTCTATCGACATAGTCACCGGCATGGTCTGAGTCGGCATACACTATGGTTTCCATACCCGTTCCTTTGGGATACCATAATCCTAAATGTGTAGTACCTTTAATATACCTAAAGATCCGTTTAACGGCTTCAAGATGGGATGTTTTAGGATCTTCTTGAAAGCGTGCACATAGACAAACACTAAACATAATGTCCGGTCTACTAGCCGTGAGGTAAAGTAAACTATCAATCATTCCTCTATATTTAGTGCTATCTACGGAATCACCTTCGTCATCCTTCGTGAGTTTGGTTTCGGAGGACATAGGTGTTTTCATGGGTTTGGAATCTTCAAGACCAAATTTCTTAAGCATATCCCTTATATACTTAGATTGGTTGAAGAATATCCCATCATCTAATTGTTTAATTTGGAGACCTAAGAAAAAGTTTAGTTCCCCCATCATACTCATTTCAAACTCATCATGCATGATTTTCGAAAAATCATCGCATAACTCTTGACAAGTTGAACCGAATATAATGTCATCCACATATATCTGGACTATGATAATATGTGATCCCTTTTTTTTTTGTGAAAAGAGTGTTGTCCACTAGGCCCATGGTGTACTTATGGTCAACTAGGAAAGTCTTAAGTCGATCATACCAAGCTTTTGGTACTTGTTTAAGTCCGTATAAAGCTTTCTTAAGTTTGTAGACATAATTTGGTTTTTCAAAATCGGCAAAGCCGGGAGGTTGTGCAACATACACTTCCTCGTTTATAAAACCATTTAGAAATGTACTTTTAACATCCATTTGGAATAGTTTAAAGTCGTGTGCACATGCATATGCAAGTAGTATTCAAATTGACTCAAGCCTAGCGACGGGTGCAAATGTCTCGTCGTAATCTATACCTTCTTGTTGATTGTAGCCTTGAGCTACTAGCCTAGCATTGTTCCTAGATACTACTCCATTTTCATCCATTTTGTTCCTAAACACCTATTTAGTTCCAATTATGGTTTGATTTTTAGGTTGAGGGACCAATGTCCAAACTTCATTTCTAACAAATTGATTTAATTCTTCTTGCATCGCTATGACCCAAGATTCATCTTATATGGCCTCATTAACATTTTTAGGTTCAATAGTTGAAACAAAACAAAAGAAATTACTTTGGTTTTGGAATTTTGATCATAATGTTCTTTCATTAATTTTACCAATGACGTTATCTAATGGGTGACTTCTAGATTCCTTGATGTTGACTATTTCCCTATCCACGGGTTCATCTTCTTTGTCATTTTCTACATTTTCATGGTTTTCAACCATTTGACTTTCAACTAAGTCATCATCTACCAAAGGTGATGTTTTAGAGGGAGGTGTACTTTCGTCGAATGTTACGTTCAACGATTCCTCGACTCTTGAGGTTTCTTTGTTTAAGACAATGTATGCTTTACTATTCTGTGAATATCCTAAAAATACACCTTCATAAGACTTTGGGTCAAACTTGGTGAGGTAATCCTTAGTGTTTAAAATGAAGCACTTGCTTCCAAAAACTCTAAAATATCCTAAAGTAGGCTTTTTGCCTCTATAAAGCTCATATGGTGTTTTATTCAAGAATGGTCTAATTAGGACTCTATTTAGGATGTAAGTAGAAATGTCAACGGCATTACACCAAAACTTTTGGAGTATGTTTTGCTCGTTTAACATTGTTCGACTCATTTCTTGAAGTGTTATATTCTTACGTTCTACTACACCGTTAGATTGAGGAGTTCGAGGAGCCGAGAAATTATGTGTTATGCCATTAGTATCACAAAAAGCTCCGAATTGGGTTTCGTTATCAAATTCACGACCGTGGTCGGTTCTAATTGACACAATGTTATTTCCTATTTGATTTTGAATTTTCTTACTTAGAATTTCAAATTTATCAAATGCCTCATTTTTAGTTTTCAAAAACTTAGCCCAAGTATACCTAGAGTAATCATCTACTATTACCAAAGTATAGAAGTTTCCCCCATAACTTTGTATAGCGGATGGACCAAACAAATCCATGTGTAACAATTCTAGACACCTAGATGTAGACACCATGTTTTTAGCCTTATGGCTATTATGAACTTGTTTCCCAATTTTGCAAGAATCACAAAAGTGTTGGTTGTATTTCAACTTGGGTAGGTTCCTAACGAGTTCCTTAGATGATAAGGATTGGATTAGCCTCATATTGGCGTGACCTAAGCGTCTATGCCATAGAGTTAAGTTTTCATCCAGAGAGGTGAGACAAAGTTTGTCTTTAGGTATTTTGTCTAATTTCATAACGTAAACGTTATTCTTCAAAACACATTTTCCTACGGTTATGCCATCTTTAAGTATTTTACTTCCATTTTCACTGAAAAGGACGTTATACTTTTTGCGGCATAATTGACTAATACTAAGTAAGTTAAATCCTAAGTTATCAACATGAGCAACATCATCAATAGTGAGAGAATCATGAGAGATCGTACCTTTTCCGATGATCTTGCTTTTTAGATTACTACCGAATGTAACATTACCTCCGTCGTACACTTGGTAGGTTGAGAAAAGACTTTTGTTTCCCATCATGTGTCTTGAACACCCACTATCTTTGATCCACTCGTCCGGTTCTAACCCGACTTTCAAGCACACCTAAGTTAAAGAAAAACTCAAGCGTTTAGTCCCCAATATCTCATGGGTCCATTTGGGTTAAACATTACATTATCATGGTTCATGTATGGAAACGGTGGATAAGTGTTCCATGGCATGTAGTTGGGACCTCTATAGTTCCTATACATGTTTTGGTTCCAACTATCTTGATGATGATGCTGTGAGTTAAAGTTACTCTTTGGAAAGGGGTGTTTGGGAAAACTAGTTCTAGGTCTTTGTTGAACTGTTTTAGTCCTAAACTCATGTTTAACTTGTCCTTTTCCTACAGTAACTGCTGGTTTTTCTTTGTTAACAGTTGTACTAGTGCTGGGTTTTCTTGTGACTTTAACAAACTCAGTACGGTCCGAAGTACAAACCTTCTGTTCATCAACAGTACCCGCGGACCCTTTGGCCATAACTAGCAGAACCAAATTTTTGGATCCGCCAGATCCGTGGGTGTCTGACTTTGTTGGAACAGTTTCTTGTACTTTCACAGTTTGTTTCTCAAAGTCACTTAAGTTTCCTAGTTTCATAAAATCTAGTTTGGTTTTATCATGAGGCAACTTTTGAGCTTTTATTATATCATCCATACAAATAATGTGTTTATCAAACCTTTTAAATTTAGAATTTAGTTTGACAAGTTTTTCCCTTGTAGACTTAAGTGTTTCTATTTCTAGTTTAAGTTCCTGACATGAAACACATGTTTCCTTAACATCTTTACCCTTTTCTAATCTTAAAGCTTTCTCTTTTAACCAATATACTTCGTTTTCCAAAAACTCCTTTTTGGATTTTAAGAACTTGTTTTTGTTTATGATTTTAAGGGTGATTTCACACAGTTTGTTATATTCTATTTCTACTGTGTCATCATCAATAGAGGAGTAGGATGAGTCAGATAGTACTTCGTTAGAGTCATTAGCCATAAGAGCAACTTCGTCATTCTTTGGCTCATCGTCATCACCTTCACTATCACTCCAAGCTCCACTAACAAATGCTCTTTGAGACTTGTTCTTTGGAGGCTTTGGACATTCTCCTATTAGGTGACTGGAATCCCCGCACCTAAAACACTTCCTATCTACTTTTCCTTTCCTATCATCACGGTCTTTCCGGAAGGATTTCTTTTCTTCACGAGGTTGTCTTACGAACTTTCCTCGTCTCCTAAAGAACTTCTTGAAATCTCTAACGGCCATGGCATACTCTTCGCCTTCGCTATCTGAGCTAGACTCTTCATCATCACTTGACTCTACCCTAGCTTTTAAGGCAATGGACTTCATCTTCTCCTTTTTGCCTTTAACTATTTCTGAGTCTTTTTCCATTACCATCTCGTGAACTTTGAGATTTCTGATGAGCTCGTCAAGTGTCATGCTTGAAAGATCCTTGGATTCTTCAATAGCCGTCACCTTTGCTCTCCACTTCGGATGAAGTGCTCTAAGAAATTTTCTGACAAAGTTCTTACTAGAAAAAGATTCGGCAACAGCTTTAAGAGAAGTAATTATAGTATTAAACCTAACAAAAGCACTATCAATGGTCTCATCTTTAGAGATAACAAATTGTTCATATTGTTGAACAAGAAGATCAATTTTGTTATCTTTGACTTGTGAGTTCCCTTGATGAGTGATAATCAATGAATGCCAAATATCCTTAGCCTTTTTACACATAAAGACTCTTTCATATTCTTTCTTAGGTAAAGCGTTGTAAAGCATCATTTTAGCTTCATTATTTTTGGCAATCACTTTCTTTTGCTCATCACTATGACGAGTAAGAGAAGTACCCTCATCCCGACCTCCTGATATATTTAATATGGGTTTACAATCACCTTCTACAATAATATACCATAAATCTATATCATTTGACTTCACATAAGTTTCAAAGCGGCTTTTCCAATATATAAAACTATTTGGTTCAAATAGTGGTGGTCTTTGCATAGTTTGCCCTTCTTTGAAGTTTTCAAAATCCATTGATCGATTCAAGTTTTAAAATACAATATATTTTGAAAATTTGAGTAACGTAGCTCTGATGCCAATTGCGGAAAACTAGAAGGGGGGTTGAATAGTTTTTACCGTTTTTAAATTTAATTCGCTTTAAGACTTAACGTGATTTCAAGTTAATGCACACAAATAAACAATATAAGTAATGCAAGAAAAGAAAAGAACAATCAAACCACAACACAGAGATTTATAGTGGTTCGGCTACAAGGACTCTCTTCCTTGCCCTACTCCACTCTTCGAGCCTCTAACTCGAGAGTTTTTCTTCACTAAGAAACAAGCTCCCTTCTCGGCGGAGAAAACCTTTACACATGTCGCTTACACCTTTTTCCGGTACTAAGCTAAATACCGGGTTCTAGTTCAAGGTAGAACCAACCTGACGTCGCCTATACAATTTCCGACACTAAACTAGATGTCGAGTTCTTTACAAGGGTTCAACCACTCCCGACACTCTATGTGTTTTGAGGACTAAAACACTAACCGATCACTACTGAATGAATGGTATGACAATGATGTGTGAACTACTAACTAATCACACAGAACCTACACTAACAGGATAGCAACACTTTGTTGATCCTTGATGCTTGATCTCTTTGCTACAAAAGGAAGATCACTAAGAATGAAATGAATGGGTTAGTAATGTACAAATGAATGAATATGTAATTTAAGCTATATGAGTGATGAGTGTGCTTGAATGATCAGCTTGCTATTTATAGGCAAAACTGAGCAGACAAGCCACGGATTTGGCGGACCCAAATTATGGGTTCCGCCCTTGTACTGGTTTGGTTCCGCGGGAACATGCCAGCTAAGAGCTTTACAAATCTTTCCATATTTTGTCAAGTCTTGTCAAGATCTTACAAAGTCAACTCCTTTGCTTCAAGATCTATCCAAAATATATTGTAAAGTCAACTAAGCTATCTAAATGATGCATGCCATGATGTCATGTATATTTCTATTTTTAAGAAATAAAAATAAACATGTAAATGTGTGTGTATATATATATATATATATATATATATATATATATATATATATATATATATATATACTAGATTTCTAAGCCCGCCCGATGGGCGGGCATGACTTATAATTTTTCTTTTGATGGTGTTGCTTAACAGAATTTCATTTTTAAGGACGGGTGCTTAATTATTATTTTGATGATAATGGCTGGATAAGTGGACATGTAGAAAATTGGCCCGTCCAATGGACTGGCTAGACTTATGAATATTGTTGAAAAAATTAAGTTAACGGAAAATAAGATATAAACGTACCAATTTTTATATTGAATGCACTGGGCGAGCATGACTTATGAATATCGTTGTCATATTTGTCTAGAGAGAATTTGTCTATAGAGAAATAAGGATGCTAAGTAATCGTTATATAAACATTAACAATTATATAAGAATTATAAGTTACAAAGTTGTCCACTTGAACATAGCGTATGATTTGAAATAATGTTTATTTGTTATTTGTTTATTCATATTAACAAATAATTTAAATTTGGCCGTTAGTTTCTAAAGGCAAATAGCTTAAACACAATTAATCATACGAAATAAATCTTATGATTTTTTTGCTATTTTATTTCCCTGTTGTCATTCCGGCCTCTTTTCTGAAATCACGTCTCTCAATTGGGTACTATTTCTTGATCAAAAGATTGCGCATTGACGTTTTCACAGCTTCAGTAGCTGTAGAAAAAACATCCTTGTCAATTGACAAACTTCCATACAATTGTTGCAAAAATTATGATAATTTTAAAGAGCTACAATGAATTATAGACTGATCTTTGCATAAAAACGTCTGAAGTACTCAGGTTGCTAAACTTTATTTTGACTGCAATATGTGAGAAAAAAGAGACTAAAAAGCCTATAAGGTCAAACGGACCCTTCTCCAAGTACAACATCTGACCGGAAGTTCCTCTTCACGTTTTTAAGCTCACTTAGGGTAAAGCTCTTAAAGTTACACGACTGCAAAATCTCACCTTCGGTACAAAGCGTTTGCGTTTAAGAACCACTTGAAACCTTGCTACTTGAATTACTATTCCCATTCCTTTCTCTAGTTTTGTAGTCAAAACGTGTTGCAAGTACAATTAGTTTGTATTAATTAAACAAAAATAAAAATAACAAATGCAACAAATGAACAAATTAGTATTTTCTTATCATATACTCCTTGGGAGGACTGTGATACAAAAAAGGGTGTTTGGAAGTGGCCATGGAGTGTGAGGATAGGCCCCGTTCCTAAAGATGGGGATGATTGGCGTAGAACGTTTGTTGTCTTCCGTCACCTACACAAACAGATAGCAAGAGGAACCTTGAATTCATAGTATCTAGCATACACAACGTCTATTACGATCAAATTTCATTTTTTATCATGGGATAAATTAAAGAATGGCCCATTGAGTAGTTGAACATCATGTGTGTATGTGACCTTCATAAATAAAAACCTATGTGTAATAATGCATCGAAGTTTCAGAAAAGTTTACTGTGTTATATATTAATGTAAGTTGCATGCAGTTAATAAAGTTACTAACGTGTTACCTAAAGATGCATGTAGGTTCGTAATTATTTGTTCCTCCTCCTTGGATGTAAGCAAATAATCTTTTCTCTCCCTGGTTATTCTTATTATACATTAATGCATCAGATGACCTATTGTAGTATATTAACATGTATTACAAATATTATAAAATCATAGTATTTTCCTATTAAGATTTACCTGATAAGAATTACAATGTAGGCATTTAGCATGTCATAACTCTTATTGAAAAAGCCATACAATGGTCACACGAAGGGAAAGCTTTCACACTGATAAAGAAGGATGTCATTAGAGAAAACCAATACTATATAATAGAGCATAGTTAGAGGAGTCATACCACTTGTGCACCAAAACACGAACCAAACTATGCTTCATTGTGTTCAAGCCTGTCACCGTGTCTTTGCAAAGTCCTGGCCTGGCGATCTGTTGCTCATATATAACAAAGTAGTAAAGGATTGTAAGAGAATTATTGGGTTAAAATAAAGTATAGAACCAAATGTTTACCATAAAAGAAAAAAAAAAGCGCCCAAATAAACCGGTGTACAAAATATTCTTGTAGTAATGATTGAAGTCTCAAGGGACTCCCTTCAGGTGAACATATATATTCAAGGTCATCCAGTTCATCTTGGGTTATATCATTGTCAACCCATGAAGACCACTCCACATCATCATCATAATCATCGTCATCGTCATGGTATAACGGCTGTTTATTTCTTAGCACGTTCACCTCGTCAACTAATGATTGTAGCATCTGGTGGTTCAATGACTCATAGTATCTGCATAAATAAAAAAACACAAAACAATAAGTGATCATGTTGATATTTTAAAATAACTTGTAAGGTATAACCTATAAAAATTACTTTAATGTTTACATGTATATATTTGTAAATGGCATACATAAATTGACATGATGCGAGGCTAATTAACAATAACCTAATATTGTCGATGATCCATGGTTGTTGTTCAATGTCATATCCATATCGAAGCACCACAAATTCAATCAAGAATGTGATACCTAACTCTGTGTGAAAAAGAAAAACAAAAGATTACTCAATGCGTAAGAAAAGAATCAAAGTTTTGATGATTGAAAATAATAGCTTGATAAGGATCTAATTGAGAAAAAATATATTGTTTAGAGCTTATTAATATTGCAGCAAATGCACTACCAATACGACCCGCAAATATGATTAAAGTGATCACAGGGCTTAACTCTCGTGTGAAGGCTAAAGCTAAATTTGTTAAACCAAACACCCACTTAATTCTACACACATATACGTGCAAATTTCAGCAGCCACATATACGTACAAACTTATATCAGATACTAACCTTGCTGACTTTGAATCTTGTTGTTGACGTTGCAACCTTTGCCGCTCCACTGCAACGTTGATGTGGATGATGCCATTGCAGAAGAAATCTGGAACCCGAAAAAGTGGTGTCTTGCTATCAATTCAAAACTTAAGTTATAGTTCGAGAAGCAAGAAACCGAGAAACAAAAGACGCACTAAAAGTTCAAAATTACTTTTGTTTGCCCTCTTTTTTTTTTCCTCTGTATTAGAGAAGGAGTCCGGGATCATCTATATCTCTTTTCAGTTGTCCAAGAAAACAAAGGGAAAACGATATTTAAGATCGTATAAAATATTTAAAGGAAAAAAATATGAATTGTATTGCTACAATAGTAGCAGTAGGTATAATCCGAGATCATATGATATTCGCTGTCAGTAGAATCATTACGCATATTCAGTGTAAAATATCATTCTCTTGTTGAAACTTGAAAGTAGCTATAACATGGTTTACTGAACGATATGGTATACAAAGTGAGCAAGTCATGAATGAGCAGAATATCCAAGCACAAGCTTAGCCACTTAAACACACCAGCCATATGTATCTTTGAGCTGGAATAATTGTCAAGAAGCTTCAAACAGATGTCTTCAAATCGGTCTTTCTGATCAAAGCTTCTAATTGTTGTTGATCCAGACATTGTTTCAGAAAAGTGTTGTATGACCGGGGCTTTGCATACTCCAACAAGTCGTATCAGTTCTCGTGATGAAAGATTGCTAAAAATACAACAAATCATGTAATACGTACCTAATAATATCTATATTATTTACAATATAAGTCCAGCAGAGCTTATAATCGGATGCATTCTATATTTTCATACTAATATGACAGATGGTGAAATAAATTTAATTATAAAGAAAGAATTTACCTTGCTTTGAACTGTTTTTTGCGTCTTTTTTTTAATGAACATGTATAATGCATGGAAGTACATAACAAATTATGAGAGCTCTTTATGCACATAACATCTCTAATAGAATCAACGCTTTTCATGGGTTTTTAAAGAAAGACGAAAATGAAATCAGTTGAGTACAGTCCAATTGATCATTGATGCGGCGTTTCCACAAATTGATGAAAAAGAGATTTACCTTCGGTAGTAGAATTTACACGGTCGATGTTCCCATGGGAGCTGCAACCAATTTGTTGTTGGTTTGTACTAATACCTGTTACAAAAATGCAGTAGCAAAATGTAAAGAATGATTAGTATAAATGCAACCCCAGTCTTGTATATGTCCCCATATCAGTATCCTCTATGTATGATCTTGTGGCGTCCAGTGGCAGTTTTTTACCGATTCTTTAAAGCCTATTGAAACCTACAGAATACTCAGACGTATCAGTTTCCTTCATAAGATATGTTCATGCACACTCTAATTAACATGAATGTTTTGAAAATTGCTTAATACGTAAATGCAGCAGCCGGCAATTGAACCAACCTGGTCAACGTGTTTGTTTATGGTCTCATCATTAAGATTATTATCACAACCTCAATCGGCATACGCACATACTTTTTATAAAATAAAAATTCAATAACCTGCTATTCCTATTTTTATTTTTTTGGCTAACCTGATTAAAGCTCCACGACCGTGACTGCCTGTAATTAGCAACTGAACGTTTATGTCTCTACTGCATTACATATGCCCACTTTAGGGTCTCCAATATATGTACTTCTTTCTGCAGTGATATGCCAGTTGAAAAGATCATAAAAATTTTCTTGTAACGATATCAAAATAATCCAATCTACAAAAAGCAAATATGGAACCACACCACGTACTCATTGCAGGTTCTTTTAGCTTTCTTTAGCAACTCAAGAGCTGCTTTGTTTTCAATTTCTTTCAGCTCCTTTATTAGTTCAGCAACTGCACTAACTGAAGGCAATGCACAACAATTTGGTTTGATATAGGGGTCATTATAACATGAGAAGTTATGTGTAGATACTCCAATCTGACATGTTAATTCTTTGTTTCTTGATAATAGAAATATTTTTCTAATCCCATCTCTTTCTCTATTTGCTTCTGCATAGAACCATATAACATTTAGTCATTTAGTATTTCAAATAAGCTCATGAGCTAATTATCCAAACACTCCTCAAACATTAAGCCTGTTTAGTTTTACTCTAAAAGAACTTATAAGGCTTGTATTTTACGTAATACAACCTAAAGCAAGTTCAAACAACACGAACAGGATATTTGATACTCTAAAACTAAACCCTGACAACCCGGCTGACCCATAATCTTGTGTGTCCCGTTTTGACCCCATATGTTCCGACCCGTATCCCGTATTGGCCCAAAACCCAACCCAATCGATACAATTAGCGGATGAATATGCATTGTTCCTCTTTAGTGCTTGTAAACCCTCATACAGAAACATTTTTTAGTTTCATGTGGAGCGTTTGGGATTGCTGATTGAAACTGATATGGGCTATCAAAATAACAAAGTTATATCGGTAACTCCGCCATCATTAGCAAGCTAATGTCATGTAAGCTTTTTTAGTTAATTTTTCTCATTAAAAAAACAGCCCTCTCTGAATCACTAAATTACATTCTTTGCAATATCTGTCGGAAAAATTGGATAGTTTAATATGGTGGTTGTTGATCATGAAGATAAGAAATATAGACTTCTAAAGTGTCATATTATGAAGAAATTATTAAGTTACATAATTGCATTTACAACAATGAAGAAACGGTGAAGGAATCTGAAAGAAATGAGATTGGCGGATATGATATGCCATAAGAGGAATGCAAAAATAGACTCAAAGTTGCAGCGGTTAGTAACCTCAGGGTCCAAAACCTGCAAAGATTTAATTTTCGTACTTAGTATTATGTTAAAAACATACGTAATATATACATTTTGCAGGAGAAACACGAAGACTCAACAGAATCTCTAATAATGAAAGAGAAGGAAGAATCAGCTGAGGCATTATTTAAGTTAGCACAAACATTTACTGATATTGATCTCAAAGGAACCTCAAAAGCAGAACCGTCTTTCACACCTGGTGAAAGTATGCATCCAGAGCCATCAATTAAAGTTGAATGCGCAGATCACTGTAATGTAAAGAAGTCACAACAAATTTACAAAATCATTATTCAGTTGGTTTTGATGGTAATCTTTCAACTGCCGCAACACAACAGGTAATTTTTTTATTGCATCTGATATACCAAAATTGACCTTTTATGATATCAATTTTCAGGTTCAAAATAGCTTAAAATGCTTATATGATATCAGAATAGTATATACTCTTTAAACAATATATTAGCATGCATGCACACAAATTCGAAGCCCGCCCTTCGTTTGATAATTATCATTGACATGAGGCCACTAATAGTGTGATCATGGATCTTTACCTGTACCGAATTGGCAAACTCATTCAGAGAGAACGGGCTAATGCCAGCCACATATATGTATTCAGTCGGGTTACGTATTGTTGATCCTCCTGTTGCAAAATTGGCACCATGGCAATAGTCTGTGTTGATCGTGTCCAGGTATGCACTCACGTAAGGTAGCCAGATGTACTCCACTTTAACAAAACCACAATTTTCACTTAAATAAGATTTTATGCTACATTTGATTTGAATTGCCTTCATCTAACGAAGTCAGACACTTCTTGTTAGAGCCTAAACTTCCAGCACTACAAATAAGATCTTCAAAATAATAGATTTTCCTGAATCGAATTGTTACAGTTAATAAAAGGATCAGAAGTTCACTAATATAGGGGTGAGGTTAAATGGGTGTGGTTCAGACCATTTTGACGCGTTATGATTATGCCATCTAAATGTTAACTAATGAAAGACTATAAATAGACATAATGAGGACTCACCACCAATATTGAAGTGAAAATGCCGTCTCCTGAATCGCTTTCTTCCTGTTAATGATCTGCAAGCCGACTCTAGACCTGTCAAAAACTGCCATTTCAGTTGCGTTTTTTTGTTCATTTACTCCACTAATCTCATAAGCTCACCTTTTTCCTATTATGAGTGCAACTTATTAAAGTACAAAAGATCAAAATATACTAAAAAGAGAATTTAGCAGTTAAACTAAATATATATAACTTATAATATTTTGCATATATCTTAGGTATGATATATATTATTACCATGTTAGACCAAAGTATTTAGCTAAAAAGAGAATATGTCAAATGGGTCAAACTGGATTACCAAAGCCTAAGAAATCCCAAATTGTTTTCTCCAAAGATTTACATAATTATTCGAATAATACTGTTTCAGCCCTCCCCGACCCTTACGACCTGTACTAAAAGAAAACCCATTTCAGTTTGTTACCCAAGCCCATAGCACAACATCCAATTTGTCACCTACGGAAAAGTCATTTTGAGCCACATGTGAAGTCACCTTGTCTTTGTAAGCGGACATCAGCGTTTGAACAGTGTTCATCCGCAGTGAAACTGGAAGAAAAAGTTGAGTAAGAGCCGTCTGCCGTGGGTATCTGAAGCACCGAGGAACTGACAATATGCTGCCAACGAAATTCATCAGTAGTGGGAACCATACAACCGTCTATACCGTGAATAAAGTGTCACCCCTTATTTATGTCCAAACTGAACGACACTTTCTGTTTTCCTTTATTTAAAACCGACTGCTCATCTGATGGAGTACCCGTGTTTACACCCACCCGTTCTGGTGTGCCCGTTCTCTTATTGTTATACTGCTAACAGGCCTTTGATAACATTTTGGGCCTATATTACAACCGGCATTTTGTCTAGCTGGTACCTTTTGCCTTTTCATTGTCTCTCTTATGGCCATACCGTCTATACATTCAACTGATTCAAGAAAAGGATCCTTAGCTCACAAAATGCCTCTTCTTTCCACAAAAAGAATGTATATAGTGATCGGTTTATCAACTAATTCAAAATTGCATACCTAAACATGAGGTTTATTACAACATAAAACACCGGAATCACATTTAAACACTATCTTCGACAGGTCATTATAGTACAACTAATTATGTGATTCTGTCTATTCAATATCAGATAATAACTTTCAGGATGCACCCCCTTAAACCCTAGGATATTCTAATCCTACCAATAGAATTTGTTTTCATTAACTTTAAAAAAGATAGTCCTATATGTAATGGTCAAATATTATCACGGAATATAATTAGCAAACAGAGAAACACATAATTTAATCTAGAGAATACCTTGCATTGGATCACCTGGGTTTAGTAGATAACCTTCTACTTGAGTTGTATCGTCGTCAATAAAGGGAGTTGAATTAAGTAACGTGTGATCTAAATCAAGAACCAAGTAAAGCTTTTCATGTCTTAACAGATTCTTTAGATCTCTTTCACGTATTTGAGTAGCTTCATCATCAGAAACCCACATATCCTGCGAAAATGATATTGTTTTCAGACAACTTCAGGAAATACACAATAAAAGATTATGTGGTTTTACAAAAAAGACAGAAAGCCTTGTGTATATACTCAAGTCGAACACCAGACTGATTATCCATCTTCTCTCCACACTTCATGTACACGAAACCTTAACTTATTATGGTTCTAAGGTATGGTTGACTGTATGCTAAACTCAGATTCATAATTCAAACTGTAACACCGTCAAAAGGAAAGCTGTCACGTTCCTTTTTAAAAGTAAATTTTTAATTAGCTCAGTTGCAAACTTTGAGGTCTTAGACTCTCCACCTGAAACAACCATCAAAAATTTTACTTTAATGCTGAAAATCCTACATATATACCAAGAATTGAACCAAAATTTGAATTTACCTAATGAGTCTTAATGTTTCAAAGTGAATTGAGTATACATGACTTGGAAACTTAACTGATCAAACCATGTTTAATAAAGGAAGCATTTATAACAACATATTGGACGAATGATCAAAAGCAGATGTATTATAAGTATATTGCATCCCTGAGTGTTTAGATGGTCCAGCCTTAAATGTTGGAACAGGATGCTGCACCTGATGCACCGAAAGCATAGGCCTTGAATTCTTGATTTTCTTCTTCAAGACACTCCCAAACTGAGAACTCAAAATCATATATAGAAAGATACTGATCACAACAACAAATCTGAAAATAAGATTTATTTATTTTTTGCTTCAGTGGTTGCCCCAGTACTGCCAAACCATCAAATCGACACATAAAGGTTGTAATGCATATCATTTTAGTTGTCATATATATGCCTGGTTACAGTTACTTTGTTAAAATTTCACAATAGAATACTCGATATCCAGCGATGTCAGTTATAGGTAAAGCATATATTAGTTTAATCAACATCCAAGATAAACCACAAATTGGGAAAAGAAAAAAATAGTACCTCTGAATCCTTGGAAACAATCTCTTTCTCGAGAATTTGAACACGTTGAAGGGCCTCTTGAAGACATTTTTCTTTCTCATTTAGAAGCCTATAGACCAAAAATAAAGAGCAACGTGTAAAAGACTTTTTAATTCGTGAATAAAGCTTTTACTCTAATGTACAAACACTTGAAGCATCAATTTCACTCAATTTGGTCAACAACCACAAAATAATTTCAAGCCACACATTATGAATTGCATTAATTTGTTCTGTAATCTGTCTAGGTAAGAAACATCAAGACAATAAGATACTTGACAACAAAAGGGTAATGAGATACATGTAAATGCCTTAGATACATTTTTCCATAAGCAAGATATAGAAGCCTTGTAAGCAGTCAAAAAGACTCTAACCAGACTAATGCAGCAGATCGGATAAACAAACCTAAACAGCTAACAAATGTATCAAGGCGCACTAACCAGATAAGCAAGTTAATTAAGCAATCCTAGCATCACTTGAAAGAAGTATCTTCGTTTATTCACATTATATCCAATCTCAAAATGAACATGATAGTCATAACATGAATTACATATTCTATCTTACTTATAAAAAGACTGAAACACAAAATTCACCTTACTTTTTAGGTTTCTCAGCTAAACCTTTAACAAACGCGGCAACCATCTGCCTCTGTGACTCCAACAACATCTTTGAACATACCTGCTATTTGGATCCATCTCTAAGGCCTTTTCTGATACCTAATTCAGCCAATTGCAAATCAATTGTTTCCATATAAGCCAATACTAATTACCTTTGAACATAGCTTGATTGCTTCATGGTAGTCATTCAGTTTGAGGCTAGAAGCTGCACCATTCAACCAACATGAAAGTCTTAATGACTTGATTAATTTTTGATCATCATCCCCAAAAACCCCATCTTCATTAACATAATCCATGGCCTAAAAAGAGAATGATATAGACATAAATAAATAATGTGTATATACTTGCATATAATGAATGGGTTTTCAAAGTGGATGTTAAAGAAGGTACCTGGTTAATGAAGAGATCCCTAAAGACTCCTGAGTAATTGACAACAACATCGACTCTAGGTCTTCTGAGCTCTTCAAGACTGACAGGTTCAACCCGATTGACTCGTCCCAGTGAGTCCGAAACTGGTCTACGACCGATCATCCATAGAACTTGACCCAAATACTTGCCATAAGTCTTGATATTGTCAGTTCCCCGTAAGACCAATGCAACTATTTCTGGGAACTTTCGGCGAAAAGACTCTCAGTCAGACCTCTATGAGCACGTACCATCCCTGCATGATGAATTCCATATCCTGATTCAAATAGCTGAGCAAGCTGTGTGTTTTTGGACTTTTAAACCTCCATCTGAAAGAGATCAAAGAAGGTGATGGTGGCATAGTTATATAGACCATAATGGACTGTTTTGAAAAAGCCTAAGAGTCCTACAATGTTCATCATTCCTAAGTATCAATTGATACTGAGGATGTTCATCAGAAATAATATCAGAAGGTTGTACCACCATCACAATTTAACGGCCATATATGCTTTGGCGGTACCAGATCCAAAATCAAGTAACAGCATATTTTCATCATTAGGGTTTTCAGAATAAGATAAATACCTTTTTTAGGTGGTTGATTACATTGTACGAAACACCAACCAAATAATCTAAACCTTGTGAACATGAAAAACAAAAAAGAAAAACTAACCTGTTACGAACACCATTTTCGAGCATTCTGAAACATCTTCAACCATGGGCTCGAGCCTTTCTTTTCAACATCCCAATGCCTTGGATACCACGGATACTGTCATTAGTGCCATGTAACAGAAACTATAGTTTTTAGGGTTTATGAATAAAGTTATAATTTACAAATATGTTAAAGATCATCTCCTATTAAAAGATACTGCGTTTTTTTTTCAAATCTCCTCAAGATAATTTCCAAATTTCTCTCAGGAGATAATTTTTTTAGGCATGACATATTTGTTTTTAATTATTAGTCACAACTTGTGGAGTGATCCATTGGTTGAGGTGTTTAGTTGTGGTAGCAAAGCCCAGGTTCGAATCTTTCCATGATATGTTTTTTAACAAAATTCTGGAATTTCAAAACATATACTGAATTTTAAAAAAAATGATGATGACATAGCTTGGGTGATGACAAAGTACGAAATTAATTAAAAAAAAGTGCTTATTTATTTAAAAAAGTGCAAAACAAATAAATTTAATAAAAAATTGCTGACATGGCCTGAATGTGATGACATGGCAGATGACATGGCTGATAATGAATTATGTGGCATTAAAATGATTATGTGGCATTGAGGTGGCATTTATGTGGCATTATCTACGTGTAACGCCTACTGTTATATATATATATATATATAATATATATATATATATATATGCAATGTGTAATTCCTAGTGATCATGTGATATGTAAATGTGTTTTAAAAAACTTGTTACTAAAATGTAAAAGACTTTGACATATACTTATGCTTTGCTAAAGATAAACCTTATAATTATCATTAACAAAATAAAGCAAAGATCGTAAAATATAAATAACGATTTTAGGACGATATTTGTATTAACAGGATCATAGCAAATGGATCATAACATAGCAAACGAATCAAAGTCAAGGATCAAGAAGTCATGAGAAATCCCTACTGAGAAGGGATAGAATATCTGTACCTTATGCAAAGCAACTCAAACAAAATAGGAAAGCACTCGGAATAGGAACTACTCCTTCTTCACAGAACCTATAAAATTTAATGATCACACATTACTTATAAGCTCATTTTACCAGTTTACTGCTTATGGTTATTCAGATTCCATATTTAGGGTTTCTTTCTATTTTTTGGAAACTTTCTATTTTTAGCAACTTTCCATATTTAGTAACTTTCCCGATTTAATAACTTTCCGAATTTAGTGAGTTTCCCGAGTTAAGTAACTTTCCAAATTTAGTAACTTTCCATATTTAGCAAGTTTCCCGAGTTAAGTAACTTTCCGAATTAAGTGAGTTTCCATATTTAGTAACTTTCCGAATTAAGTGAATTAAGTGAGTTTCCCGAGTTAAGTAACTTTCCGAATTAAATGAGTTTCCATATTTAGTAACTTTCCGAATTAAGTGAGTTTCCGAATTAAGTGAGTTTTCGAATTAGTAACTTTCCGAATTAAGTGAATTAATTGAATTAAGTGAATTAAGTGAATTAAGTGAGTTTCCATATTTAGTAACTTTCCGAATTAAGCGAATTAAGTGAGTTTCCATATTTAGTAACTTTCTGAATTAAGTGAGTTTCCGAATTAAGTGAATTAAGTGAGTTTCCGAATTAAGTGAGTTTCCGAATTAACTGAATTAAGTGAATTAAGTGAGTAACTTTCTGAATTAACTTTCCATATTTAGTAACTTTCCGAATTAAGTGAATTAAGTGAGTTTCCATATTTAGTAACTTTCCGAATTAAGTGAATTAAGTGAGTTTCCGAATTAAGTGAATTAAGTGAGTTTCCGAATTAAGTGAATTAATTAAGTGAGTTTCCGAATTAGTAACTTTCCGAATTAAGTGAGTTTCCATATTTAGTAACTTTCCGAATTAAGTGAGTTTCCCGAGTTAAGTAACTTTCCAAATTAAGTGAGTTTCTATATTTAGTAACTTTTCATATTTAGCAAGTTTCCATAATTAGTAAGTTAGGGTCACATTTATAATTAATCACACTTAGGGTTTATAGTACTTCCAATTCATATAACACTTAATTAGGACATATTAGTGAATTTGGACCACATTCTTATGATTTTTAAGGCCTGCCAATTAAGGTCCAAAAATTCTGAATTAATTCTCAGTGATTCCTATATCAGTTATGTACTTCCATAAATTTTTATAGATTTTACTACCAAGCACAAGTACTATTTTAAAATTCATATTTCCGGACCTGTTCAGAAAGTTAACTGCAGATACACATAGAAAGTTTGCCTTTCATTTACCTATTTCAACAATTCAGAAAAATACACAAAAATTCCAGGAAGTCACACATAACCTAAATATCACTTCTGTAAAAGGAGAGCTCCCAATTCCTTGTGGTTTGAAAATTAAAATTTATAAACACCGACTGATTTTTAAGTTCCCAAAACTCAGGTTTGACACATGATCCCATAAATTCATAAACATGACCAATACGACTCCAAATCACTCCAAACCAATTGAAAAACTTAATTAGGACATTAAACTAGGTTTACAAGCAAAGAACCACTATTATACACTTATGAAACTCATGTTATCAAGCACACATATTCAGGTTTCAAAACTGCCCAATTCAGAACTCCATTCTAGACCATTAAATAACATGTTTACTTTGTACCAACGCACACGGGGGCTATATATTCCATAATTAACATTGCCATATCAGATGTTTAAACTTAGATTGGTTCAACCATGCATGTATACACACTTTCATACATTTTAGCAATCAAAACCCAATCACATAAAATCATAATTTTTATCCCCTTACTAACCCTAAATCTAACGCCTAGGGTTTTCAATTGTAGAAGCTCATTAATGATCATTCAATACATATTTTTAGGGCTTGATTAGGTGCATTATATGTCGATTTAGGGTTGACCAAAACCACACCAAATCAGTTCACAATCACACGACACCCACAACAACAATATATAGGCGTATAAGTTATGATTTCATATGGTCTTTATTCTCATTCGTATTGCCATTTAACCAACATATAAAATTAGGGTTTCATGTTTGATAGATCGTATATGGATACCTTAGACGGATACAAAGGTGGATCAAACGACGAATCAAGAGAATCAATACCCTTCGATCCCAATTACTACACGATCACACCAAGGATAAAAGCACCAAAAGAAATCGATTACCACATTGCTTACACCCTTCGTACCTTCTTGGAGGAATAAATGAGAACTGAATATAGAGATGTAGGTTTTTAGGGTTTTGTGTTTGAGAGGAAAAATGATATTCGGTTTATGAGGGAGATGAATAACGAGTGGTGTGGGGGGGGGGGGGGGAAGAATAGGGGAGGACCCTTTTTTTTTTTTTTTTTTTAACTTCAAATGTATCTAGCCATGTTTCTAAATAATATTGTTGTGTACAAGTTTTAAAGAAATCGGACCTCTAGTGACATATATATCGTGTGGTATTAGTTTAGGAAATAGTTGTGTCAATTTATAATACTTAGGTTATAAACGTATTCAAACTTTCAATGTCATTCCAGATTCCAGGTTATTATACGCCTACACAAGCGCGTGCACCTACGCGCCAGCTCTTGAAATCCCGGACATGATCATGCCAAAAGTTGAACCAAGTAATGGGTGTGCTATAGATTTTACAAACAACAGGATTGGACTAAACCTAGGTGGTAGGACATATTTTTCATCAACTGAGGATGATTTTGTCAACAGGATGATTTTTCATCAGCTGAGGATGATTTCATTAGATATGACGTGAAAAAAAAGTGAGGTGATTTTAATGGAGATGAAGATGTTGAGCTTGGTGATGGTGGGAGGATGAATTCCTCCGTGAAAGCTCCATACCAGTATTCAATGGTCGTCATCTATATATGTTAATGAAGTTTGATGTGGGGCATGTACCTCATATACACACAACTTTGACTATTAAGGATATGGAAATGGATGCATGAATGCACTCAAATTATTTTATGTCAACATAAATACATTTTGACAATTAATAAAGATTTCATTGATTCATCAGTTAATTGTATTTAAAAAGTGATTGTACATTTATTTGATTCGCTTTATTTTTGATAATGTTCTATCAGTTTATTAGTTAGTTTTGGTTATCAGTTAATTTTGTTCTATCAGTTATTTTTTATAATGTTCATCAGTTCAAGTTAGTATTGTTCATCAGTTCATTAATTTTCTAATAAAAACAGAATGTTTATCAGTTCATCCGTTATTTTTGATATTGTTCATTAGTTATTTTTGATAACGTTCATCAGTTATTTTTTATAATGTTCAGCAGTTTTCGAAAAAATAACGTTCATCAGTTATTTTTAATATTGTTCATCAGTTGATAACGTTCATCAGTTATTTTTTATAATGTTCAGCAGTTTTCGAAAAAATAACGTTCATCAGTTATTTTTGATATTGTTCATCAGTTATTTTTTATAACGTTCATCAGTTATTTTTTTGATAACGTTCATCAGTTATTTTTGATAACGTTCATCAGTTATTGTTCATCTTTAACGTGCGATATCTCACTCATATCATATCATATTTGAGTGATTCAAATTTATGGGTAAAGAATGGCCAAAAAGCTACAACTTTCGTGTTTTAAGTTTTGCAAAATTCGGCCTTTAAACTAGATAAAATTAGAGCTGAAAATATCGAAAATTTCAAGAAAATTAACATTCACTTAAAAAGTTGAAAAAAAAAAGTTGCTATTCACATATCATAATACATACCAAATTAAAGATAATTAAATTTAAAAAATTATGATGAAATCGATTTTTCGTAAAAATTTATCGTTTAAAAGTTATTTACGTTTAAAATTTGGGGGTGAAATAAAAAAATAGGTTAAAGAGCCTAATGCACTTTTTAATTTTCTTCCTTTTACAAAGATCGCATTTCAGTGTGAGAATATCGTTAGCCTTAATAGCGTTACCAAAAGAAGCTGATACTATTCGCCGCACAATCAATGGACTCACTCCTCGCGACTCCTCTTTTAAACCCCAATTCAACATCAACCAAACACATTCATCATCCACTTTTGTTCCGCACTCATTTAACCAAACAACAGCAACAAGATGGAGGCGAAAGAAGCGAAGCTGTGGGGAGGGAGGTTTGAGAAAGGTGTGACGGATGCGGTTGAGAAGTTTACGGAGTCCATTTCTTATGATAAGGAACTTTATAAGCATGATATCATGGGCAGCCGTGCTCATGCCAACATGCTCACCAAACAGGTTACTACTACTATTTTTTCACTCCAAAAAATAATCTTTTGTAACAGCATGTGTTTATAGGGGTGTTTGTTTAAGCTTATATGTGGCTTATGACCTTATTTGTTTTTCGGCTTATATTTCAAAAGCCCCAATTTTCCCGCTTATTTTGAATTTTATGGGCTTATATAATAAACTTATATAAGCTCATAATTCTTAATAAAAGCCAATAAAAGCCGGAAAATTGGGGCTTATTTTGCCTATGTGGAAATCTAATATTGGTTAATTGAATTAAAAATTAGAGTAAATTACACTGATGGTCCTTGTGGTTTGTCGAAAATTTCACTATCGTCCCTCAAATTTAAAAGTTGCATGTATCGTCCCTATCGCTGCCAAAGAATAACATGAATGGTCCCTTTGAGGGATGATAGGTGAAATTTTCGACAAACCAAAGAATAACATGAATGTCATAGGGACGATACATGTTATTCTTTGGCAGCGATAGGGACGATACATGCAACTTTTAAATTTGAGGGACGATAGGTGAAATTTTCGACAAACCACAGGACCATCCGTGTAATTTACTCTAAAAATTATTAATTGATGATGTCATAATTAACTACATTTGAAAGAGCCATACGTATTACTCCGGGGTAAGGTGTTTTGGGAGGAGAAAAGCTTCTGCTACACACCAACTTTTAGAATTCTTAAAAGCATATGTTGTCTTATGACTGACCAATGTGCTTCATCTTTTTTCCTTTTCGTACTCTTGAGCTAAGTTTGTTTTGATATTTAATGAAAGTAGGTACTTCAAGAGTTTATATTTTTGGCATAGGTAGCTTGCCGACTAGGAAATGCCATGTAATGTAACAATGGCAATCATACATAATTCGTTGGCGACTTACTGGTTCATGTCATTTCACATTGCTCTACACTGGTTATAACTTACATTCTTCTCTTGAGCTCCTCACAGCAAAAGCAGAAAAGATAAAATTTATGAATGTTCATGTTGTATAATAAACTATTGCTAATTTCTCATTAACAGAAAATCTTGCTACTTGATGCTCATTGCTTGTGAAAACTATAAAAAAGCTGGTCTTTTCGCTTTCTTTAGTGGCCGGTAATATAATTTACAACTTTGTATCATTTTATGTTCATTTAGAGGTTTTTTGAACAAGGCCTTTTAAAACCAAGTGGACTAAAGAATGGATTGTATCACATAAACTGTTAAAGAAATATTGTTATTGTCTTTGAACCCACTATACAAGAGTTAAGGTAATGCCTTGAGTTACTAATATGTATGAGTGGCTTGTGTGCAATGGCTAGGTCAAAATGTTACTCTGTTTAAATGGTTGATTGTTTATCTTAAGAGAAATGTAATCCCATGAACAACACTTAGAATCTGTATAAGATGTTTGATACAATAATGTTTGTCGTAATGCTGCATTTGCCGTGTAAATATGGGGGGTAAATGGCATACCTTTTATCCGGTTTGTTTCTGATATGGTTTGCGGTCTGCATTTATTAGGTATATGATCAAGTTTTCTCTGGTCTTGTGTAAACTAATCATCTAATAGGAGCATTAAGTTTTGACTTTGTGTCTTGGAATGAAAGTTCCTGGTCATATGTTATGATACAATCTATCTGCTTAAATTAATGGGTATTTTGCACCTGAATATCATCAAACATTGGAATTTACTGACATCTCCAACATCGGACTACCAGAAGTTAAGTTAAATAAGAACTAATTCTGCGCATATATACAAGATTATGCACTCTCTAGTATGTATGTTCATTTACTAATATTTGGTTTTTGATCCATGTTTCTCGGGGCAACTTTCTTTTAGTTTGAGTTAATTTCTAATTCTTTAAACTAAATTTTCTGTTTAGTTTTCCCAAAAAAACATAATTCACGTGCAAACAGCTGTGTACTTATGATTGTCTTGATATATAATTACATGAGACATTTGTAGTTCTTCATTATATATATTAAACATTGAATCATGAAGCGAACGGTGAAACTTTATAATTTCATTGTTGAGGTTTAATGACTGCTATGTATCTCACTATTTGAACGGCATTTCATTAAAAATAAAGCTAGCAAGAAGATAGATGAAAAGGCAGAAAAGATTACACAAAGTTCATACAAGAGAAAATCGGATCATAAATCCAATCGATTCAATTAATATTACTTTTTCTACTCCTATTAGTAATCCAAGAATGGGATAAAACCTTAATTTCTTCGCGTAAGGAGTCTCTTCTCGGAGGTTTTAAATCGAAGCACACACTTGGTTAAGTGATAGGATATACACACATGAACATCGTTTATTACATTTGATAATTTATTAGCGTTAATTTTCTAAGTTTCTTTTACCAACCCGTGTATTACACTGGCCTTAAACTAGCTTCTAATAACTTGGGACTTATTTACAACAACTTAAAGTTTATAATTACTAAAATGTTAGTTTCCGGTGTCGGGTTTCAAGAATGAACAACTTACCTATACCCGAACTGATTAACGGCTGGCATTAGTCGGGTTTGGGTTATACAGGTTTCAGGTTATCCAATTAGTGTATATACGAAAGCATCTCACTTGGGTTAATCAGATTTAACATATGTGTTAAAAAATCCCTTAATCGGTTTAGCCGAATTTGTAAACAAGATAACCGAAATCCATACCAAATATTAGTCGCTGAATTTTGAAATTTGATTAACCGATTTTCATTCAGGTCGGGTCATTCTGGTCCGGGTAAAACAACACATCCAGTTTAATTTTGGAGTTTGTTACCAAGGGAGTTCTCGAAAAATTGACATGTATATTTTACCTGATTAGCAGACTAATAATGTTCGTATATTAGCTAACTAGTAATATGAGATACCAAAATTTTCATACTCTCGGCAAGGATATTGTTGCTATCACATGAAACTAGTTTATTTTTATCTTGTCTGGAACTCAAAAGGTGTAAATTTGGGATCTATGAATTAAATATGCTATTTGTAGGGATTGATGAGTTCAAGCGATTTGGATAGTATTGTTAAAGGGTTGGATGAAATAGAGAAACAAATTGAAAACGGAGAGTTTGTGTGGAGGAGTGACAGAGAAGATGTACATATGAACATTGAAGCAGCTCTTACTGATTTGATTGGAGAGCCTGCAAAGAAGCTTCACACCGCTAGAAGTCGTAATGATCAAGTTTCAACAGATTTCCGCTTGTGGTGCCGTGATGCTATTGATACTATTCGTGCACGAATTGAATATCTTCAGGTTATTTACTTTCCTTGATTTTTGGTTATGCCTCTTGTAGTTCTATGGAATCTTTTGTGTTTGAGATTGCTTTGTTAATTGCTTATATGTAAGAAAACATTTTTCTGTGTATGAAAAAAAACTGCTTATTTTACTCTTACATAAGCAGAACTCCTTAAAATAAGCAGAGTAGCACATTTAATAAGCAATCCCAAACACCCCCTGTAGTTCCTGAAATATGAATGCCACAAAAAACTATCAGCAATTCACCCGATGATACTATCATATCAATATAGAAAACGTACACTTTTTCAGATACTTGACCTTAAATATTGCTGCTGCATCTGATGATATATCAAAGTTTGGATCATGTTGATATTTAAAGAACGCTTTCATATGATCCGACTCTAGTAGATATTTTGCAACAACCTGATGCCGCATACAATCTCTCAAGATTGCACCATAATATCTATATTTTGTTCCAAATAATCAGCAGCAACATAATGTCCATGAACTCATTGCCTTTGTAGATTTGCTAGCACATGAGTGATGTCTTGACGGTTCTGTGGGAATCAATTTTTTTTTGTCATATACGTTATAGAAAAATGATTAAAAATAGATAAGATTGGTTTATTGGTAAGTACCCCAGGGTCCAAATGTGGAAGGTGTTCAACTAGAAGACGTAATATATGATCTTCCTTGAAGAATTCTTGTGTTAACTTTGCACAAGCGTCTAAATGTGGTTCTGACATTTCATCACCATAAAGTACTATCTTCATTTCATAAATGAGTCTTGTTAATTCACGAATCTGCATCATTGGAAAAAGTTTAACAAAAGGACTATGATATGACATGTTCAAGAAATGTTTTACATGATAACACTGTAGTAGAGGTGTGAACATGAGCAGGTCATGCAGATTGGGTAATAGGTCTAATGGGTTCGGAACAAAACTGGTGATTTTAAAAAGTGTGCAAAAATGGGTCGGATCAGGCTAACCCACCAACAGTTTCTTGCTAAATTTTATAAATATTTTAAGCATTACATATAAGTATTAAGATTAAATTGTTACAATAGCAATGTAGCTTGTTAAGTAATTTGATTTAGGAGTTTCTAAGCATTTGTATATACTTCAGGCGACTTTTGACACTTTTGACCTGTTATCAACAAAACACAAACCAAATTTACCAGTTATCGATAAAACACAACCCAAATTGACCCGTTATCAATAAAAACAGCCATAATTGACATGTTGTCATATAGATGGAAATCTAAAACTGAAATAATTATAGCTTTTTATACATGAGGGGTTTACAGTTTCCTACAAACTTAAGGTATCCTCTTTTTTTTTTTTTTTTTTTCTTCTCCTTCTTCTTTCTATTTATCCGTTTTAAGCAAATGGGTGAAATAGCAAAGACTTGTCATGGTAAGGAACAAGGGGAAACATGTGCTGGGAATCGTATATTTTTTTCCTATGAGATTAACTATGACATCGATATTAAATATTGTTTTTCGACCATTTCCCTAAGGCAAGAGCGGCTTGTTATTGAGTTATAGGCTTATAGTTTGTAATGGCTTTGGTGCCAATATGATAGATATATCGACAAATGTTAATTATTTGTATTTTGGAAGGTTGCTTTGGTGAGCCTGGCTAAAGAGAATGATGGGGTGATTATTCCTGGGTACACACATATGCAGAGGGCACAACCTGTTCTACTTCAACACCATATTCTGGCATATGTTGAAATGGTATGAGAACCTATCCAGCCTCATAGAGAAAGCACTCATTCTTATTAGTAAAGTTCTGCTAGATTCATTTTCATATTTTAAGCTTTCAACTCGTTATAAATTCTCGTTGAGATTGGCATGTTTCACTCTCATTTCAATCTAAATTCTCTATGGTTTGTGTTTTCTCTGTCTTTTTCTTTTAGGGTGTACCCTCTTTTGATATAAAGCATATAACTGTTATTTGATTTGTAAATCTTAAAAATGGATAAATTATGCTTGTGTAGCTTGAACGGGATGCCGGGCGTCTACGAGATTGCAGAGAGAGGCTGAATTTTTGTCCTTTAGGTGCATGTGCATTGGCTGGAACTGGCCTACCCATAGATAGGGTCATGACTTCAGATGCCCTGGGTTTTTCAGCTCCAATGAAGAACAGGTATAACAGAATAGTATTAGTGTCTTTTGTTGAAGTGGTTGATTAGTTACTGACATCTTCACTGAAAATAGCATGGACGCAGTTTCAGACCGTGATTTTGTTTTGGAACTTCTTTCTGCTAATTCGATCACCGCTGTGCATCTTTCTCGGCTGGGTGAAGAATGGGTATTGTGGGCGTCAGAAGAATTTGGCTTCATCACACCAAGTGATTCGGTTTCAACTGGCAGCAGTATAATGCCTCAGAAGAAAAATCCTGACCCTATGGAACTTGTTCGTGGAAAGTCTGCTAGAGTTATAGGAGACCTCATGACACTTCTTACATTATGCAAAGGGCTTCCACTTGCTTACAACCGTGATTTGCAGGTCTTATTCATTCCCTTCAGGATTGATTACATCTTCAAATTGGGTGCCTTTTACAAGTCTCAATAAGCATATTTTGTAGTGATTACAGACAATGAATGAAAACAAAAGTAACGTTATAACAATGATATTAGTAGTACTACCTACATAAACATAGTGTTTTAAAAAATGCAATGGGTAGATATCTATCGTTGATCCAAACTAGTCATCTTAACCATGAAAGTCAGAGCGGCACTGTTAATTTCTAACAAAAATAAATGATTTGTTTTTTGTGCTATATTTAACCCTGTAGTTCTCTTTGAACGGTAATTTGACCATCTTGGTTTTCCGGTTCATTTACAGGAAGACAAGGAACCTGTTTTTGACAGTGTTAAGACGATTATAGGAATGCTAGAAGTGTCAGCTGAGTTTGCACAGAACATCGCCTTTAATCTGGACAGAATACAAAAGACTTTACCAGCTGGTCATCTTGATGCCACTACGCTTGCAGATTATCTTGTTCGCAAGGCAAGTCGAATTATTATATTTAAGCAATACATACCCTTTTGTGCAAATTGTGAATATTAAAAGTTTTGTATGTCAGCTCAAGTTACTCTTAATTCATGCTGACAAAATGGGTGGGGTTCTCGGGTAGGGGACGGGTCACTCAGATTTGGGTATTTTGTGGTATGCATCTGGACTGCTTGGTTGGGTCAACATACACCTTTCTTTTTTTCTCTTTTCCTTTTTTGATTTATATAGATTTTAAATATGATTAAAACAACTTTTTTATTTCAATGATAATCTTATTGTTAAGAATAAGATACCACATTTTTGGCCTGTTTGACCCGTGCAACCCATTTTCATTCTAGCTAAGTTTCAAGTTTACCCATTTATAGGTAAAGTATGATCCAAAATGACCCGTGTAGTGTGAACCAATAAGTGGGTCAAAATTACCTTTTCTGCTCTTAATGTATTGTTTATGAGAATTTGAATTTATCTTATCACCAAACATCTAAAATACGATATGGAATTAGCTGACATCATCCAATATAACTTTTCATTTTTCATGCCCCGTTCCAATGTTCCATATATTTCATATTTTCATCAACTAAATGGGACGTATGTAATGTTTTCATATCTTCGTAGACCAAACAAGAGAACTAAATGGATAGATCCAGACAGGTTCTAGGATGATCTATGTTGGGCTAGACTTGATACATATGCTACACATTTACATCTTTTCTAGATTGATGATAGCCATAAGAAATTTATCAAGAATAACGCTTAAATTCAGTTTCTTTAATATTGAAAAGAACAAAAATCTTTTGTAATTAGACAACGCCAATGGTATGTGTACAATACATACGTACTAAACACATTATGTATGCATGTATAAATCCATATTTTTTATTTTTAGCCATTTTTTTATAGTGGTGTTACTGCTGAGTGCTGACTGACAAAAAATCATATTATGTAGGGATTACCTTTTCGAACTGGACATGACATAGTTGGAAGGGCAGTTGCCTTGTGTGTTTACAAAAGCTGCCAGCTTCAGGATCTGAGTCTTGATGAGTTCCGTACTATTAACCCAGTGTTTGATAAAGGCGTTTATGATTATCTTGGAGTCGAAAATTCAGTTAAGAAATTTAGCTCATACGGTTCCACTGGTTCGGAATGTGTGGCTGATCAACTCAAAACCTGGATTTCCAAGCTCAAACTTGAAGGCCAGTACAAAAATTAGGTTATAAAATTTTGTTAATTTACTGGCAACTTTCTGAACTAACTGCATGGTGTTAAAACCAAGGCATGGTTTTTGCTTGATGTATTTCTTTTTATTATGTTATGAATTTCTCAAAGTGGGCAATCTTTATCAAGTCAATGGAGGACCCTTGTTCATTTTTTTGTGTTCGTACTCATCTTCTTGCCGGTTCTTCTTAATTAATGCGTGATTTTATGTTGCTAATCCTCAGCAGTTTGTATAATCTTTGTAAATTTGGCGATTCTCACCAGCTGGGTTTCAGTAATTATAATCTCTTTTACTAGGCTTTGTCTTAATGGATCGGTATTAGTTTTGTATGAAATTTGGCGATTCTCGCCAACATGGGACGGTTCAATATTTGTCTAATCTTTATCCGAATATGGTTTTTTTCCACTTGCAATAAGTTTGCTTTAAAGATGACAGTAGTAGTAATTGCAAGTTTTTGAATTGGGGGTTTACATTGAATTCCGGGTTTGCTAAGAAGTCATTTCTCTTCCTAACATCCAAAACGACATAGTTGAGAGCTTGCTAAGAAGTGTGAGTGAAGGTCTACTTTATGTCACACTTGTGGAGGAAAGCCTCAATGCTACCCATGAATACCTAAGTATTCAAAAGGCAGCTAAAATGTTGTGGCTAGAAGTCGAAGTCCACCGCAAATGGTTAGGAAATAAGTCTCTACAAAGAAATACACCGGGACATATTCTTGAATGGTACAGGGATACAGCTAAAAATATGGTCACCGAGTTGGAAGGTAATGGACATTGAATCCTCGGATAAGAGTTCAGTTTGCAAGTCTCTTTGTGCCAATTCAATGGATCGTATCACCCAAACAATCCTGATTTCCAATAAAGACACCAACAACGAAGTTAGCCAAGAGGAACTATTTACGCAATTATCATCAATGATCTCAGGCATATTGGCTGCATGTCTCACAAACTTACCCCAAGTCATAGCAATGAAATGTCACACGAGTTCCATAGAAAAGAGGGAGGCTAGTATCTATGCAGCAGCCCAACTTCTCGGTGAGACAACACAGATTATCAACAATCTTCAAGATCGTGAACTTCCAAGCTTGAATCCATATGAGTTTCCATTTATTAACAAGTGGTGTGCTTATTTTAGGGATCCATTTCCTTGAAAATAAACTATGCTCTTCAATTAATGTGGTAAGCTCATTATGATTTGTCACGATATCATTTCTTTTGTGCAATGATAATGTAATTTTTTTAATTACTTCTCTGATTTCTTTGGTACTTGTTTAAACACCAACATGTTGCATGAACTGCAGAACCATGCTCGTTTGCTTTTCGTGTGAAGTAAAGGCTATGTTCTTCAAGAAGTATGCGCCATCTGAGAGTATGTTGAATTTGAAGCTGTAATCAGTTTGTAAACTAAATAAGTTCATGTGAACATGTATTTGGTTCGCTAGTACGTAATGTATGTGTTTGTTATGTTGTTGAATATTTTTATAATATGCATAATGATATATATTTGATTTAACTGCATGTTCTTAGTAGCCTATAACGTAACAATTTAAGGGAGTATCGGCTGACTCTCATCAGGTACCAATGTGATGATCTTTGGCTAGCCATTCATTTTTTAATCAAAACAAAATAACAAACTTTTATTCTTTTTTAAAAAAAAAATTAAATATCTCACAAACCGTTAATTGTTACGTGAAAAGAATCATACTATCACGATGAGAAATTAAATCATCTTTCTATAGAGGCACTTTTATATACTTTCGACGAACTTTTTTTCGACTTTTTTTATAAGTATTAATTTACGTCTAGAAAAATCACATGTGATTTTTCCAACACAAAATTTAACATTAAAACTAAACTCGGAAAAAAAAGTTTGTTGAAAGTATAGATCAAATTGCCCATCTACTGAAAGATAAAAATATTCTCGTTGCGATAATGCATTTTTTGTCGCTTAACGATGTACCGTTTGCAAGATATTTTTTTTTATTTTTTTAAGAAAAGTGGAAAATGGTTTTTTTTTTTTTTTTTTTTTTTTTTTTTTTTTTTTGAAAAATGGATGACCAGGATTGGTTCATTGGGTCTACAAAGAATATCAGGTATATATTGATCTCAACTAAGGTTGCGTTTAGTTAGAGGAAAACATCTATGTTTTTCACAAAATATTTTGTACAAAACAAAGAAACATAGATCGCGTTCAAATCCTTTTATTCCCAAAAAAGTTCTCCACAAAAAAACAAATCCCCAATTTCCTAGCTTAACAAGGAAAATTACAAAACACATTTTTTTTGTTTCCTTTTCGTTTGTAACGCAAGACTCTCCTTTCCTTTCTTCAAAACAAAAAATACAAATATCAACTAAACACGTGTTTTATATTTTCAATTGTTTTTTGAAGATAAATTTTCCTTCCAAATTTCTACAAAACTAGAGATAGAAAACATGAGATTTTTTTCTCCAACTAAATATACCTTAGTACTATCTTAAAAATAAAAGAAGTTTGTTAAAGAGGAAAGTAGAAATAAAAATGGTACATTCAAAAAAGAAGTTAAAATTTTGCTTAGGTTGATGAGAGAGTGCTCCCAAGATAGGATCATGACCCGTTTGGTCCGCTGCCGTGGGGACGAATTATAAAAGTTTATATAAAAAAGTACAAAAAATTTCTTCGCCATATTATCACATAAGTTTAAAATTTTCCAACAAAAAAGCTTGCTTTTTGAGATGGCTTTTGGACTTCTTAATTCCTCATTTTCCGGTTAAACCTATTTCTATAGTTAGCTGTAATATTATCTTTTTATCATATTGATCCACATTGTGCCCATTTAGGATCAATTATATAAGCTGATGTTGGGTGCAAAAGGTTAATAACCGATAACCCAGGAATGGCTCACAATCGGCTGTCATTCCATAATGCGGGGGGTATACATGACCCTAAGTGGTTGTGGTTATGGGGGTGCCAAGGATTGAACTCTTGACCTTGTGCTTGTTGGGTGGAAAGATGCCCCACCCATTACCAACTGAGTTAAGCGTCATTGGCATTATATAAGCTGATGTGGATCATTTTGATTGGTAAAAAATCTTATCGATTCACACGGAATCCTGCTTTGTGTAAGTGTAAACAAGTTAGAATTGGTCACGTCAAGGCTCAAGTCCCATAGACTAGTCAGTAAAAACACCGGTAACCATAGTTACCGGGAAAAAAAGGGACATAAGGCCATGATCATGTTGCATAAAATTGATAGAATTCAGTTAAATGTTTGAATAGCGAAATGCTATCCGGTTGATGTTGCATACTTACAATTGTACACACTTTCATATGCGTGTTAATAATATGGACAATATCAAATAAAACGATACATTGACTTTAGGATAGTTTTTTTTTTTTTTTTTTTTTTATTTATTTATTTATTTATTTATTTATTTATTTATAGAGACTCAAGTTTGAAGGTTTGAAGCTACACAACTGGTCAATTAGAAACTCACAAATTTGTGTTTACTGTGAATGAACAATGGGTAAAGGAAATTTTGAGAGAAGGGATACTTTCATTCATAGATAGGTGGCTCTATATATAGCCTTACAAAGCAACTGTCAAAGCATGGAAATAGTAACATACTCTACCTAAAGACTAGAAAACACTAAACCACTTCTACCCAAAGTGCAACATGCACAATCATAACATTCGGTTAAAGCTTTTACCAAGGTGTTGTTTGTTTCATTAAGATGTTTCGCATCTGAATCTGACTACCACCTCTTACTAGTAAGAGGATGTCTGAATCTGATTGAAAAAGTGTTGTTTGTTTTTTTATAATTGTCTGAATGGTTTTAATTTTCCTTTTTTTAAGTATATATTAAACTTGAAACAAAACATTTTTATCGTAAATTTAACACAATTATAAACCGTTAAATAAATTATCGAGCTAGGTTTATTTAATGATAACAAAATTGCTTTACTTGTTGCGATTAACACTTAGGGGCTGTTTCTTTTTTATTAAATGGGGAGAGAAGGTGGGTCCCAATGTGGGTCCACATCTGATTTAGTCTCTTATTGGAGAGGAGGTTCTTTTTTTTGCCTTGTGAATATAGAGGAATTAAGGGAAATTTGTGGGCCCAAAAGAGAAAAAAAACAATATTAAATTTGTGAAACCCACCTTCTCTCCCCATTTAATAAAAAAAAAAACAGCCCCTTATTTCAAATAATAAAGTTGCAAAAAGTTAAAAATTTATTAACAAAACATAAAATTTTCATATCTTGAAAAGGTTAAACTACAAACTATCAGTATTTAACTTTGTCTACAATCAATTTTTTAAGCAATAATAAAATTAGCACGTGACTATGACTATACATCAATTAATATAGAGTACTAGTTTGTACTATATTGGCTACTTTTCTCTCTTCTCGATGCATCTTCTTTCTCAAAGTATTATCTTTCTTCTTCAAAATTTCCAGATCTAATTTTCCATAGCTTTTTATATTACAACAAAATATCTAAAAAGTTTGAAGGTGATTGAAGGTCTTGTAATGTTAAGAGGCAGTCAGATTTGTTCACCACCTCTTACCGAGTTAGGCATATTAAATCTTACCGCGTCTTATTGGTGATGAAAAAACAAACAACAAAAACATCTGACCGCGTCTGACTGGTAAGACGTCAGTCAGACGTTTTTTTGTAAAAGCAAACATGCCCCAAGCCTTTTCTATTCAAATACTCCCTCCGTCTCAATTTTATTGTCACATTTTCCTTTTCCGTCTGTCTCAAAATTATTGTCACATACCATAAATAGAAAGTGAATAGGTAGTGGAGTTTGGTAAAGTTTACTATATTACCCTTGGTTGAAATTAATATTGCAAACTTTAAAGAAGTGGTAATTAATTTGTTAAGGGTAAACTTGTCATTTGGCAAAAAAATAAGAGAGAGAAAGTAGTGATAGTGATATTTTTGTAAAAGAATGTGTTTTTTGTTGTGTGACAATAATTTTGGGACGGAGGGAGTACTAAAATACTTAATTAATAAAACCCGCCTCGTCAAGATTAAACCCAACAAAGTTCATGCCTACATTCATGCTTTATATGACATTAATGTGTATTTCCATTGGCCTGATTTGAACTAACAACCCTTGATCAAATTTTGGAAAGGGGATTCTCTTGAAAGATTCATCGTTGTTAAGAAGCTCCCACGTAAAAGATGTCACCAAGTGATGAATCATGGTTAAAGTTTCCATTTTTGCAAGCTCCATACCAGGACACATCCTTGGCCCAGCTCCAAATGCCAGTAAACTGAAAGGTGGTGGTGGTGGTGCATGTCGTTTCTCAAAACGGGCTGGATAAAACGTGGTTGGGTTTTGGAAAATGTTATCTTCCATATGTGTCATGGACGCATAAACAATCACCTGAAAACACATCATGCAAATCGAGCAAGTTATATGTAAATAGGTTGAAATTGATACATGTGGTGGTTTTGAATAAACTGGACTTTTAAATAGCTTTCAATGTGTCATATTTTACAGGCAGCAAAAGTACAAGTAGCAATTCATCATTCCTAAAATCTGAGTAAATGTCCTGATTGGCCAGTGGCAACTAATTAATTTTCTACATAACAAAACTCTCATGCCCTACTATTACAAAGATGGAACATCATACATGCTCGGTGCCCCAACTCCCCAAGTCCGTCTACATAATGATATGATATTTTAATAAGGGGACGCATGTGTATACTTAATACTCTAGAACCATCTCAGGACATATTATGAGTTCATATAAGTGTTGGAAGTAAAATCAAGTCAGATCATACCGTGCCAGTTAGAGCATAGGAAACAACCAAAGGAGGTGATGCAAGATAGTTTGCTCTTGTCAAGGGATGAACACGTCCTTCGAAGTTTCGATTACCAGAGAGAACTGCTGATGCAATGATATCTGCGAAAGTCACCAGAAGATCAATTTAGTCAATCACCAGATCAGTAGCACAAAGATGTAAAGGAATTGGAGGCTACAACTAGAGGAGGCAATAAAGGACGGGTTGCGTAAGGTCAAAACAGATAATTACTGTGACAGGTCGAAATGGGTCAGGCCGGGTCAAAACAGATCATTCTTGTGCAGGTTAATATGGGTCAGAAACATTCATTCCTATTAACACTAAAGTATCAAATATGATAACAAAAATCACATCATTAATTCTTGGGATTAAATTATTTAGGATGTTCTATGGATTAAAAACACACTTTGGGCAACATTCGACCCGTTTGACAATTTTTTTTTAGCTAATTACATTTTTTAACCAATTTGGATATTGTAAAAACAAGACCTAAGTCGACCCATTCAATAACTTGCCATCTCAAGCTACATCTTATAATTTAACTCATCAAACAAGAAAAACACAAGACTAGATTTACCATTGTCAGTGGCGTTGTGTTTCAACCTCTAAGTATGTATCAATGGTACTTAGGAAGTGCTTGGTTGGGGGTAAAGGGGGGTGGGTAATGGGAAAAGAAATGAATAATGATGCTTGGTATGGAGGGGGTAATATAATGATTACCCAGTACTGGGTAATCAACCATTATAGAGTAAATTGGGGGGTAAGGTAATGATTACCCACCATCACCCATTCATTTGCATTCCCTTACTCTTTCCCTTTCCCCTATGCTTACCAGGCACACCCTTAGTTCTTGGTAGACATTAAGTATTTGAAACATGATCTCGATGTCGTTATCGTCCGTGATTGGGAGGGGAATATATTTCATCATTTTTCCAAAACCAGACGGGTATCTACAAATCACTTTAATACAGTTTTTTTTTTGTTTATCGATAGATGTGGCAACATGGATTTGGTAAATAAGTTCATGATTTCAGATCATTTGAGGACAAAAGGTTGTCTACATACGAAGGGACCAATCCCCACCCTCTATTCATTTTCATCTAGTGGTTGAGATTAAACTTAATATTTACACTACAAGGGTATTTTTGGTCAACAAAAAAGTCATATTTTAGATCCGGCTGAATTAAACCCTCATTAATTTAAACACACAAAGTGTGTGTTTCCTTCTTCTCTCTCATCTAACCGTCTTCTTCATCTTGTACATCACGTAACCCTAATTTTTGCTCTGAATTCAATAAGCGATCACCTTCTATCTCATTATTATTTGCTGAATTATAAGCTAACTGATTTATTTATTACATCTAATATTCAGGTTTTATGGATTCGCTTCAGAATTATGTTTCTTCTTCTTCTGAAGAGATCGTTGCTGATCTTTCTACTACTTCTGAAGAGATTGTTGCTGATCTTTCTACTACTTCTGAAGAGATCGTTGTTAGTGATGATGTTTCAGCTAAGTATACTGAGGAGATTGTAGCTTATGAACATGGTGATGAATCCGAAGCTATTAAGAGTAAGCTTTTTGATTATTTTTAATTTTTACTATAAATCGTATGTTCAGTGTTAATAAGCTATGTTATTAGTTGTAAGCTCTGAATAAGCTTTTAGTTTGTTTTTGATTGAATTAAGCAGTTTTAATCTCTGAATAAGCATATTTAAGCTTTTAGTTGTAGCTTATTAACACTTTGGATATTTCACATGTGATATATCACATGTGATATATTTTTGTTACATGCATTACATGTGTTATATCACATGTGATATTAAGAACATTTATGTGTTATTGCATTTTTAGTTAATCAGTGTTTTTTTTTTTTTTTTTTTTTTTTTTTTTTTTTTTTTTTGAGATTTGAATGCTATGAATACTCCTGAATCGTTTGCTACTCACTCTAATTCTTTGAAAAGCATAATACTTGTCACAAATGTGACTTTCGCGTACCGAACTAAAAATTTTCATTTTCTGAGCATCCAACTCGACTATTTTGTCTCTTTTAAGTATTATGACCATTTTACCCTTCCAAGTTACATAAATGGTCCCTGTGGGTTTCCGAAAATTGCATCCACCGTCCTTACGCTAAATTACATAAATGGTCCCTGTCGTTTGGAGAAAATTGCGTCCAACGTCCCTATTTTTTTTTTGAATTTTTTTTTCCAATTTTTTTTTCGAATTTTTTTTCTAAAAAAGTTATTTCAGAAAAAAAATTCTAAAAAATTTTCTCTAAAAAAATTATTTCTGAAAAAAATGGAAAAAAAAATTTTCCAAAAAAAATATCTCAGAAAAAATAAATGGGAAAAAAAATAATTTCGAAAAAAAAAATATTTTTCTAAAATAATTATTTCAGAAAAAAAATGGAAAAAAAAAATTCGAAAAAAAAAATTATTTTTCTAAAAAAATTATTTCAGAAAAGAAATTTCTAAAATAAATTTCTAAAAAAAAATTTAGGAAAAAAAAAATTCTAAAAAAAAAATTTGAAAAAAAAAAATAGGGACGGTAGACGCAATTTTCTCCAAATAACAGGGATCATTTATGTAATTTAGCCTAGGGACGGTGGTTGCAATTTTTAAAAATTCAATGGTAAAATAGTCATGACAGATTTTTTTTTTTTTTTTTATCTTTAGTACTCACAAGTAGACACAAATGTCAAGTTTAATGTATAAAAGGGTATTTTTTTTTAGTTCTCTACGCAGAACTAACATTTGTGACAAGTATGATGTTTTTTCGAAGAATTATCCCGTATAAAGCCCTAACACACCTCTTTGGATTCTTACACAAACACACAATCTTCATACATCTTTAAGCTTTACAGATATTTAAGTTTGTGACAAGTTTATAAGCATTTTTTAGGCGTAATAATCAAGCAAATCAAAGCATCCACCTATGGCTCTAGAACATGAGTTTGAAGGTATAGTATTTTAAAGGTTACTAATCCTAGAAGTTGTTTAATTTTGTGAGTTTAGCTTAATAATTTGATTGTCGCTCGTGCTGAATGCAGCCATTGAGAATGATCAAAACGTATTGCAAAAGCATGTTGCTTTCTTTGATCGTAACAAAGATGGTGTAATCTACCCTTGGGAAACTTTTCAAGGTTCGTTATTTCGCTTTTTTTTTTTCAGTTAACGATTTGGAATTATGCATGATATATCTTGATATACCAATAAACACCAATTCATGTGAATTACGGGGTTTCCTCTTCCTGTTGATTAGGATTTCGAGCTATTGGAAGTGGTATCTTGTTATCGTCCTTTGCTTCCGTCTTCATCAATATGGGTCTTAGTGGCAAAACCCGCCCTGTATGTATCATCTGTCTCGAGTTTTTCTTTTATGCTTTTCGTGATTAATTTACGTTTTACCAAGGATCATATCGAAATTAGTTGTTACGTACACAATATATGCAAATTTCTACAATAAAAAAGCAATTGCTTATTGATTTCATGTTGGCCTACTTAACAAGTATTTTATTGCTAAATTAGAATTAGAAATCTAGTCAGTGCTACTTTAAGCTAGCGATGATTCCTAAATCATGGGGGTGATTTTCTTGATAAAGTTTTCTCATAAACATATTTATATTCAATACTTAAACTTATACTAATTATGTATTGTAAGTATAATACTTGATAAATATGTCGATCAGACACAAAATATAGTATAAATACTTATATTAATACTAATATAGTATACTTTACAAAATATAAGGGCATGTTTGGTTTGTGGATTGGTTTAGGATTGGGATTTATATTTGAATTTGAATTCGATATAAGATGATATCTCAGTGTATAGATCTTAGATATAAAGAGAAGAGGTTTGCTAGAACACATCCACAATAAGACCATGCGTACTGAAGCGTGATTCGGGCCTTTTTTTGCCCTTCCACGCCCCACAGCGCCTATCTGCCCATTACGTCCGGGCGTGGTCCACAAAAAAATTCGTTGGGTGTTTTAAACAACACGCCCGAGCCCCTCTCTTCTAATTGGTTGGTTTTTTGATTCGTATTGATGATTGTATTTCCTTTGTGGCATATACTTTGTGCTCAAAGATATTTACTTGGGAATTTATTTTAGTTGCAGCGGCGCTCAATTTTTGTTGGAGCGGTGTTTGATACCAAAGGAAAGAAGAAAGGGTTGTGATTGTTTGGACTTTGGATGGGGTTTTGGGCTTTTTTTTTTTTTTCATGTAATATGTTAAATTAATATTGTCCTCAATTCCAAGTCTGATCTCATTTTTTTTTTTGTTCTCTTGCGCTATAAAAACAGACACACATACGTAAATACTTACTCTTTTAATTTTATGTAGTATGTTAAATTAATATTGTGTATATTTATTTTATGTTAAAAAAAAAAAAAAAAAAAAAAAGGGTGCCACATGTCGCAAAACGCCCCTACTACCACTACACCACTTTTTCTACCAAGCCCCACCATGGCCCACAATGTCACATGGCGCAAAACGTCTCATCCTCTCTTACACACCACTACACATGGTCTAATGTGGCATGATATTTGGATCACTTATTGACTCTTTTCATTCATAACCTTTTTTTTTTTTTTTTTTTTAACAAATCATTGTGTTACACATCATTATTTGGAAGTTTTTTTGTAAATTTTATGTGATTTTAGCATTTCTCCAAAAAGAAAGTGACTTTACTTTTATAATAGAGAAACAATAAAACAATTATCATTTTATGCATCTTTTCGCACAATAATTACTTAATTAGTTTGCATGATTTATAGAGTAACTATTAACTAGTACTACGTCAATAGGTGACCACCACTAGGTCTAGTTGCAAAATTCAAATTTAGTATGTATTTAAATAAATCACGTTTTTTATACGTAATAAAACTTAAAACCTTTTTTGTTGTTCCGACTTCCGACCATGACTTGATTTTTCAAATGGTTGAATAATGAAAACTCGAAAGTGGGACTTTTGATGGACCATTTTAGCTCCACTTTCCGGCCGGTGGAATTATATAAAAGTATAAAACAGAGCTTGTTAATGGTAAACATCAAAATTTACCCAAATTTGTTTTGTTTAGAAATTTGAGTCCATGAAATATAAAGAAATACGGGGTAATGAGCAAATATCTAAAGGGATATACACACATGTTAGATTAGACCAATTAAGTCGAATGGATTCTTTTAGTTAGTACAGAGTACAGACCAAAACAAACTAATTAAATCAATATTTTACACGCATCAAACAGATAAAAAATCCTCGTTTTAAGTTCCAATTTTAACTTAGAGCATATGCAACACATTATAAATGACTTTTTACTATTTAAGAAGTTATTTGAATCATATGATGCGTTGTAATAAAAGCTTTATTAGTGATTTTTAGGAAAATGACTTGGTATTTTCTTTCTTCCTTATGTGTTGTTAGTTTTATAGACATAAAATAGTAGTTGTGTGTTAGGATCGAACTTGAGATCACGGGATTGCACACATTACGTATGAGAACTAAAGATTAATAATTAAATGTAAAATGTTATATTTGATTATTAATTATCACAAAATAAATAACGGACGTTAGTATTTAACGGAAGTGACTAACGGTCGTTAAATAAAATAAGAAAAGGACTAGAATGTAAATTAGTAGCCAAGAAGATTCCGGATCCCCTAATTACTTTAGGCCGATCGGTTTGTGGGTATGGATTCCTAATCCAACTCCAACTTGGGCTCTAAGTTACTACACTATATAAGCAAACCCAAGGTTCTAGTTTTCGGTTACCTCTTATGCACAAAGCTAAACCTAAAGTTTTCTTTCTTCCTTATTGCTTAGATCGATCGGTTTTTCCCTCCCCTTGGGTCGACCGAATTTTTGTAAAACAAAAATTGTTTTGGTTTTTATTTTGTGATCAATAACTTGCATATTATTAGTTCGGTTTAGTGCGTGTGTACAAGAACGTGATTCTTACACATTATTGTAAGAATCTTGGATTGAATTGCAAAAACGGTAAGGGGCAATTCCTATAATCCCATAAACCCTAATTAGGGTTCATAATCCATATTGCTCAAGGTTGATTCTTGTTCTTGCTAGAATCATCAAGGTACGTTCACTTTATATTTGGTTTAATTATTTATGTGTTATATGTATCATGTGCTTCCGCTATATGTACTTTGATGTTTTGGTTTATTAATATGATTGTCATGATGTAATAATTTCAACAGTGGCATCAAGAGCCGTTATAACATGTAATTAATTACCGAAATCACATAAAAAAACAAATCTTGTTTGGTTTTACATGTAGTAGATTTAGGGTTTAATTTTTTCCAACTCAAACCCTAAAATTTTTTTTACGGGTCGATTAAATTTTTTTAGGGGTTTGTGTTTGGTTAATTAATTTGATTAGAAACCCTAGGTTTATACATGTTTATTTGTTGAAAAGTGATCATGTGTGCAATATGCTAATTGTTAAGTAGAATCCATGCAAACGTGCATGTTTGGCATAGATTCATGAATGATTTATTTGTTTTCACATATAAGTTAATTAATAGATGTTGAATTGGGGAAGACTCCAATTAATTAAGTAATCAATTATGTGCAACGTGGTGTATATTTGGTTAGGACTTACGCAACCAAATTGTTTGGTGTATGTGGTCCATTGGTACCATTAGCTCGAAAACCAATGGGAGTCTTAATTAAATATACACATATTAAAACCTAGATTGATTATTAATAGGCTATTGAATTAATTTGCATGTGGCTACATGTTTACATAATTAATTGTTAAGTTATGTGTATTATTTAGTTGTTTATTTTAAAATTACTTGTTTTTTTGTTTAATTGTTAGACATGTTTAAGCAAAAAGGGTATTTTTTCAATAAAATTAAACGGACTAAATAATAGTGAAATTAAGGTAATAAATTATGAATCTTGCAAAGTCTTATGTGCCGATAGTGGTTCGCTTCGCACGGTAATTTGCTCTCAGGCGAGACTAGCAAGATTATACTTTATTACATAATTTTTAAGACTAAAATCATAAACTTTTGATTGATTGTTGAGTTTTGTACCAATAGTTTGAACGGCTCACCCAGTTGTGACAAACTATAAGAGGGGTATAAGGAGGCTTGACATTAAATTGTCATCCGAAAGAGAAGCGTTTTTAATTAGCCTTCGGGCGGACGTTTGTCTCTCCGCTCCTTTATGCGTCAAATTGGAGCTACCAAATAAGACTATTTTTTATGTACAAAATCAACTTAAGGGTGAATTGACCTCAATTCCACGCGCCACTTTTGTGGTAATTGTCCGAATAACTTGGGTCTTTTGACTCATGCAGTAGTAGGATATAGTGGGCGATAATTGTAGGTAATTCTTTGATTGGTGAACCCAATACTTCAATTAAAACTTTGTTGATTGAAATCTTAGCTTAAAAATTGGTAAAAAGGTTTTGAAAAACATTATGATATGAAGATGTATGCATGCTTCTTCGTACCTATTTTGATTATCACATCAAAATTATTACCCTTAAAATTAAGTCGATGCCATCTAGTTAAAGAACACTTGAAGTTGTTATTTAGTCATGTGAGAGCTTGGACTAAATTTCAATGGAAAGGTAAATTGCATACTCTCATTACTAGCAAATCAACTGATGTGATGGGATTATGGTGATTTGCAGTTTTTTTAATTAGATGACTTAAATTGAGTTAAGTGAGAGCTTGAACTCAAGGCATAAGATGGGGATAAAACATGTTTATATTGGAAATTGTTTGCCAATATAAATCCCATTGATCTAGGAATTGAAAAATTGTTTGCCAATTATTGTACGACAGATTACCTTATTATATACTTTCATTACTAGCAGATCAACTGATGTAATAAAACTATGATAATTTGGATCCTAGTTTTCAAGAAAGTACTATGGTTATATGAATATTTCCTTGGGTATTTTATTTTCTTGAAAAATTGTATTATCGAAAATACTAATTTGAACTTTCTTTATCTGTAGAATGGCTCAAAACAATAACACCACAATGAGTTCTGCGTTCAAATCCTTTTTTGAACGGGAAAAATTGACTGGCACACATAATTTCAATGATTGGTTTCGTTCTCTGAGGATTGTCCTGCGAGTGCTTGACCAACTTGACTATCTGACTAAGCCTTGTTCTGCTGAACCACCTGCAACTGCTTCTGATGAAGTAAAAGCAGCGTGAAAAACTGAGTATAAGACGCATAATGATGTGGCCTGTTTAATGTTGGGGGCGATGACACCTGCTCTTCAAAAGCAGTTTGAGAATTACTTCCCAATGGACATGATAAACGAACTCAGGAAGATGTTTCAAAAACCAACTAATGTTGAGGTCTATGATTTAATGGAGTCTCTACATGGTTGCAAACAGGCAGAAGGTGAACCCGTTGGTGCTCATGTATTGAAAATGAAAGGTTACATGGATCAATTACAAGCACTGGGCAAAGTCTATGAACAGGACATTGCCATCAACTTAATCAATAGATCCCTGACAAAGGAATTTAGTGGTTTTGTTCGTAACTTCAATATGCATTGCGTGGGGAAGACAGTTTCTGATTTGAACGCATTGCTTATTGATTACGAGAAGGGTTTACCACCAAGGACTTCTCCTACGCCCCAGGTACTTGCTATTCAAAGGGGTAGGATTAACAAGCCAAGTACGAGCAAGAAGGGTAAGGATAAGGGTAAAGCTGATAAGGGTAAGCAAGTTATGGCTTATCAACCTCCACCCCCACCCAAGAAAAACCCTCCTAAGCAGAAGGAGTATCCTAAGAAGGATCAGGCTTGCCACTACTGTCATGTAGTGGGTCACTGGAATAGGAACTACCCTCTTTACATCCAAGAGTTGCGGGAGAGTAAGAACAAGAAGACTGGGCACTCGGGCGCCAGCACTTCAGGTAACTTACTCATGATTGAATTATTTACTCTAAATCATAAAATTAATTCCTGGGTATATGATACTGGATGCGGTATTCACATTTGTAATACGCTATAGGGATTTAGAGTGGAGAGGAAGCTCGCCTATAAGGAGCAATATCTGCATGTGGGAAATGGAGCACCTGCAGTTGTTGAAGCCATAGGAGTGTTTAATTTAGTTTGCCTTCAGGCTTAGTACTGTTATTAAACAATTGTCATTATGCACCTTCAATTGTTAGGGGTGTAGTTTCCTTCTCATGTTTATTGGATCTTGGTTTTAATCACATTATCAGTAGCAATGGAATTTTGGTTTCTTTAAATAATATTTTTTATTTTAATGCTATTGCTGTTAATGGTGTGTTTGAAATTGATATGAATGATAATATTGTAACACCCCCAAATTTGGTTTTGTGGCAGCGGAAAATATTTGGGTGTTACACTGAGGATCGAAGTCGAAATTTTAGAAAATGGCTCGGGAAAGGCATTTTAAAAGTTATATGTCATTCAAGGAATGGTTTTAATAATAAGTTTGTAAAATCTGGTTTGAAAACTCCAAAAATTATGATGATTTGGAAAAGAATGACATATTTGATTTTCACACCATGTAGTTATCAGAGTATTTAAATGCCCGCTCCGTGTCTTGTCCTGCTCCATTGATTACCTGAGAATACATGCTTAAAACGTCAACACAATGGTTGGTGAGTTCGTGGGGTTTGGTAGAAAATAATTTGCTTTCAAAATGTCGAGAGTTGTAGAGTAAATGTTGGAATAAATGCTAGTACTTATGAAAGTAACTAACAAGTTTACAAATTTGGGTAAAAATTCAAGAGTAAATCATTTATGACCTCTGACGATCATATGTCCAAGTTTGAGTAAAAAGGAGTATTGTTGTTATATACTTGCAATGAAATAATGGTTCAACTTTCAAAAGTAACGATATGCCAAGCATTATTTTGTTCTATCATATGACAACAGTTAAGTTTCAAGTATATGCTACATATTTATAACACATAGTGAAAATAATAGTATAAGGTCTGATATCTATCAGTAAGGAGTGGTGGTCTACAGCTGTATCCAAAAATATATATAGGAAGACATATATATTCATAAGGTTATATTGTCCTAAGCCTCATGACGCGCAAAGCATTAACAAAGGTTCCGTAAAAACGGTAAGGTCACATCAGGTTATGATGGTTTGCCCCCAGGTAGTAGGTGTTTGCCTCATCCTACTATTTATTCAAATATAGTGTATCGTGACTAAATACGACTAGCCCTAAGGCTTTCCGTCCATACTTAGTGGGATAGGTCGTCAGCCTCTACAGGTTTCGAAGCTGTCCACTATATTCGCGCTCACCGTAGTGATTAATGGCTCATGATAGAGGGACTTTATGGCAACTTAGGTAAACTTGGACAATATAGAGTTTAGGAGTTCATAGCATATATGTACTTTAGTTTTGGCTATTATTTCTAATTGAAATATAGAAATATCATAGTAAGGTTTAATAGTACACTCAGTTGTTATTTGAATGCCTATAATAAGTTTCAGTATCGTGTTACAACACGTAGTTTGAAAATGTTGACTTTCAATACAATGTTAAGCTAGTAAGTAAATTGGCAAGTATACAAGCACATATCACTTTCAAGAGTGGTTTAGGACATGTAAAACACAGTTGATGGTTTTAAATAATTCATAAGAGTTTCTCAGAATATAAAAGTAATTTAAAACAGTTGAAGCATGTATCTCCCCCAAAAGAGTTATTAAAACAATTAATAAAAAGGTAGGGGACCACGACTCACCTGGAGTGTAGCGGGCAAGATAGACTTATAAGTTCAAGTAAGACTTATGGAAACGACCACGTAAACGTCTTCGATACAAGGCCTGAATGTGAGGAATATCTAAGTATTCGACATTATAATTACGATGAGTGTGATCGTGAGAAATCGTATAACGATTTGATGATGTGAGCGTGATATGCCTAGAATGCCTCAAGTTAAGAAAATATAATATCATACAATGATATTATCGTAAATCTTAGGTCACTTGACTCGAGATATTATCTCCTCAAATTATGATGAAATGGTATGCAAGTGAAATCGTTTGATATTTAACGAAAGTTAAATACAGGTACTAGAATGAAATGAATGTATGTGAAGTGATGTGGTGATGAGAATGAGGATGTTAAGTGAAAAATAGTTGATCCTTGTCCTTTCCCGATTTCCTACTTTTACCCTAACCGTATTTGCGTTACGTAGTTAGTCCTTTGTTAAATATACAGTTTAACAATATTCCAAAAATAATTCAAATATCATTATAAAGCTTGAAATTTATTTAAAAGTTATTTTAGGTCCTTTATAACCTAGTCTCACAGTTTCAGCCCTCAAGTTTCACAGTTGACAGTTTTAGTCCTTATAGTTAAAATCGCGTTACGTTTTTAATCCAAAAATGTTAAAATGATAAAAGAAAATTGGGCGACTTTTTGTAAGACTTATTTAAGACTAATGAAGCTTATTTTTACTAGCTTATTCGATAAATAGCTTATTTCTCATAATTGGGCCCTTAACGATTACAACATTTAGACCATAAATGGTTTCTAATTGTTTTTCAAAAGGTTTTGGTCGATTTACTTGGGCTAGTTTAAAGGGTCGAATTGCGAGTATTTTTGCATGGTGTTTAAACGAAAGATGTAGCTAGTTACATGTTCTAACAGGTCGCACAATTTAAGGCATGTTCATTTGGTTCAATCATGAGATGTTAAATTGTTTTTAGAACTAGTTGGGTCGGTTTGCTATAGCAAAACTTTTAAGAAATTCTAAGTGTTTTAAACTTGAGTTATACATGTGAAGTAAGGTGTTTTATATGTTTAGGTTATGCATGAAGCGAGTGTTAAACTTGAAATGATAAGAGTTGTGACTCTAAATCGTTCCTAAAGGAGACTCGACTGTTCCCTAGGGGTTCATACGTACCACACTATGTAAAGAGGAGTTTCTCTCGTTAAAAAAATATGGTGCATGCATGGTTGTGAACTATCAGTCGTGTAAGTAAAATGTGGGTAGTTACTAATTTCTTTCTTAGTGGCTACATGCCACGCATTTAGGCTATTATGAATCCAAAATGATACGTTTGAGTTTATAAACAAAAGAAAGTGTGTTTGCATGCCTTTTTAACGTGTATTATAAAAGGATTTTTAACTTGTTTCCAATGACAGTCATGAACAAAAGGGTCTTGTGCATTCTACTTGAATAAAGAGATATTCTGACTTTTGTAATTTAAATGCTAGCTTCGAATATAAAGTTTTTAACAACAACAAAAAAAAAACGTGGAGTATTATTCAACCCGGTTCGACTCATGTTGGGTTGACAAAAGTGCATGTTCAGCTTAGTAAACGTACGAGTTGCGGGTTCGGATGAAACAAGTGAAACAATGCCTGCATGCAAGTGCTGCTAATATGTACTAGTGTGTAAAGAAAATACGTTCGAGTGCATGAGTGAATGCATGTACGTTATGTTTTGTGTGTGCGAGGAATGAAAACAAGAAGGGTTACTTAGTACTTACAATCACCTTTTAAGGTGGTGAGGAGAAGACAGTAAGGATTGACTGAGTTACAGGAAGAAAGCAATGAATTTGGGCGAGCTAAATACTCATATGTGTTTATCTCCTATCCGATCGGTATTTTCAACAGAGAACAAGAGTTGCATGGGTTTTAAAATATTTAGTGATAGTGAGGTAAGTGAGATAAGTATGAGTGAAATGTGTGTGTGACTTTGGCAGTGAAGAACAAGTGGGCTTATATAGAAGATAGCTACACATTGTTGACCATTTATCTTCAAGACTTATCATGATCTTCTACTGTTCGAGTATTCATGCATGCGTCTGATTTTTGGGTTGAGTGTGGAATAACACTTGATAATAGATATTTTGTATTCTTGTCTTTGGAGCTTGTTTATATTCACTGATGTTTTAGTTTGTGTATACAAGGGTTCAAATGTGGGAGTGAATCTTGTCTTTTGTTGATGGAGTTTATTAGTAACTTATATTCACACGTTTCTTATTTGGTCCAAAAAGAAGAGTTAACAAAGCATTATGAATTTCTGCTCTTGCAGTCATAGAAATAGTATGGAGAGTTTAGGAAGCCTTTGTCTTTAGTAGCTGTCATTTATACATATTCCGTAGATATTTTAGTTTGCGTGTATAGGTATCTAAACGAGTGACTGATCATGGTTTCTAGTTGTTGGAAAATATATATAATTGCTAGATGCTTTTGGTTGTGTATTGTAGTAACTAAGCGTATGAATGAGTAGAGACAAGACTCAAGGAAGTAAATTCATTACTAGCTTGTTTCTAGTTGTTTGTTTGAGTATCTAGTCGATTTGTATTATAATGTCAAAGGAGCTAAGCAATCTTTACACGCCTACTACTACTTGACTGGTTTAGCAATCATGAAAGAGTATAGGAAGATTTTAAAAGAGTTTGTCTTATGTTGTTGGAGGGTATATATAATACACAAAATTTTGAAGCAACACTGGTTTTGGGGTGGGACTGTTCGAATTGCATGAATAACAAAGAGGTGTGGCTGAGAAGTTGGGCTGTGACTCGGGTCGATGTGATGATGGGCTGGACACAGGGTGAGGCCCATTTGGTTGGCAAAGAATTAAGTGAAGAGTTTAATTGAAATGAATGTTAATAAAATAATTAGGAGGTCATTAGGGAAAATGCTTATATCTTGTATAGAGATATATTATTACCAACTGTTATGATTTTGTGAGGTTTCGAACTTGTGAGAATGAAATCTCGTGAGTTTACTATCGTTCCGAGTAATGTTTGCTATTATATATATCACGAAAATATTTCATGATAACAATAGCGATGATAGAAAAGTTTAAATTTTCCCCTAAAAATGGGTTTTATTAAACCGTAAGTTGTGATTATCATAAATCACTGAGATTTATTACGAGGGATTTTTACGAGTTGTCACATTATCCACCCCTAATTTTGAACTTCGTCCCGAAGTTCAGGCCGCGATGGGTGTTGAAAATGTGATATTCTGAGGTGAGAGTTTATGAAAAATTATTCTCAAGAGATTTTCGTTTGAATATCGAGGAATCAGAGTCAAATTTGATTTATTCGTACTGGACGAATTAAATTGGAATGTTAGATCAACTAACGCATTCATAAGTCTATGAATATTGAAAGTAACGGTCGAGAGTAAGGAGTTTCTAACACTTAATGTTTAGTGTTCTAGCGATTCGAGACTAGGGGATTTTTAAGGGTAGCGATTTGTAACTTAATGATTGTGAATAGTAAAATAGCGGATACTTTTCTCCACCTATTTTCCTATTTAACTTTCCCTTTTCTTCCTTTTCACCTTTTTCACTCATCACTTTCATCCTACTTTCCCAAATACTAAACATGCCGCCGATTGCTATTGTGCTTGCAGCCATGTTCATCATTTTCGTCGTTGCGGGTTTGGCTCTTCTTCCTGCCGAAGATACCAAAGGTTGGATCGGATACTTGTTGGTTATTGTACCTCTCACGATTCTTGCCATTTTTGCGGATGACTTTTGGAAGTGAGGGTCGCACGTTAGAGTGGTTAGAATGTAGCTTAGTGGTGTGTCGAATAAGTCTCGCTTATGCTTAATCCGGGTCCTTAATGATTCGGTTTTGATTTATCTTCCTGAATAATCAAGGTTCTTCATCCTATGGTAGCGCTTGCTATAGCTGGGTTGGTGGTGGCTTTTTGTTGCTATGGCGGACCAATCTATTGAAGACTTTTATTGTGTTTATTGTACTATTAGTACTTTCGATGTTAATCATCTCGCTATGTATTAATTCTCGTGGGTTCTAATAAAATCTGTGTTATTTACGTTTGCCTTATATCGTTGTGAATTCTCATAGTTTATAATTTCGTACTTTCCTTGACTTCTTTTAATAAAGTAATGGGTAATAATTGTAGATTGGTTTGGTTCAAAGGGGAGGTTTATGAACAATTTATTTTTCTGGAAATTTTTGTCTTGGAATGATAATTGTTATTAAAACTTTGAAAAGATAGCTGTTCCATTTATAACATGATTCTTCCTAAATTATACATAGGTAGCTAGGCTATGTATAATTGAGGACCAAATGATGTAATGCTTGGTTCAGTAATTGGGGTATTTGTGCTTCTTCAAAAAGTTTTATATGGTTCAACTAAAATAGTTTTGTCACAAAGTCAGACATTTTCTGAGTATTTTCAAAAGAATTGAAAAGTTTTGTTCATATTCCGAGGATTCGTCAGAAATTTTTAAAATAATATCTTTGGCATAGACCTAAGTTTTAGGTGAGGGCTCCTTAAAATGTAGTATCGACCTATGGTTTGGTCAAAATAGAGTTAATGAAATTCTTAAGATTAATATCAGCGTGTTGATACATAATGATTTATATATGAAGAGGTGGAGTAGAAATTGAAATAGATTATAATTATCATGGAAATATTACAAGGTAGAGTTCTCATACGGTAGAAGGATAATTGTTACACTTAGGTTACATCCATCGTACCTAAGGTAAATACAAACGGAAATATAACTTAGATAGTTCTAGACTAGAGTTTATTTATTTTATAGCAGGAATATATTCATCTGCTTAACATAGATGTCATTACTTGACATGGTTGAGATTCCTTGACGAGTTCTTATTCCCTTGTACAAGTCTTGAGCTTCCAATGGGCATTGTAGTTCGGACAACGATTCTTGTAATGCCCCATTCCACCACATCCGTAGCATTTTATGGGTGATAGCTGCTTCCTTCCATTCACAGCTTTGCATTCTCTGGTCCTGTGGCCTATCTTTTTGCATCTTTTGCATTTAGCAGGGCAGCGCCTTGTGTGATGCATCCTACATCTTTGACACAGAGATTGCTTCCCATGGCAGTTGTCTCTGTTAGTCTGGCTGAAGACGTAGCCTCCTCTGGCTTCTGGTTTGATCCTTTGTTGGCGAAGGTAGTCAATGTGGCCTTGTTGATGATTTCGGATGCAGACATTTTTGTGGATCTCACATCTGTTGGGAACAACAGTCCATATCTCATCAAATTTTCGCTTCTGATTCTTTTTCCTAGGTGCAACATCTTGCCTGATTCTCTTGGCATAGTCGCGAATAGGTTTAGTCGCTTTTCTTGGATTCCTTGGGTAAGTTGGTCCATGTTCCACGAAACTTTCATAGCCATGTCTACGAGGTATAGCTGTCATGTTGGTTTCTTTTGTCGCGTTATTGACACTTAAATGAGCTGTCGTAGTCACTTCGAGTACCACTGCGATGATACTGCTTATCAACTTCTCAATGGTCTCGGGCGTCATGATTGTTGTGGGTATTGGGGTGTTCAAATTGGCCATTTCCTATACACATCACAAAAGACTGACTTAGTATTCACTCCTTTGTTAGAGTAACCCAAATAATAGAGTATTTAGTGCTAACAAAGTGGTAATAATACAAGATCAAAGTCATTTGAGGATTATAAAGTTACGATGTGTCTGGGTAACATTGTAAAATGATAATCATCTCTTGATATGTGATTGTTAAGGGCTAAATGGATTCATCTGCAAAAGTTGAGGTTTGACAATTTCTCTCCATTCGTCAAATTCTCTTCTGAAAATTTTCCGTCCTTGAAATTTTCTAGGGTTTATATTCTAATTGTGGCATAACTTTAATAGCTTGATTGATTTTTGACAACGCAAGGTCTTCTATTAAAGATCTTATTGGATCACGTATGGTCTTTTGTTTAATTAAGAGTGCAACAACGATTTGATTTTTGCATGGGAGTCTGCATATGCAGTATTGCGATAAGGTTTGATAGGAGGAATATCTTTTCCACATAAAGATATGACAGGTTAACCTAGATTAAAAGTCGATTACAATTTCTGAGGGTTACAGAATTATTAGAAATACATGAAACACTTAACCAAAAACTTTTTGGTTTAGTGGGTACAACTGTAATACATGAGATCTTAGGTTCAGTTACGCCTCTGACGTAAACGTCTAACTTCAGCCTCAAGATCCAGTTGAGCAGCTTCCATGGCTGAGAAGCGGGCTTGGCACATGTTCATCTGGTTAGCCAACATGGTCTCTAAGGCTACAATCTTTTGGCTCTGGATTCTTGCCGTGTCTCTGGCCATCCATAGGGTTCTTTCAATGTCCTCGACCCTAATGTGTGTTCGTGTATGGCTTCTACCCAAACAGCGGGTTCTGGCGTCCAAGTTTCTAAGTTCATGTTCGTAGTTGTCCTTCATGTTACCAACATTTACTTTTAGACCAAACACTTCTCGTCTTCCAGCATCCGTCCTCTTGAACAGGGTATCAATGTTACGATCATACCATTCGAATCGTAATGGTTGTAACTCTTTTAACTGTTCATTGTGAGCATCTAGTATGCTGGTGTGTTGGTGAAGGCGAGTCCATATGGAGTCATAGGTGTCTACATTGTGGTTAGGGGAGTTGGGTAAGGATACATCGTTTGGAACATCTGGCATGGAGAAATCTGAGGTGTTAAGCAAAGGAGAATTTAGTTCGATGTTCTTCCAAGTTATCTCTTGGTGTGAACTCTGTCCAAATTCAAATGTCGGTTGACCACCAATCAAATCTTCATCTGAATCGGATTCAGTTGTTCTCCTAAGTTTCTGACGTGGAGGTGAGTGAGAAGGTGATGACTGAGGTGATTTCTGGGTGAGTTCTATGTCAGGCCGGGGTGGTGACGTTTGCACATACAGATCTTCAGTATCTGGAGCAATTTGGTAGGTAGATAACGCATGTGTAGTAGGAGGGGTAGTCTCGATGATATCAACTAGTTTGGAAGACATGGTACTGTAACAACAGTAATTATGAATATTCGTATATTTAAAGTGTGACATTGAGTGTAGAATAACATAGTGTGTTATATGAGAAGAGTGGACATTAAGCATGTAAAGATTAGTACAAAACAAATCTTAGTAGGTAATACATTGAGCACGACAGTCTGCAGACACGGAGGGCGTAAAATGGTATGGTGTAAAATCATTTATTTTGAAAGTGTGGTTATAGTTCAATGTTTGAAAACATTTGATTCTCTATAACCTGTGGCTCTGATACCAATCTGTAACACCCCCAAATTTGGTTTTGTGGCAGCGGAAAATATTTGGGTGTTACACTGAGGATCGAAGTCGAAATTTTAGAAAATGGCTCGGGAAAGGCATTTTAAAAGTTATATGTCATTCAAGGAATGGTTTTAATAATAAGTTTGTAAAATCTGGTTTGAAAACTCCAAAAATTATGATGATTTGGAAAAGAATGACATATTTGATTTTCACACCATATAGTTATCAGAGTATTTAAATGCCCGCTCCGTGTCTTGTCCTGCTCCATTGATTACCTGAGAATACATGCTTAAAACGTCAACACAATGGTTGGTGAGTTCGTGGGGTTTGGTAGAAAATAATTTGCTTTCAAAATGTCGAGAGTTGTAGAGTAAATGTTGAAATAAATGCTAGTACTTATGAAAGTAACTAACAAGTTTACAAATTTGGGTAAAAATTCAAGAGTAAATCATTTATGACCTCTGACGATCATATGTCCAAGTTTGAGTAAAAAGGAGTATTGTTGTTATATACTTGCAATGAAATAATGGTTCAACTTTCAAAAGTAACGATATGCCAAGCATTATTTTGTTCTATCATATGACAACAGTTAGGTTTCAAGTATATGCTACATATTTATAACACATAGTGAAAATAATAGTATAAGGTCTGATATCTATCAGTAAGGAGTGGTGGTCTACAGCTGTATCCAAAAATATATATAGGAAGACATATATATTCATAAGGTTATATTGTCCTAAGCCTCATGACGCGCAAAGCATTAACAAAGGTTCCGTAAAAACGGTAAGGTCACATCAGGTTATGATGGTTTGCCCCCAGGTAGTAGGTGTTTGCCTCATCCTACTATTTATTCAAATATAGTGTATCGTGACTAAATACGACTAGCCCTAAGGCTTTCCGTCCATACTTAGTGGGATAGGTCGTCAGCCTCTACAGGTTTCGAAGCTGTCCACTATATTCGCGCTCACCGTAGTGATTAATGGCTCATGATAGAGGGACTTTATGGCAACTTAGGTAAACTTGGACAATATAGAGTTTAGGAGTTCATAGCATATATGTACTTTAGTTTTGGCTATTATTTCTAATTGAAATATAGAAATATCATAGTAAGGTTTAATAGTACACTCAGTTGTTATTTGAATGCCTATAATAAGTTTCAGTATCGTGTTACAACACGTAGTTTGAAAATGTTGACTTTCAATACAATGTTAAGCTAGTAAGTAAATTGGCAAGTATACAAGCACATATCACTTTCAAGAGTGGTTTAGGACATGTAAAACACAGTTGATGGTTTTAAATAATTCATAAGAGTTTCTCAGAATATAAAAGTAATTTAAAACAGTTGAAGCATGTATCTCCCCCAAAAGAGTTATTAAAACAATTAATAAAAAGGTAGGGGACCACGACTCACCTGGAGTGTAGCGGGCAAGATAGACTTATAAGTTCAAGTAAGACTTATGGAAACGACCACGTAAACGTCTTCGATACAAGGCCTGAATGTGAGGAATATCTAAGTATTCGACATTATAATTACGATGAGTGTGATCGTGAGAAATCGTATAACGATTTGATGATGTGAGCGTGATATGCCTAGAATGCCTCAAGTTAAGAAAATATAATATCATACAATGATATTATCGTAAATCTTAGGTCACTTGACTCGAGATATTATCTCCTCAAATTATGATGAAATGGTATGCAAGTGAAATCGTTTAATATTTAACGAAAGTTAAATACAGGTACTAGAATGAAATGAATGTATGTGAAGTGATGTGGTGATGAGAATGAGGATGTTAAGTGAAAAATAGTTGATCCTTGTCCTTTCCCGATTTCCTACTTTTACCCTAACCGTATTTGCGTTACGTAGTTAGTCCTTTGTTAAATATACAGTTTAACAATATTCCAAAAATAATTCAAATATCATTATAAAGCTTGAAATTTATTTAAAAGTTATTTTAGGTCCTTTATAACCTAGTCTCACAGTTTCAGCCCTCAAGTTTCACAGTTGACAGTTTTAGTCCTTATAGTTAAAATCGCGTTACGTTTTTAATCCAAAAATGTTAAAATGATAAAAGAAAATTGGGCGACTTTTTGTAAGACTTATTTAAGACTAATGAAGCTTATTTTTACTAGCTTATTCGATAAATAGCTTATTTCTCATAATTGGGCCCTTAACGATTACAACATTTAGACCATAAATGGTTTCTAATTGTTTTTCAAAAGGTTTTGGTCGATTTACTTGGGCTAGTTTAAAGGGTCGAATTGCGAGTATTTTTGCATGGTGTTTAAACGAAAGATGTAGCTAGTTACATGTTCTAACAGGTCGCACAATTTAAGGCATGTTCATTTGGTTCAATCATGAGATGTTAAATTGTTTTTAGAACTAGTTGGGTCGGTTTGCTATAGCAAAACTTTTAAGAAATTCTAAGTGTTTTAAACTTGAGTTATACATGTGAAGTAAGGTGTTTTATATGTTTAGGTTATGCATGAAGCGAGTGTTAAACTTGAAATGATAAGAGTTGTGACTCTAAATCGTTCCTAAAGGAGACTCGACTGTTCCCTAGGGGTTCATACGTACCACACTATGTAAAGAGGAGTTTCTCTCGTTAAAAAAATATGGTGCATGCATGGTTGTGAACTATCAGTCGTGTAAGTAAAATGTGGGTAGTTACTAATTTCTTTCTTAGTGGCTACATGCCACGCATTTAGGCTATTATGAATCCAAAATGATACGTTTGAGTTTATAAACAAAAGAAAGTGTGTTTGCATGCCTTTTTAACGTGTATTATAAAAGGATTTTTAACTTGTTTCCAATGACAGTCATGAACAAAAGGGTCTTGTGCATTCTACTTGAATAAAGAGATATTCTGACTTTTGTAATTTAAATGCTAGCTTCGAATATAAAGTTTTTAACAACAACAAAAAAAAAACGTGGAGTATTATTCAACCCGGTTCGACTCATGTTGGGTTGACAAAAGTGCATGTTCAGCTTAGTAAACGTACGAGTTGCGGGTTCGGATGAAACAAGTGAAACAATGCCTGCATGCAAGTGCTGCTAATATGTACTAGTGTGTAAAGAAAATACGTTCGAGTGCATGAGTGAATGCATGTACGTTATGTTTTGTGTGTGCGAGGAATGAAAACAAGAAGGGTTACTTAGTACTTACAATCACCTTTTAAGGTGGTGAGGAGAAGACAGTAAGGATTGACTGAGTTACAGGAAGAAAGCAATGAATTTGGGCGAGCTAAATACTCATATGTGTTTATCTCCTATCCGATCGGTATTTTCAACAGAGAACAAGAGTTGCATGGGTTTTAAAATATTTAGTGATAGTGAGGTAAGTGAGATAAGTATGAGTGAAATGTGTGTGTGACTTTGGCAGTGAAGAACAAGTGGGCTTATATAGAAGATAGCTACACATTGTTGACCATTTATCTTCAAGACTTATCATGATCTTCTACTGTTCGAGTATTCATGCATGCGTCTGATTTTTGGGTTGAGTGTGGAATAACACTTGATAATAGATATTTTGTATTCTTGTCTTTGGAGCTTGTTTATATTCACTGATGTTTTAGTTTGTGTATACAAGGGTTCAAATGTGGGAGTGAATCTTGTCTTTTGTTGATGGAGTTTATTAGTAACTTATATTCACACGTTTCTTATTTGGTCCAAAAAGAAGAGTTAACAAAGCATTATGAATTTCTGCTCTTGCAGTCATAGAAATAGTATGGAGAGTTTAGGAAGCCTTTGTCTTTAGTAGCTGTCATTTATACATATTCCGTAGATATTTTAGTTTGCGTGTATAGGTATCTAAACGAGTGACTGATCATGGTTTCTAGTTGTTGGAAAATATATATAATTGCTAGATGCTTTTGGTTGTGTATTGTAGTAACTAAGCGTATGAATGAGTAGAGACAAGACTCAAGGAAGTAAATTCATTACTAGCTTGTTTCTAGTTGTTTGTTTGAGTATCTAGTCGATTTGTATTATAATGTCAAAGGAGCTAAGCAATCTTTACACGCCTACTACTACTTGACTGGTTTAGCAATCATGAAAGAGTATAGGAAGATTTTAAAAGAGTTTGTCTTATGTTGTTGGAGGGTATATATAATACACAAAATTTTGAAGCAACACTGGTTTTGGGGTGGGACTGTTCGAATTGCATGAATAACAAAGAGGTGTGGCTGAGAAGTTGGGCTGTGACTCGGGTCGATGTGATGATGGGCTGGACACAGGGTGAGGCCCATTTGGTTGGCAAAGAATTAAGTGAAGAGTTTAATTGAAATGAATGTTAATAAAATAATTAGAAGGTCATTAGGGAAAATGTTTATATCTTGTATCGAGATATATTATTACCAACTGCTATGATTTTGTGAGGTTTCGAACTTGTGAGAATGAAATCTCGTGAGTTGACTATCGTTCCGAGTAATGTTTGCTATTATAAATATCACGAAAATATTTCATGATAGCAATAGCGATGATAGAAAAGTTTAAATTTTCCCCTAAAAATGGGTTTTATTAAACCGTAAGTTGTGATTATCATAAATCACTGAGATTTATTACGAGGGATTTTTACGAGTTGTCACAAATATGTCCAATAATAATTCAATGTATAGCATTAGTAAGAGAATTAAGTCTGACTTGAATTCTTCTTACCTTTGGCACTGTAGACTTGCTCATATAGGCAAGACTCGCATGAAAAAGCTGCAATATGATGGGCTTTTGAAAAGTATCAATGATGAATCATATGATAAATGTGAGTCTTGTATATCTGGGAAGATGACGAAGAAACCTTTTCATAGTAATATGGAAAGGGCTTCTGATCTACTTGGTTTAGTACATACTGATGTGTGCGGACCACTTAGACATGTGTCAAGGAAAGGTGCTAGCTACTTCTTAACCTTTACTGATGATTTCAGCCGTTATGGTTATGTTTATTTACTTAAACATAAACATGAGGTGTTTGAAACATTTAAGGTTTTTAAAGCAGAAGTAGAATTGCAACTAGGAAAGAAGATTAAAGCTCTTCGATCCGATAGAGGCGGTGAATATTTAAGCCAAGAGTTTAAAGATTTAGCTGAGAATGGAATTGTCCAGAATCTCATATCTCCATATACACCACAACAAAATGGTGTATCTGAGAGAAGGAATCGTACATTGTTAGAAATGGTACGATCAATGTTTAATCTTACAACTCTTCCTTTATCCTTTTGGGATTATGCCTTAGAATCTGCGGTTCATATTTTAAATATGGTTCCCACTAAGAAGGTTGATAAGACACCATATGAAATATGGAATGGAAAGGTTCCGAACTTGTCTTATTTAAAGGTCTGGGGTTGCGAGGCGTATATAAGACGTGACTCAGCAGATAAACTCCAACAGAGATCTGTAAAGTGTATCTTTGTAGGATACCCAAAGGAAACAATGAGTTACTACTTTCACTGGTACAGAATGTGGATTTAGTCACACATGCTGTTTTTCGAACAGCCACACAGTCGCTTTTTTATGTGACTAAATGTACCAGAATAAAATAAACAGCCACACTTGATCCGACTTGTGTGACCATTTTGGAATTACATCTGAGGCTACAACCACACATTTGAATATTTTCGTGACTATACGTATCTGGTAAAAAAAAATTTGATTTTTTAGTCACTTATAATTTGGGACGTGTGACGGATACAAATACGGTTGAAACATTAGTCACACTATATATATACATATTGTGACAAATATATGTCACGCAATTGAAAAGTGTGACCAAAATCCATATATGGCCACACGAAGTAATTGTGTATGTGGCTAAATCATATACTCAAGTTTGTCACACATTATTTAAGCGTGACTGCTAGTTTTTGTTGAAAATTTAGCCACATATGAATTTGAAATGTGTGACAACTGAAAAGTAAGTTTGAAGCATAGTCACGATATGCATTTAAAAGTGACAAATATATGTCACACACTTGAACAGTGTGACCAAATGTCATATATGGTCACACTAAACCATAGGCATACATGATTAAGTGTGACCATAATTCGATACAAATGGTCACGTAAGTTAATATGTGTGTCTAAAGTTAAGTGTGTGTTTGCCTGCCTATTCCTAATGTGTATGGTCACATTTAATTGTAGCACAATCATGTGACTATAGGCTATACAATAGTCACACCATACCACAAATGTGCATCTAAATTATGTTTATGGCCACATTATAAGGGTAATATATGTGACCAATACATTGAAAATAGTCACACTGTGAAATATTCATGTGACTAATATGTATAGCAAAATGTGAACTCAGTTATCATTAACCTTGATATTAGTCACATTGAGTGTTTGTGTGACTAAATTCAAGATGTTACATATGGTCACATGAAGTATTTATTTAGGTGTCTAAATCATAGAGTCATATTTTGAGTTCAGACTGTTAGTCATGACTCTTCATTTAATTTGCCCCATTACAATGCTGGAATTTATAGTCTATCTAGTTTAATGCAATAGTATGTAAGTATGTTACTTGCCCCTAGGAACCAGATTACTTGACTTTCTAAAGTCAATTTTCAACTTTATAATGAAGTAACATGTTACTAAAGTGCCTGCAAGTGCATATACATGATAAATGGAAACTGCAAATACAATAAAGCTTGACTGCAAGTGGATATATAACAGTGAAAACCGCAAAATTTTTCATTGCCATTGAAAAGCTTGACTTTTTTGAGTCAAAATCCATTACAACAGGCTAAATTACAGGAACAACTATTTAATACTAAAACAGCTATTCATCTAACAGTACTAACTTAACAATACCAGCAGTAACCTTGCACTTAGCCTTGAGAAGCAGTCTTAACTTCAACCAGCAGCCTTAACAGTTACACTAGCAGTCTTAACTTGCAGCATGACATGCTTCACTTGGATTTTCGTATAACAATACCTTCAATGTTGGTTCGATAGTAGTCACTTCGTGATTCCTTGCCCAAGTCTTCTTTATATACACGTGGCAATACGTTTTCATTTTCCTCGTGAATGACTGTACTAAACTCCTCATCGACTTCGTCATATGTATCTTTGTAATTCTTGGTAGGTGTTTTAAAGACAATGGAAAAAAAATTCTGTGCCTGGTCTTTCACATAAAACACTTGTGTTGCTTGTGACGCTAATATGAAGGGATCATCCTTGTGGCCGAAAGTATTCAGGTCTACCAACGTATAACCAAGAGTATTGTGTTTGACCCCATGAGTTTTGCGATTAACCCAATCACATTTGAAAAGAGGAATTTGCCTGAAACGGTAATCTAGTACCCATATCTCTTGTAAAACCCCATAATAACATGTTTTTCTTGTGGTTGCAACTTCTTTGGATATGTGAACATCTACTGACTCAACACTAACCCCACTGTTCTGGTAAACTATGCCATCATTACTTTTCGTACGAAATGTATACCCATTGATGTTATACGCCTCGTATTTCACTACGCTGGCGCGTGGTCCAAATGATATCCACCTCACAGTTTCTGATACACTATCATTGGATATCGCTAACTCTCTCTCAACCTGAATGTCATTACAAGTATATATTACCTTTAAATTGCAGGAACAACAAACAAACAATTAAAGAATAGGAGTGTTTGGGATAATGAAATGGTGTGCTGGTCGACCTCTATCTAATGTCATATACAGGAGGGACAATTATGATGATAGCAACAAACAAACAATTATAAACAACATACAAGTAATTACCTCTTCGAGTAACCACTTAGCAAAAGATTTACTGTGCTCATTCTCCAGCAATGCAATTTTTTTACCCGGGTTTTTTCTTTTCAAAACTTCCTTGTGTCGCCTGAAACAAATAAATGTCTTTGATTATTATATTTGATAGAACATTTTAAGCAACGAAATCGACATGTATTAGTGATACTTACTCGATATACGGTTGAATTTCATCTGTATTTTGTATTACATACAAATGTGCTTTCTGAAAGGATTCTTTGGAAACTTCACTTGGTTTGTCGGCCGACAATGGCTTTCCGTCCTCATCTTCATTGGTTACATGTTTATCAGCTGGGATACCAATAGTTTTCATGGTTTTATGATATTCGCTAAAAAACTCTATTGTTTCTTCCGCGATAGTCTCCTCGACAATGCATCCCTCTGGTCTATTTCTGTTTCGCACATGTCCTTTAATAACCTTCATACATCTTTCGAAGGGATACATCCACCGAAAGCATATGGGACCACATAATTTTACTTCCCTAGTTAGGTGCACAGTCAAGTGTATCATAATATCAAAAAATGACGGAGGAAAGAACTTCTCGAGTAGGCACAGTGTAACAACAAGTTCTTCTTGCATCTTATCTAGTTCTTGCAAGCTGATTTCTTTCCTACATATAGATTTAAAGAAAAAGCAAAACCTGATAATAGCATATCGTGTGGGTGGGTGCATGACTGAACGTATAGCAATGGGTAAAAACTCTTGCATTAGCATGTGATAGTCATGCGATTTAAGGCCAATGAGCTTCCTATCATTTAGGCTGACCAAACTAGAGAAATTTGAAAAATAGCCTTGTGGTACCCTGATGTTGCTTAACGTTTCACAAAAGATGTCTTTTTCAACATTCGTTAATGTGTAACCTGCTGGAGGTAGTGTTGTTTTGTCTGCTTCTTGCCTAGCAAACAACTCTTCTTTTATCCCCAGCTCTTCCAGATCCAGTCGAGCATTCATTCCATCTTTTGTCTTTCCAGGAACATTCAGCAAAGTTCCGAGTAGACTCTCACCAACATTCTTTTCTACATGCATGAAGTCAATACAATGCGGAACACAATGATGCCTCCAATACCTTAGCTTTCGATACCAAATGTTGAATTTCTTCCAATATGCTTCATTTGCTTGGCTTGAACTACCCTCTTCTTCTGTTGTTTTCCTTTTCTGCTTTTTAATCTTCCCACCTCTGCCTCTGGTATCTTCTTGGTTTTTCGAGTTTTTTCCTTTTCCCCACTTATTTTCAATATGTTGTACCTTGTTGTATATTTGTTCCCCGGTCAATGGATTTGGAGCATGACGTGATTCTTCTTGTCCATTAAACGCCTTCCTTTGCATTCTGAACGGATGGTTGTATGGTAGATATCGTCTGTGACCAGCATAACTTTGCTTGGATGAGGCGGAAAGTCTAACACAGTGTGTATCTTTCCCACATACTACACAACCTTTGAATCCACTGTATGGGCAGCCACATAATGTACCAAGTGCAGGGTAATCATTTATCGTCCATAACACAACGGCTCGCAGATTAAAGTTTTCTTTTTTAGAAGCATCGTATGTATCAACCCCTTCCTCGAATAAGGTATTCAGATTATCAAGCAACAGTTCTAAAAATACATCGAAATCATTTCCCGAGTATCCCGATATCAATACCGAAAGCATGATAAACTTTCTTTTCATACACAACCATGGAGGAAGGTTGTATATGACAGATAAAACTGGCCATACACTGTGATGCCTATTTCCCGAGTTGACGTCAACCCCATCAGCCGATATTCCTAGCCGTAGATTTCTCGGATCTTCAGCAATTTCGGGGAATTTTTCATCTATAATACGCCATGCCTGTGAATCTGCGGGGTGACGTAAAACACCATCTGTTATCCTCCTTGTTGCGTGCCATGTTAGATCTTCTGAAATACTTTCTAACTTAAAGAGGCGTTGCAGTCTTGGTATAATTGGAAAGTACCACATTACCTTTGCCGGAATGTTTTCGTACACTTTATGTGTCTTACTATCCACCTTCCATCTTGATGTCCCACAATTTGGACAAACAGTCAACTCCTTGTTAACCTTCCAGTAAAGAATGCAGTTGTTGCTACATACATGTATCTTTTTGTATCCTAATCCCATCATTCTCACTAGTTTTTTTGCCTCATAAGTTTTTTCAACCATTTCGTTGCCAGCAGGTAGCATCTTTTTCAACAATCCTAGTAATTCAGTAAAGAACTTATCAGAAGCTCCATACTTACCCTTCAAGTTGAGTAGTTTAACTATTGCGGACAACTTTGTGAAGTCAAGACATCCTTCGTAAAGTGGCTTCTCCGCGTCTAATAATAGTTGTTGAAACTTGGCAAGGTTAGCCTCATCAAAACATTCTTTTGTAGCATTAACCATGTTTACTGTTGTTGGGCCATCTGTTGGAATTTCTGGAACAAAATCCATGTCGAAATCCGTGTCGTCAATAAACTCCTCTGTTGTAGAATTAACAGGTATTTGGGCAGTTGTTGCTTGCTCATCATTTTCTCCATGTTTATCCCATTTTGTGTAGCTTTGATTAATCCCGTGGCAGAATAAATGGAACTGCACATCCTCCACTTTATGCTCTATGCGGTTTAAACATAAGATACACGGACATGGCATCTTAAGCTGTTGTTTATTACCTCGTGGGTCGATGTTCCTCATCTTCTGCAAGTTGTGTTCTGCATACTGAATAAACGCTTGTACTCCAGCACTATATTGTTTCTTGGTCCTACTAGTTTTCATCCAAGACTTGTCCATGCTATTGTTGAGGTCAAATGGTAATGTATGTCTCCTACAAGTCACAAATTAAACCAATATAAGCATCAAATCATTTGTACATAAGTAAACCAAGTATTTACCACTACTAGTACAAAAGATACTACTGCTAGTGAAAGTTAGTACTGCTATTAGTACTGCTAGTACAAGCCACAAATTAAACCAATATAAAATTGTAACTGTTTGATACGTTTGGGCCCAACTCTAATGTGGGATAAAATGTTTATTTTGAAAATATTACAACTATAAATTAGTAAAATCTAGTATTAATGGTTTTTGTTGCAAATTGCAAAATTAAAATAATACTCTGTATAGTATTAATGGTTTTTGTTGCAACTTGCAACTTGCAAGTAATTATGGGGAAGGCTATTTCATCATTACACACTATTCACATTGCTAGGCTCGATACATCTTCCTTCCTCTAGGTGTTTCTTGATTGTTGTTGTATATAAAGCAACATACCTCTCTCATAATTTTCATCTCTTCTTAACAAACCAAAATAAAATTTAAAAATTACAAAAAATCTCAAAAAATTTTGTTATCAAAATCATATATGGAAACTAAACTAGTGATTTGTTCTGAATTGGCAACAGTTGCAAACTCAAAGATTGTGAAAGACATGATGCTAGTTTACTATGAGCGACAAGTTGAAGCTACTTCCAAGGAAGTTCATGATTTGAGGCACAAGGTTTCTGAGAAAAGAATGCTAATAAACAATAGGGATAAGATGATCAAGGAGTTAGAGCTTTTATATGGTTTTGATTCTGCTCTTGAAAGCATTGCTGATTTAAGGAGGATGCAAGAGGAGGACATGATGGCATCTGATAGGTTGCTTGTTGATATTGCCCAAAAGCATAAGCGTCTAGGTGATTTGTGCAACTTTATCACGAAGCTTGGATCAATAGACTACTGATGTGGTTGATATGCTAACTGTCTATGTTTATGTCTTTTGTGTTTTGTGGTGTCATGGTTGATGTTGTTGGTAGTTTTTTTGATGTTTAAGATGGGTGCTTTTTATTATGTCTTTTGGGAAGTAAATGGAATGGTAATGATAGATGTATGATGTTAAATATTAATGGAGCTATGTTAATGTCAATATTATTTTCTAACTGCCTTTTGATTTGTAAGATCGGATCTTTACCATAGGATCTTAAGTAGGATCCCGATTTTGAAAACCTTTCGTGTGACATTTGGGATAAAAACGAAACACACGAGGGCTATTGGACTATTCGAGACATGCTACCCGTACACTAACATATTTGGATTTATTGGACTATTCGTTTGGTTATTGTTTGAGTTACGGATTGGTTTAGCGTTTAGGGTTTAGAGTTTAGGGTTTAGGCTTTAGGGTTTAGGGTTTATATAAATACTCGTTATATTATAAATTACTTGGGAAATTGATTTTCAATAAAGTCTTTTGACTTGGAAACGTTCGATAAATGAAATGGTCTTGGCGAAATTTTGTTATTTCCAAAGATTAATTTTGTCGTAAGTCCAAACTTGTTTTAAATCATAAAACGAGTATACCTTGTACTAATAAACGGGATTATGGGAAAATACCGACGATTACCAATCGACTCATCTTATTTGATATGTTTGTTGTTAGTTATCTCTTTGACTTGTTTTCGTCATCTCGTCTCGACTCGAGTTATTGTCAATACTCTTCTCAACTATTAATTCGGTTATTCATTTTTTTGGAGTGAGTACTCGTGAGTCCGTGTTCTCTACCGTTACACGAATGAGGATACCAAATTAAACCCTTTTAAAAGGCTAAAACGAGATTATTTTTTGAAATGAGAATGATTAACTTTTGAAACCTCTTGCGCATTTTATTTTTTTGGTGAATATCGTGCCGAGTACGTTGCGTTAAATCGTTTGATACGATATTCATTTTCTTTATCTTTTAATTACGGATAACCTCGATACCCGCAGGGAAACCCGAAAAACCGATGGATAATATTATTCGGGTATCCTCTGGGATATGGGGCGGGTACGGGTATATTATAAACGGGTTCGAGTACGGGTACACTAAAACCCGCCACGAACCCGAACCGTTGCCATCCCTACTTACCGGCTATAGTCGGTTTTCACCGCCACGTCAACACCATTAGCCTTTTTTTTTTTTTTTTTTTTTTTTTAACTATTATTCTTTCTTTTTTTACACATCTTGCCACGTCTTAGTTAAACCAAACCACCACTTTATCAATAGTAAAGCGGCAATTAATCCCTTTACCGATCAATTGTAAACACACACAAAAATCAATAAACCCTAATCAAAACACACATTCTTCTGGCAAACAAAAACACGCAAACAATGAATCCAAATTACAACAAAGGTATGTTTTTTAATGTTTTCACATATCAGTTGATGATTCATTGCACAATAATTAGTAACAGGCTTTTGATCTATAAATGGTGATGTTTGGGGTTGTTATCGATTCTAATGTAAAGCTGTGTGAATTTATTGTTAAATGTAAAGCTGTGTGAAGTTTTAATTTATTCAAGTTTATGCTTTAACAGGTTCAAAGGCAAAAATCCCTAGGTCCAAATTCAAAATCATTTCCTACAAGGCATACTAAAGTTGTTATGTGTTTGTGGCTAAAGTTGTATACCTTTATACCATTAATTAAATTTTTTGAAATACATGGTATGTTGAACTATTAGGAGGTATGGGAAAACACAGATTGGAAGAGAAAGAGCCCTTTCTATTTCTCTAGCGATGAAGAATCTGGTGATGCTGACACAAAAGGTGTGAATTTATTGTTGAATGTAAAGCTGTGTGAATTTTTAATTTATTCAAGTTTATGCTTTAACAGGTTCAAAGGCAAAAATTCCTAGGTCTAAATTCAAAATCATTTCCAACAAGGTATACTAAAGTTGTTATGTGTTTGTGGCTAAAGTTGTATACCTTTATACCATTAAATTAAATTTTTTGAAACACATGGTATGTTGAACTATTAGGAGATATGGGAAAACACAGATTGGAAGAGACAGAGCCCTTTCTATTTCTCTAGCGATGAAGAATCTGGTGATGCTGACACAAAAGGGGTAATAATGGTCCATTTAATAAGTGTTGTTTCGCTACCTTTATCACATTCTCAAGACTTAATCCATTATACTCGTTCAACTTGTAGGTAAATGACAAAGATGAATCCTCTGAAGCTACTCCCAAAACTCAATCCTCTCAAATACCAGTTCAAAAGGCAAACAAAAAGAAATTTACTCAGGATATTGTCTTGGGACTGCCGTATAATTAAGAAGATGTACCAACCGATGGCCTTGAAGAAGACTTCTCGTACATTAAATGTGTTGAGAATTATGTAAAGGTGGTGATCATCTCGACTATTATGAACTAGAGGATAATTAGTTTAATATGATGGTACGTGGTACCAGTTCTGATATTTAATTTGGATAAATGTAATTATTAATGGTGCAATAACTGGTAACTAGTAGTTTAACTGTATCTATTTTATAACTGTAATGATAGTATTTTGGTTTGTTAAATGGTAGTAGCAATTTGTGTTCTTGATGTGATTATTGCACAGTTAGATCTAATGGTAGCAGTTTCTGTTGTTGATTTGATGATTGCAAATATTTATTTAATGGTAGCACTTTGTGTTCTTCATTTCATGTTGGTTTATGATTTAATGGTAGCAGTTTGTGTTAAATGGTGTCAAGTTGTGTTCATGATCTTGGTGTAATTGTGTAAATTTGAGTTCTTGATTTGATATGCAGTTTGTGTTCATGATCTTTGTTCTAGATCTTGGTTCATGATTTGCGATTAAGATAATGATATATAACATTTGGAGCCAAAATTTTGATTTTTTTCAAGTTTATGCTTTACTAAACAGGTTCAAATTAAAGGCAAAATTTTCAAATAATTCAATTGTTATTTTGAAATTAGAATTTGGAGCCAAAATTTTGAAATCGCCTAATTAGAAGCAGGTACCAAGAATAAGGTACAATTCATCTTCTTCCTATACACTCTTTTCTCTCCTAAAAAAAAAAAAAAAAAAAAAAAAAAACTGCAAAGAAAACACAAAAATCAATTCTTATATCACCATTACTCTCAAAGCCAGAATCATTTTCTTGTACCCATTGTTACTCAAGAGTCATGGGAATTCAACCCATTGTTGATAATCATCTTTTGCTTCCTACTGATAATGAACATGATGATAACAACATAGACTATGAATCCGAAAAGTATTCTGATGAGGAAGATCTAGATGCGCCTGGAACCAATCAATCAGATCGGATGCTAGCTAAGAGAGGCATGACTAGGTGATGAGTGTCTAAATACTCATCATTTTTACCTAATCTGAGCTGCCAAAACATCCAAAAACACTCAGAAATGCATCATAATACTGAAATTATCACAAAATTGTGTTTTATATGTTTCAGATGCAAAATGTTTAAAAACAGTTGAAAAACGAACAAAGTTTGCATAATTGGCAGTTTCAGTCCCTCAACTTTCAAAAGTTGTCAAAACTAGTCCCTGGTTATTCTAAAAACAGTAAAAGTCATAAAAGGTCCTTTAAGAATCATGAAATTACATAATAAGTCCTTTGGTGCAAAGTTTCATAAAATTACAAGTTTAGTCCCTGAACTTTGCAAATTGGCAAAAATGGTCCCTGGGTATTATAAAACTTGAAATTTCACAAAATACCCTTGTACTATGCATGAACTTACAATTTGGAACTTTATTGATAGCTTTTGGGAATTTACAAAACAAGTCCCTCTAAAATCCAAATTTACATATTAGGTCCCTAAAGTTTATAAAATGCAAAAAAAATACAACTTTGGTCCTTGTGTAATTGTTTTATGGCAGGTTTAGTCCCTTGAAGATATTTTGGAAGTTTACAAGTTCAGGCCCTCAACTTTCAGCAAATGGCAAGATTGGTCCTTGTGCTTATTTAAAACTAAATCCGGATCTAAACCTTAACCCAAAAATAAAACCTAAACACTAAATCCAACCCAACCCTTATCCCATTTACCCAACCCAGTTATTTCCCCAAGCCCAAAAAGAAATAAGCCCAATCCCAACCCTTAGCTAATACCAGGGTCAAACACAAGTTTGACCCGTCTCCTTCCCTTTTACCGCCAAACCACTCAGTCACCCCCCACCTCACCAATACCACTCACCACCTCATCCCCCTCCCTAATACACGTTACCTAACAACTCCAAAAGCAATAAATGCTTCTTCCCAACTCCCACTAGCAAAATCAGATAAAAATCCCACTTTCCTGATTTCCCGCCAAAAATACAAGTGGACGATTGAGATGAAATTGGAGCAATTGAATGGTGGGGATTTGTTCAAGGAAGTCGGCTAGGATTATCCCACCATAGTTTTGTATATATAGAAGCTTTTGTAGCCATTATTGGCAAGTAGTTAACTAGTAGCATAATTGTTTTTCAATTCCAGTACTTATCTTTGTAATCTCAAGTTATCAAGTGATTAATATAAGTAATTCGAAGTTCTTTGTTCCTATTTTGTGGTATTAAGTTAAGTTCAATAGTAATTCAAAGTAATCAAGTTCAACTGTATAATCAAGTAATTCGAATCACCATAAGTAGTAATTGAAACAGCTTCTTAGTTGTTTCTATAAGCTTATATAAGCTGATAATAGCTTTTGGTAAGCCTATATAGTGATAAGTAGCTATAAAATTCAAATTGGAAGAAACAGTCAACGAAAGTCAAACCAGTCAAATAAGCTACTCTGGATGTTCACAAGCTCAGATTCTGGAAGCTTATGGGTTAGTGGTTCTGTGGAGAACCTATAGGAGTGTTACTTGGTCCTTGGTTCCTTGATTCACAAGCATTCGATTGTAAGCTTATATTTCAAGTTCTTGTTCTATTTTCATCTCACTGTGCTATAAGCTTCTTAGTAGCTTATCTCTATAATCATTAGCTAATCAGTAGTCTATAATCGCATTTCAATATATTTCATCAGTTAATATAGCCTGTTCTTTATTTTCATTTTAAAAAACTTAGAAAAAACTAAAAACAGCCAAAAAGAACTCAATAAGCTAGCTTATTAATCTGTACTATTTTCAGTCACAAGTTACTTGTTATAGCTTAATTGTACTCAGTAGTATCATTAGAAGTCACTTTTTAGCTTATTTCTACCAAGTTCAATCACAAATACCAAAACAGTCCCACATAAGGACTGTTTGGTTTAGCAGACACACAAGCCAATAAACCAAGTGCTACTGTAGATTGGCATTAAGCCCACTTTTGTACAAGCTTCTTACAGTCCATACAAGCTATTTTCAACTTTTGATAAGACCTTCAGCTAGATATAGCAGTTTTGAACCCACTGAGTTGATTTCAGTTCATATAAAAGTCAAACAAGCTCTTATAAGCCTCTGGCTTATTTTGACCATTTTCTTGGTACTTTTGAACTTATTTCCAGTCCATTTAGTTTGCCCCTTTAGGCTTAGACCACCTGCAAAACCAGTGCACGAAAACACAACAACACCAGTTCAAACAGTCTGCATTAGCAGACTTTGTGGTTTTCTAAGATCTTTGAGTATTTTTAACTCACACCACATAAGCCCGATTAAGTTGTTTCTTTTTTATTCATAAACTTCACCAGCTTAAGTTCATAGGGTATTTTTAATTCGAATTTTAGAACTCTCTTAGGCCACTAAATAAGCCATCAAAGTTGGCTCACTAGCCCTGGTGCAGGGCATCAGTTCAGCAGATCACAAAAGAGAAAAAGCTCTTTTGAGCTTTTTCTGGCTTATCAAGCCACTTTTTCTTAGTTCCTTAAGTTCACTGAGTATAACATAGTCCATAGGATTTCATTTCATAAGCTCATTGCTCTTCTACAAGCTTATAGCTTGATTCAAGTACACCTAATTCATAAAAAAGCTTAAAAGCCAACTGCAGCCCCATTAAGCTGTTTTCTAGCTTATTTCGTACGATCCAAAAATAAGTCCAGTATTAAAAGTCATTATTAATAGCTACTAGATAAGTCTCAAAAGAAAAATCTCCAAAAAAAATAAAGTTTAGATAAAAAGGGTGCTTGTGGGATTCGAACTTGTGACCTTGTGGTTGCCTAGGTGCAAAACTAAACCAAGCCCGTGCACCATCTCCCCTAGGGGATTGTTAGTGTTTTTAGTTTCATTATTTATTTATATACTCATATTAGCAGTTTAGTATTATTAAGCTTATTAGCTTTCCAGCTTTTTTGCAGCTTATTTAGAATAAGTTGTCTATTCCACTTTATTTTTATTAGATCAGTAATCACTTAAATTAATTTAGAAAAAAGTTTCAGATTTTTATTAATAGTTTTGATATTTTTAATCTTTTTATTAGTTTAAAATAATAATTAAATCATAATAAATAGAATAATAATCAGAAAAATATAATTTTAATTTTCATAATTTTCTTTTGTCATTTTTAATCTAGGAAAAATATAATATCATTTTTAGACCTTAAGAAAACCAAAAATAGAAATATAGTGATAGCTTCTATTTAATAGAATTTATCTTTTTAAATTTTAATTAAGTAAATTTCAATTTTATAATTTTTTTAGCTTCTATTTACTTAATAATATTTTTAGAAAAAGTTTTAGAATTTTATTTGTTCATTTAGTATTTTTTAATTTAAATTAGTTTAATTAATAATTAAATAATAAATAATTAATAATAATTAAATAAAAAGTAAAAAAATATAATTTAAGTTTTTAAATTAGTTTTAAGTTATTTTACATTTTTAGGTTTTAAATTTTATAAATTTTATTTTTTGTTCCATTTTAGATTTTTCGTTACGCATTTGTAATTTATTAATTCGCGTTCAATTTTATTGTGCATATCTGTTTTTAAGTTGTTATTTAGAATTGTTAAAGAAAAGCAAAATCAAAAATATCTGAATATATCAATCACTCTAATCCTAGCTTTTCACAGTTTTCCATTCACACCTCGTTGGGAAACGATCCGGGTGATCACTTGCCTGGTTTCACACTACACACGAGCATTCGTTCTGAGACTGCATTTGTTTAATTATAAGTGTTGTTTTTGGGACGGATCAAATTTTGGCGCCGCTGCCGGGGAGGTTGTGCTGCGACAGTTGTGTAGAGTTTTAGCGATTAGTGATTCGAGATCCTTCTATCAGAAGTTCCTATTTCCCAAAAACAATATAAAATACAAAAATATTTTTCTTTTCTTTTCTATATATATTATTATTATTATTATCATATAAAAAAATAAATAAAAAAACACCAAAAATAATTTCCGTTTTCTTTGTTAATAATAAATAAACAATAAAAAAATTACCATCGAGAACCAAGACAGAGTACTACCTAACTGGGGGTACGACCATAATAAGTTCCCAAACATCAGATTTAAAACTTGCCTTTGTATCACTTGCGAATATCGGCTCACCTTTAATTGATAAACAAACTCTAACGGAGGTTTAAGGATAGTCTGACATTAAATTGTCGGACTGAAAGAAGCGGGTTTTTAAGGAGCTTAATTGCCCACCTTTGCTTCTCCGCCACTCTGTGCGTTTATCTTTTAGAGAGCTACCGTACGCTTGTTGATTATTGGTTTAAGTTCACTTGTGTTTTGCTTCTGTCTTGTTTTAATTGGAATATTTTACTTAGTGCATGCGCACTCGTTCTTCCACGTCATCAAGCCCTTTACGTGAACTCGTAAATATTTCGAGAAGACGTAATCGTAGACGTGCTGCCCAAATAGTCGAACCCGAGATTCGTACTGTTCCCACTGATAATATCGCAGACAATCGCACAATGGCGGAAATGCTCCGTGCACCCACCGAGGGTTACGGAGATGCCATCGTTTTACCAGCCATCGATTCTGATCATTTTGAACTGAAAACACATTTGATTCAGCTCGTTTCTACCAACCAATTCCACGGGTTTGAACGAGAGGATCCTTATGCACACATTCGTTGGTTCAACAAACTGACCTCTACAATCAATTACAAAAATGTGCCACAAACAGCGATCAAATTGATGCTATTTCCATTCTCACTTGAGGGGGCAACCCGAATCTGGCTGGATAAAGAACCCCCTCGATCCTTTGAAACTTGGGAAGATCTAGTGCAGAAGTTTGTCAATTATTTCTTCCCTCCATCAAAGACGACTAACTTAAAAAATGAAATTGCTGGTTTTCGTCAAAGTTTCGATGAAAATTTCGGAGAGGCATGGGAGAGATTTAAAGATCTCCTAAGAAAATGCCCACATCACGATTTTACGGAGTTACAACAGATAAATACATTTTATAATGGGTTGACCCAAAACGATCAAGATGCACTTAACGCAGCCGCTGGTGGCAATATCTTGAATCGTCGACCAGAGAGGTGGTTGAAATTTGTGAAAATAAATCAAAAGTTCCTATTTCTCGAAACAAAGTGAATGTTCCTGTCACTCCTGCCTCGTCATCCGGTAACTCCTCAGAGTTAGCCTTTTTAACGGACTCAATGCGTTGTATGATGAAGGAAATGAAAGAACTGAAGAGTGAAATTCATAAACCAGAACAAATTAAAGCAATAAACAAAGTGTGTGAAACTTGTGGTGGCCCACATGCGTATTATGATTGTCAAGCAACCGATGCTTCTCTTTACCCAGCTCCCGTAGCTGCGGTAAACCAAAATCAATACCGTCCGCATGCTGAGACTCAGTACCGAGCACCGAATGCTATGGTCCCACCTGGTTTTCCACCCGTGCCAAATCAGAATAATCAAAATCGCTTTGTTCAAAATCAGGGACAAAATTTCCACAATTCCCAAAATTTCAATCAAAACCGAGGTCAGAATCAGGGTAATTTTAACCAAAACCGTGGTCCAAATTTTAATCAAAACCAAGGTTCAAACCGAAATCAGACGTCCTCAGATGAGTTGCTTAAGCAATTCATGAAAACTCAAGAGGAAACAAATAAGACACAATATGAGACAAACCAGTTATTGATTGCTCAATTAAACCAGATCAAAAAGTCTTTAACTGATATACCTTCTACCTCGGGAGGTCTCCCAAGTAACACTGTTGTCAACCCTAGGGGTGAACTCAAAGCTGTCAGTACACGTAGTGGTAAATCTCATGTTGAATTCAAGGTGACAAAGGACCCGGTACTTCCCACTAACAATGGAAGTGCTAAATACGTCCAACCTTCTGTCATCCAACCTTCGGTCATCCAAAAATCTACACCCACAATTGCTCCTCAGCCGTCAAGAATCGATCCTACTCTTTCCCGATTTACGGTTAAAAGTTTGTCAACCAAACTTAGTGAGCAAAGATCAGCCAGATATTATTCCGAAATGCTCAATGCTGTTCCTGTCAGTGTACTTGATGACAGTGATGATGATGAAGATACCACTTTCGTCAAAGCTATCACCACTCGGAGTGGTGCTGCTTATGAAGGGCCAGCTGGCCCTATTCCTCCTCCGTTTTTGAAATGGAGAAAGAAACGGAGGATACAACGGACAAAGTGCAAATTCCAAACCCACCAAATACAGCACATGTCCAGCCTCCGATTGTCCAGAAAAAGAAATCCAAACCAGGAGTTGTCTTTGAATCTGTAGAGACTCCTGAAGTCATTGCCCAAAAATCCAAACCTTATATTCCTTACCCATCGCGCTTAAATGAGCAAAAGCTCCGTGAGAAGGCTAGTCAACAAATGGACAAATTCTTTCAAATCTTTAAAGAATTACATTTTGACATAAGTCTTGCGGATGCTCTCATTCTGATGCCCAAATTTGCATCAACAATCAAACACTTGTTAAGCAACAAGGAAAAACTGATTGAAATGGCTAAAACTCCAGTAAATGAGAACTGCTCAGCGGTTATCTTGAAAAAGCTTCCGGAGAAGCTTGGAGATCCTGGAAAGTTTCTACTACCTTGTGTATTTCCGGGAATGGTTGAATGCTATGCCTTAGCAGATCTAGGTGCAAGCATCAACCTGATGCCTCATTCAGTATGGAAGAAACTTTCTCTTCCGGCTCTTACTCCTACCTGCATGACTCTTGAGCTTGCAGATCGTACCATAACTCATCCCTGCGGCATTGCCGAAGATGTATTTGTGAAAATAGGAAAGTTCCATTTTCCAGCTGACTTTGTGGTTGTTGACTTCGACGCAGATCAAAAGGTTCCTCTAATTCTTGGAAGAGGATTCCTAAAAACGGGCCATGCTCTGATTGATGTATTTAAGCATGAGATTACCTTGCGTGTGGATAACGAAGCTGTTACTTTTAACCATGATCAAACTTCGAAGTACTCCTCAAATTATAATTCTGCATCGGTGAACCGAATCGATGTCATTGACATTACTTCAAAGGAATACTCTCAAGAAAATCTTGGTTATTTTCATAATTCTGTGAGTGGGGATCCCACCACATCTTCTCAACATATCATAGCCGACTCTTCCCCTTCTCTCACTTCGGTTGAGGGAAGTGATCCCTTTTGGGATGAAGTCGATGCTTTTCTCGCTGTAGATAGTTCACCTCCGAATGAGGTTGATGATAACTATCTTGATCCTGAGGGGGATATCCTTTTTCTAGAAAATTTGTTAAACGAAGATTCATCTTCCCCTCTTCCACCAAAACAACTTCATAATGAGGAAACTGATAAATTTCCGGAGATCAAGATTAAGGACTTGCCTCCTCCACTTGAAAATGCAATTCTTGAGGAGGAAGTTCTTGTCTTAATTGCTATTCAGATCTCTCTTCTTCCCTTCACCTACCCGGTGATTTCCCCTATCTTTCACTCATTTGGGAGTGAGGATATTACTTTTGACCCCGGCATTGTCCATCTAACATTGGTTTAAATGCCGGATTTATCTCTTCGGTGTGGAACTTTCTTATGCTCAATTGGTTATCCAAGCATCTTGAAAGAAAGTCCGATGGAGATGGTTTCTTCCACTTACTTCCCCATAGACTTTTTAATTGCTTTTTCTCCCGGGCTGTTCAGGAACCCTTTGTTACGGTTGACCGTTCACAAGCGGTTAGCTTGCGTGATAAACCTGACTGTTCGGGAGAAATCAACTCAATTCGGGGTCGAGTCAAGCTAGCGACTCGGTTAATAAAAACAGTAGCAAAATATGGGTTTTCACCCATGTCTCACCCTAGTGTGGGGGAGATGCCCCACATGTTGTAAATATGTACATATTAATATATAATATATATATATATATATATATATATATATATATTATATATATATATATATATATAAAAAAAAAAAAAATGTATATAAAAATAATGGCTATAAGTATTTCCCTTTCACGTTCTAAGTGTTGGTTTAACAACCGGTTCTTTGAATATTGAGGGAAATATTCAGTTCTAAGTGTGGGGGGGGGGGATTCTTGCGAATTTAATCAAATGTATCATCTAGTACCCCCATTTTTAGCCAAAATTTTAAAATTTTTTCTCACTTAGAACGCAATAAATGGTTATCAGTCCGCCATGTCTAACCCACATAAGGATTGGCTAATCCGAGAGACAAACAGCCCTTGGTAAAGATATATCAAATCCGTTGATGGCTTGCAATTTGCCGAAAATTGTATGGTATTCGACTCACCATATCTTCATAAGTGAATAGTTGGCTAGCCCGCAAGGTTATGGCTTGTGGTAAAGGCAGTGGAAAAACCATAATTGGTAATCAGCTCACCAAAGATAATAGTATAATTTATCTAAGAGTTGGCTAGTCCAGAAGCAAACGGCTTCTGGTAAAGACAAATCAAAACCGTTGACAGCTTGTGGTTTGCTCAAAATCACTTGGTTATCATTGTACCAAAGTTCTTACTTGAACTGAAACAATTGGCTACTCCAGAAGTAATGGCTTTTGGTAAAGAGTCATTCAAATCCATTAAATCTTCATAAAATATTGCTAGGGACTAGCAATAGTTTAGTGTGGGGGATTGATGAGTGTCTAAATACTCATCATTTTTACCTAATCTGAGCTGCCAAAACATCCAAAAACACTCAGAAATGCATCATAATACTGAAATTATCACAAAATTGTGTTTTATATGTTTCAGATGCAAAATGTTTAAAAACAGTTGAAAAACAAACAAAGTTTGCATAATTGGCAGTTTCAGTCCCTCAACTTTCAAAAGTTGTCAAAACTAGTCCCTGGTTATTCTAAAAACAGTAAAAGTCATAAAAGGTCCTTTAAGAATCATGAAATTACATAATAAGTCCTTTGGTGCAAAGTTTCATAAAATTACAAGTTTAGTCCCTGAACTTTGCAAATTGGCAAAAATGGTCCCTGGGTATTATAAAACTTGAAATTTCACAAAATACCCTTGTACTATGCATGAACTTACAATTTGGAACTTTATTGATAGCTTTTGGGAATTTACAAAACAAGTCCCTCTAAAATCCAAATTTACATATTAGGTCCCTAAAGTTTATAAAATGCAAAAAAAATACAACTTTGGTCCTTGTGTAATTGTTTTATGGCAGGTTTAGTCCCTTGAAGATATTTTGGAAGTTTACAAGTTCAGGCCCTCAACTTTCAGCAAATGGCAAGATTGGTCCTTGTGCTTATTTAAAACTAAATCCGGATCTAAACCTTAACCCAAAATAAAACCTAAACACTAAATCCAACCCAACCTTATCCCATTTACCCAACCCAGTTATTGCCCAAGCCCAAAAGAAATAAGCCCAATCCCAACCCTTAGCTAATACCAGGGTCAAACACAAGTTTGACCCGTCTCCTTCCCTTTTACCGCCAAACCACTCAGTCACCCCCCACCTCACCAATACCACTCACCACCTCATCCCCCCTCCTAATACACGTTACCTAACAACTCCAAAAGCAATAAATGCTTCTTCCCAACTCCCACTAGCAAAATCAGATAAAAATCCCACTTTCCTGATTTCCCACCAAAATACAAGTGGACGATTGAGATGAAATTGGAGCAATTGAATGGTGGGGATTTGTTCAAGGAAGTCGGCTAGGATTATCCCACCATAGTTTTGTATATATAGAAGCTTTTGTAGCCATTATTGGCAAGTAGTTAACTAGTAGCATAATTGTTTTTCAATTCCAGTACTTATCTTTGTAATCTCAAGTTATCAAGTGATTAATATAAGTAATTCGAAGTTCTTTGTTCCTATTTTGTGGTATTAAGTTAAGTTCAATAGTAATTCAAAGTAATCAAGTTCAACTGTATAATCAAGTAATTCGAATCACCATAAGTAGTAATTGAAACAGCTTCTTAGTTGTTTCTATAAGCTTATATAAGCTGATAATAGCTTTTGGTAAGCCTATATAGTGATAAGTAGCTATAAAATTCAAATTGAAAGAAACAGTCAACGAAAGTCAAACCAGTCAAATAAGCTACTCTGGATGTTCACAAGCTCAGATTCTGGAAGCTTATGGGTTAGTGGTTCTGTGGAGAACCTATAGGAGTGTTACTTGGTCCTTGGTTCCTTGATTCACAAGCATTCGATTGTAAGCTTATATTTCAAGTTCTTGTTCTATTTTCATCTCACTGTGCTATAAGCTTCTTAGTAGCTTATCTCTATAATCATTAGCTAATCAGTAGTCTATAATCGCATTTCAATATATTTCATCAGTTAATATAGCATGTTCTTTATTTTCATTTTAAAAACTTAGAAAAAACTAAAAACAGCCAAAAAGAACTCAATAAGCTAGCTTATTAATCTGTACTATTTTCAGTCACAAGTTACTTGTTATAGCTTAATTGTACTCAGTAGTATCATTAGAAGTCACTTTTTAGCTTATTTCTACCAAGTTCAATCACAAATACCAAAACAGTCCCACATAAGGACTGTTTGGTTTAGCAGACACACAAGCCAATAAACCAAGTGCTACTGTAGATTGGCATTAAGCCCACTTTTGTACAAGCTTCTTACAGTCCATACAAGCTATTTTCAACTTTTGATAAGACCTTCAGCTAGATATAGCAGTTTTGAACCCACTGAGTTGATTTCAGTTCATATAAAAGTCAAACAAGCTCTTATAAGCCTCTGGCTTATTTTGACCATTTTCTTGGTACTTTTGAACTTATTTCAGTCCATTTAGTTTGCCCCTTTAGGCTTAGACCACCTGCAAAACCAGTGCACGAAAACACAACAACACCAGTTCAAACAGTCTGCATTAGCAGACTTTGTGGTTTTCTAAGATCTTTGAGTATTTTTAACTCACACCACATAAGCCCGATTAAGTTGTTTCTTTTTTATTCATAAACTTCACCAGCTTAAGTTCATAGGGTATTTTTAATTCGAATTTTAGAACTCTCTTAGGCCACTAAATAAGCCATCAAAGTTGGCTCACTAGCCCTGGTGCAGGGCATCAGTTCAGCAGATCACAAAAGAGAAAAAGCTCTTTTGAGCTTTTTCTGGCTTATCAAACCACTTTTTCTTAGTTCCTTAAGTTCACTGAGTATAACATAGTCCATAGGATTTCATTTCATAAGCTCATTGCTCTTCTACAAGCTTATAGCTTGATTCAAGTACACCTAATTCATAAAAAAGCTTAAAAGCCAACTGCAGCCCCATTAAGCTGTTTTCTAGCTTATTTCGTACGATCCAAAAATAAGTCCAGTATTAAAAGTCATTATTAATAGCTACTAGATAAGTCTCAAAAGAAAAATCTCCAAAAAAAATAAAGTTTAGATAAAAAGGGTGCTTGTGGGATTCGAACTTGTGACCTTTTGGTTGCCTAGGTGCAAAACTAAACCAAGCCCGTGCACCATCTCCCCTAGGGGATTGTTAGTGTTTTTAGTTTCATTATTTATTTATATACTCATATTAGCAGTTTAGTATTATTAAGCTTATTAGCTTTCCAGCTTTTTTGCAGCTTATTTAGAATAAGTTGTCTATTCCACTTTATTTTTATTAGATCAGTAATCACTTAAATTAATTTAGAAAAAAGTTTCAGATTTTTATTAATAGTTTTGATATTTTTAATCTTTTTATTAGTTTAAAATAATAATTAAATCATAATAAATAGAATAATAATCAGAAAAATATAATTTTAATTTTCATAATTTTCTTTTGTCATTTTTAATCTAGGAAAAATATAATATCATTTTTAGACCTTAAGAAAACCAAAAATAGAAATATAGTGATAGCTTCTATTTAATAGAATTTATCTTTTTAAATTTTAATTAAGTAAATTTCAATTTTATAATTTTTTTAGCTTCTATTTACTTAATAATATTTTTAGAAAAAGTTTTAGAATTTTATTTGTTCATTTAGTATTTTTTAATTTAAATTAGTTTAATTAATAATTAAATAATAAATAATTAATAATAATTAAATAAAAAGTAAAAAAATATAATTTAAGTTTTTAAATTAGTTTTAAGTTATTTTACATTTTTAGGTTTTAAATTTTATAAATTTTATTTTTTGTCCCATTTTAGATTTTTCGTTACGCATTTGTAATTTATTAATTCGCGTTCAATTTTATTGTGCATATCTGTTTTTAAGTTGTTATTTAGAATTGTTAAAGAAAAGCAAAATCAAAAATATCTGAATCATATCAATCACTCTAATCCTAGCTTTTCACAGTTTTCCATTCACACCTCGTTGGGAAACGATCCGGGTGATCACTTGCCTGGTTTCACACTACACACGAGCATTCGTTCTGAGACTGCATTTGTTTAATTATAAGTGTTGTTTTTGGGACGGATCACTAGGCTATTTATGTTTCGCATGAAATATGGCAACCCTAGTGGAATAAAGCTCAAGGTAACCTTCAATGCATTGAATAGGGTATCAGGGTTACACAGAGCACTGTTTTCGAGTTTTTTAGGAGATCTGGTTCGTGAGCACATAGGTTTGAAGAATCTTTCCTGGAGGAATGTGAATAAAGAAGAAAGAGATAAACTATGGACTGACATCACTGTACATATATACTATTTTTTAACCCATTACTACATAACTTTATCTATGCAGTTACATTATGTGCAACTAATTAACAGCATTGTGTTAATCTTTGCAGCGATATTTTGATGTTGACGTGACATTCAGAAAATTGGTAATGACTCGTCTTGGTAAACTGCTAAGGACTTTCAGAACGAAGCTCAGAGAAGAATATATTTTGCCCCACCTAAATACACCTTCCAAACTGAATGAAGTCACGGCCAAGTATAGTCGATTTGTGAAATCAGAAGACTGGGTCGAGTTTGTAAACCACACGACCACCGATGCATACAAGGTTTTAATTAGTCATCTTTATTTAAGTCTATATGTCATTTCATAATTTTCAGTTTGCAGCATTACCACATGTAAACGCCTTATGATTTTGTGTTTTTAGAAGATAGCTGATAAAGCTAAAATGTCGCGTTCCAAAAATATTTATCAGCATAAAATGGGACGAGGTGGATATGTTTATTTGAAAGAGAAAATGGTAAGATCACATGTGTATGCACCTTCATATTTTCGTTTATCTTGTTTTAACTTTACATGTGTATGCATTTGATGTTTATTAGATCGAAAATAAAGAGATTGAAGCAATTACATCAGTGGGAGATACACTTGTAAGTTTGACTGCAACTTCTGTTATTATGCTTATATACCAGCAGGATTAACTGTGTACTAGCAGTAATAACTTGTGTACCAGCAGTATTAAGTGCGTACTAACAACAGTAACTGTGTACTAGCAGTGGTAAACACTAGCCATATTTGTAATTGAAGTTCATGAGCATCACTAACTCCAGCTGAGCAGCATTGACACAAATAAGAGCATCAGTTACTCTAACAGCATCAAGAAGACTTTTAATCCCAACATTTCCTATATATTTTTTTTTTGCAGAAAGAATCTGATGACCAGATCAAGAAATTGTCCAATGAGATTACAGAAACAAAGAGAATACTTACTCAACTGATGGCACAGTTGAGTCAACAAGGGGTGCAATTAAATTTGTCATCTCAATTGCCAGTAGCCTCAAATGCAAGCCAACAAGGGTCTACAGTAGATTCCCAATCGCAAGGAAATGTGTCTCCAACACAAGGAGTACCAACAGTATGTATTTCAACATGTTTCTTGTTATTCTTTTGTTTATATAATGTAACGTGTTTTATATATACATATAGGAACTTGCTAAAACTGTCGGACCTAAGAAAAAGCCTAAGTCACGACAAAACGGGCCTCCAGATTCCCAATCGGAACAAAATGTGTCTCCAACACAAGCACTGCCAACAGTATGTATTTCAACATGTTTCTTGTTATTCTTTTGTTTAAATAATTTCTGATATGTACATGCAAAAATTCTTGTTTTTCGCCATTTAAGTGCAAACTGTGGCACTTAAAGAAATCAAATATCGTTGCTTTGGGTACATACATGTGTTTTTTCAACGTACATATATATAATTCTTGATATATAATTCAATGTTTGATACAAGCGTCTTTTGTTACTACAGGTTACACTGCCAACTACAATGCAAAAGAAAAGTGACAACAACTGTGGACCAACAGCACCATCGAAGCGCAAAAGTAATGTCTCTATTGAAGCCCTAAAGCAAGCTATGCCGGCGAAGAGTCAAAAGTCTTTAAATTATGGTACTTGAGAATTTGATTATGTACGACATTACAATTGTATATTCTGTTCAGTTATATACATTCGAGTTTTATTCAATTTCAAATTTCTTTTTGTTTATGATTCTTAATAGTCACACAAAATACAAATTTCTTCACTTTAAACAGCATATGGTCACACTTATTAACACTTTTGGCCACTTTATGCTTAAGTGTATGTGACTAAATACCCAAAACAAACATGCTTTGTGTGACTGAATATTACAAAAGGCCACACAAACTAAAAATTCATGTGACCATTGGATGATCAATAGTCACACAAAATACACATTTCTTCACTTTAAACAGCATATGGTCACACTTATTAACACTTTTGGCCACTTTATGCTTAATTGTATGTGACTAAATACAAAAAAAAAAAACATGCCTTGTGTGACTAAATATTACAAAATGCCACACAAACTAAAAATTCATGTGACCATTGGATGATCAATAGTCACACAAAATACACATTTCTTCACTTTAAACTGCATATGGTCACACTTATCAACACTTTTGGCCACTTTATGCTTAATTGTATGTGACTAAATACCAAAAAAAAACATGCTTTGTGTGACTAAATATTACAAAAGGCCACACAAACTAAAAATTCATGTGACCATTGGATGATCAATAGTCACACAAAATACACATTTCTTCACTTTAAACAGCATATGGTAACACTTATCAACACTTTTGGCCACTTTATGCTTAATTGTATGTGACTAAATACCAAAAAAAAAAAAACATGCATTGTGTCACTAAATATTACAAAAGGTCACACAAACTAAAAATTCATGTGACCATTGGATGATCAATAGTCACACAAAATACACATTTCTTCACTTTAAACAGCATATGGTAACACTTATTAACACTTTTGGCCACTTTATGCTTAATTGTATGTGACTAAATACCCAAAATAAACATGCTTTGTGTGACTAAATATTACAAAAGGCCACACAAACTAAAAATTCATGTGACCATTGGATGATCAGTAGTCACACAAAATACACATTTCTTCACTTTAAACAGCATATGGTCACACTTATCAACACTTTTGGCCACTTTATGCTTAATTGTATGTGACTAAATACCCAAAATAAACATGCTTTGTGTGACTAAATATTACAAAAGGCCACACAAAATAAAAATTCATGTGAAAATTGGATGATCAATAGTCACACAAAATACACATTTCTTCACTTAAAACAGCATATGGTCACACTTATTAACACTTTTGGCCACTTTATGCTTAATTGTATGTGACTAAATACCCAAAACAAACATGCTTTGTGTGACTAAATATTACAAAAGGCCACACAAACTAAAAATTCATGTGACCATTGGATGATCAATAGTCACACAAAATACACATTTCTTCACTTTAAACAGCATATGGTCACACTTATTAACACTTTTGGCCACTGTTTTTTAAATTGTATGTGACTAACTCGAAAAAAAACAACACACGTTGTGTGACTAAATCATCACAAACGTCACATTTATTATATTTTCATGTGGCCATAGGATGGGAAATAGTCACACATACTGATGAATCCAACAAAACTTGTGCCTAATTAGTCACACATATTCGGGTTTTGGTCACTCTTTTTCAATGAAAACGGCCACAAACTAAGCAATCTGACCATATGATAGCTACGGTGGCGCGACTTTTTGTCACACACACCCAAAAAAACGTGTGTGACTATATGCATATAGTCACACATTTTGGGTGTGACGAAAGGTAAAATATGTACTAGTGTTTTACCATCCTCCTGAAAACAAAGTGACTGTTGCAAGATATGGAGACTTTTTAGAAAAGGAACTTATATCTCAAGAATTCAGTGGGAGAGTATATGATCTGGAAGATGATCATATAGATACATTACCTTCTGAAAACACTAGCTCACTTCCTGTGGAACCTGCTAGTCTGGGTCCTCCACCTGAAGTTGAAATTGTTCCCATTCGCAAGTCTTCAAGACATGTGAAAGCGCCTGAACGTCTATGTCTTAACGTAGAAGTTGAGGAAACTATATTAGGGGATCTTAATGAACCTACTAATTATAGGGCTGCCATTGAGAGTCCTGAAAAGGACAAATGGGTAGTTGCTATGAATGGGGAAATGCAATCCATGAAAGATAACAATGTCTGGATTGAAGTAGACCTTCCTCCTAATGCCAAGGTAGTTGGTAATAAGTGGCTCTTCAAGAAGAAAACTGACATGGATGGCAAGGTACACACCTATAAGGCCCGTTTGGTAGCTAAAGGCTTTACTCAAACATTTGGTGTTGACTATGAGGAGACCTTTTCTCCTGTAGCTGACATTAGGGCTATTAGGATTTCCATAACTATAGTTGCATGCTATGATTATGAGATTTGGCAAATGGATGTCAAAACCGCCTTCTTAAATGGTCGCCTAGATGAAGACATCTATATGGCTCAGCCTGAGGGGTTTGTGAATCCAAAGTTTCCAAACCATGTATGCAAACTTCAAAGATCCATTTATGGATTGAAGCAAGCATCACGGCAATGGAATAAAAGATTTGATGAGGAAATCAAAAGGTTTGGATTTACTCAGAATCTTGATGAGCCATGTGTATATCACAAAGCTAGTGGGAGTAATGCAATTTTCCTTATCCTATATGTTGATGACATATTGATCATGGGAAAAGACATTCCAAGTTTGCAAAAGGTTAAGGCATATCTTGGAAAGTGCTTTTCTATGAAGGATTTAGGAGAAGCTGCATATGTTATGGGAATCAAGATCTATAGAGATAGATCAAGGCGGTTAATCGGACTAAGTTAAAGTGCTTACATTGACAAAATATTGAAGATATTCAATATGCAAAATTCCAAGAAATGATTTTTGCCAATGGAAGTAAAGCATGGCTTGAGTAGTGAGCATTGTGCTTCAACACCTGCAGAGGTGGCACGCATGAGAAAAGTTCCTTATGCTTTGGCTGTAGGTTCTATTATGTATGCGGTGAGATGCACAAGGCCAGATGTGGCGTTTGCTCAAAATATCACTAGTCAATTTCAACATAATCCAGGTGATAAACATTGGATTGCTGTTAAACATATTCTAAAGTATCTTAGGCATACGAAAGATATGTTTCTTGTGTATGGTGGAAATCCAGCTACAGAACTTGATGTTACAGGTTTCTGTGATGCGTCCTAGCAATGTGACAAAGATGATGCGAAGTCTCAGACGAGTTATGTCTTTGTTATCAATGGAGGAGCAGTGAACTGGAGGAGCAAGAAGCAGAGTACAATTTTGATGTCTGCTACAGAAGCCGAGTACATAGCCGCTTCAGAAGCTGCAATGGAGGCAGTCTGGATTAGGAAATTCATTTCAGGGCTTGGTGTTATGCCTTTAATTGAATCGCCTATTAATATGTATTTCGACAATTCTACTGCAATCATATTTGCCAATGAAACTGGAGTCATGAAGGGCACCATACATTTTCTACGGAAGTATCACTATGTTCGAGAACAAGTTCGTGAAGGTGAAATAAATCTCTTGAAAGTTCACATAGATGATAACTTAGCTGATCTATTCACTAAGGCTTTAGCGAAAGAAAAGCTTACTGAATTGTCAAATGGAATTGGACTTAGATTAGCTAGTAGTTTCATGCATGAAAGTGTTTAGTATTTGGATAAAGGATTGTAAACATTTATTATTTATTAATGAAATAAAGTATTGGTTATGTTTATATTCATTATTTAATATTGTTATCCTATTTTTTGCATGTTTTAAATCCGTGAATAACTTAGTTATTCTAAATGTCCGTTGTCAGTTAATGATATGGGAATATCATTATGGTAAGACAAATCTGAGTTTTGGTAGAATATACTTGAAAGTATATTGATGCGTTGTCATACCAAATTCACATGATATTCAATGAATTGAATATAGGACTTATCCCAACTACATGATGTTACTTATGGATATTATTAAGTAAATCATGAATAGTTATCCTCAGACTTGAGATACCAGATAACTGTTGTGAATGTAGTGCATTCTGTGGAACAATTTAACGCTATACGTAACTGGTAGTCATAAGGATTGTTTTCAGAATTGTTGCGAAGTTCATGAGTTATGCTCGTAGTCAAGATAGAATTTGTTCCTCCAAATTCATTTTTGGAGTTTAATACTGCTGGGGCCCTCGTAGGGTTGACAAGATGTTTGCATGGCCATGCCCAAGATCTCCCCTGAATATGTTCAGAAGATTTGGTAATCTTGCTCAATCATAAACAACGAGAAATAGAATTTTGAATAAAGATAATATCCATATCTTTATTTAATGTAGTATTAGAAACAAAAGGATAATAATAATGATGAATCATTAAAGGTTTTTCCAGGAGACCTACTCGAGTTGTACTAGAGGCATCGGCGTGTTGCAAGACGCTAACCGATGTGATCACAACTATTATGATATGTCTAAGTAGGAGCTGTTAGTTTTATAGACATAAAATAGTAGTTGTGTGTTAGGATCGAACTCGAGATCACGGGATTGCACACATTACGTATGAGAACTAAAGATTAATAATTAAATGTAAAATGTTATATTTGATTATTACTTATCACAAAATAAATAACGGACGTTAGTATTTAACGGAAGTGACTAACGGTCGTTAAATAAAATAAGGAAAGGACTAGAATGTAAATTAGTAGCCAAGAAGATTCCGGATCCCCTAATTACTTTAGGCCGATCGGTTGTAGGGGTATGGATTCCTAATCCAACTCCAACTTGGGCTCTAAGTTACTACACTATATAAGCAAACCCAAGGTTCTAGTTTTTGGTTACCTCTTGTGCACAAAGCTAAACCTAAAGTTTTCTTTCTTCCTTATTTTTAGATCGATCGGTTTTTCCCTCCCCTTGGGTCGACCAAATTTTTGTAAAACAAAAATTGTTTTGGTTTTTATTTTGTGATCAATAACTTGCATATTATTAGTTCGGTTTAGTGCGTGTGTACAAGAACGTGATTCTTACACATTATTGTAAGAATCTTGGATTGAATTGCAAAAACGGTAAGGGGCAATTCCTATAATCCCATAAACCCTAATTAGGGTTCATAATCCATATTGCTCAAGGTTGATTCTTGTTCTTGCTAGAATCATCAAGGTACGTTCACTTTATATTCGGTTTAATTATTTATGTGTTATATGTATCATGTGCTTCCGCTATATGTACTTTGATGTTTTGGTTTATTAATATGAATGTCATGATGTAATAATTTCAACCTTATGTGTGTTTGCAGGTACATTTATGTTTTGTTTTGGAGCAGCGTATCATCATTCAAAGATCGATTGTAAGTTTTTTTTATTAGGTGATAATGTACATTCTCATGCTCTATTTTCATGGAATACACTATAATGGCATGCACAATACTGAGTATACTTATTTTTGACAAAACGTGAATAATAAATATCCAATACTATAACTCCAAGTATTTTGTTGATCCAACACGAGTCATCACCGACTGAGAATCTGAAAAAGTATTAATGTTTTTAGCTTTTTTCCACATGATTCTATATTTTTGATCACTCATTGAATGTGTTTATAGATGGATTGTTACATTAAATTTGTAACCACTGACATGTGCGGTAAAGAATCTCTGATATGCGTGGTGTAGTGGATGGTTCAATCACGACTGGCAGTCACATGGCTCATGTAAGACCTCATTGAATTATGTTTCCTATGATAGGCATGTATGGATTTGTATGTTACTAAATATAATAACATGGTGATTGTTTAATTTACAGCCTAATATCTATACGATGATGGCATTAACAATGTTTAACCTAAATAAAAGATTGGGTTTTGTAGGTGGACTAATGGAATGGGTTTTTGGGACCATTTTATTTGATACCAATCTTGCCCTCATCATCTATACTGTACATCAGGTATGGTGGTAAATGGTAATTAAAGCAGTGATTTTAATGTGTTTTTGGGGTTAAAGAAGGGAGCACTGATGTAGAGTCAAGAATGCTTAAAAGAGGCTTACATAAGTAGAAATTACTTAGCTTTTATAGAACTTTTCTGTGTTTTAGGTAAGGTACCGTAAGACTGAAATTTGCAGGAATCATCTGAGTTCCACAAAAGATCATTTGAGAGTGCTATTGATTTAGTAAGGGCTATTGCAGCAAGCCATCTGTGGCAGGTCAAAATCTTTGCATATTCTTCCGCCTTGTCTTTATTATTCAACTTCAGCTAACATATGTGTAACCTTATAATTCAACCATGCAACTTGTGGTTGTACGCGCTGATCTAAATGGGCATTTGAAGGCCATCAAATATTATTTTCTTCTAGCAAAAGGTGATTTCTTCTAGGTAATGAGTCAGCAGTTTCGTTTGCTTATTGTTGCTTCCTTTTTCTGTTGCTGCCGCTAAAATTGAGTGATTCTTCATACCATTATAAAATACCAAGTGGACAGAATAAATAATTTTTGTTTGCTACAATTTTACTTTCAACTATTTGACAAGAGTTTCATTGTATGACAGAGTTTTCTTGAGAATAGCCATCAACTGATGCGCTTACCCCCTCGACAATCAACTGTTGAAGCTGATTTTATGGTTCCATTACGGCTGGTAATTTCATTTTATTTTATTTCATTCTCTGTACCTTTGTGGCTTATCAGTTGGGTACATCTCCAAAAAACTGTATGCTTTTTACATACACATATTGACCCATTTTTAAGCAAACGGGTCAGGTTGAGACAGCAAGAGCAGTTCCTTCATATGTCGAGGCAGACTCTAAGAGCCAATGACTCGAGAACATTTGAATTGTATTTTGTTTTTAATTGTATTTTTTTTTCTGATACACCAGGTTGGCGGATACTCTCAAAAATTTGGAACGAAGTCTTACTTCTAAAAGAGAGTCGCTAAGCGACTTAAGGTTATGATCTTATACCAGTTCCATAATTATATATTATAGTTTTCAGTGCTATTTGGCTATTTGCGCCTAAAAGATTGTCTGAATACCAACTAAACGTTTGTTTATATAGAAAGTGGAAAATTATCAAATAGGAAACATAATAAGTAACTTCAAATGTCATGAAATAAAATCATAAATGCAGTAAATTGTGATAGGAAATGGAGAATCTTAATATGCTTGAAATATTGTTCATATTAAAAAGATTTTACAATTGAAACTGTAAAACCCGAAAATTTTGAACCATAAAGTTCTGCATTATTTTGAAATTTTCCTAAGTATGAACATTATTTATACGTCACTAAAACTATACATTATAATTAATAATACATAATAGAAATTTAATCCTAAACTAAATAGTTATATCCTAAGTTTTTTCCTAAAACTAAAATCCTAATATGGCCTAGTCCTTTATATGTTGTTTTTGCCCCTTAATTCTAACATGGACCGAATTTTCCCAAGCCCATTATCCTCACAAAATAAAAGATTTGCATTGCCCATTCCTTACCCTAATAAACACGCGACATTCTAAAACTTAAAACACGGATTTCTCTTTTTGTTTCTATCATTATCACGCTTCTTTCTCTCCAAAACATAACCGGTTCTCTTCTCTCTCTCTCACTGAAAATCAGAAACCTAAAACAAGTCCTAGATCGTTTCTTTTCTCTTCAAGATTAAGACGTCAAAGCTAGCAGCCATTGGTGTTTATTCCATTGTGATCAAATCGTACAACCTTGGTGATCTAGTGGCGGTTTGTGTGTGCATGGATTCGAGTCCCACTATCTTTCCCATTCGATTCCTTTTTATCCAAGCCATAAGGTATTACTCGTTATACATCTTGGTTATACCAAAAAAAATGTAAATAACTTGACTTAATGCAAGCCCTGATCATGTCTCGTTATTATGCACATATGGTCTAATCATGTTTCCAAACTATAAGGTATTACTCGTTATACATCTTGGTTATACAAAAAAAAATTGTAAAGAATTTGACTTAATACAAGCCCTGATCATGTCTCGTTAATATGCACATATGGTCTAATCATGTTTCCAAACCCTAACAGAATTTGTTAACCTTATTAAAAATCATTAAGGACCTGATATAATATGGCATGATATGATGGAAACCCTAGAAAATCATTATGGGTCGATTAGGGTTTAAAGGGTTAGGGCTAGTGTTGTTTTTCTGTCTCACTGCATGCTGTCCAGATTTTTAGGTTGGATTAGACGGGGTAAATCTTGATGATACCAACATATTTTTACAGGATTCTTGAGTCTAAACATAAGTTCATGAAGTTTACTATCTGAATATCAAGTTTCGTGGTCATTGGTGGTCGGGAAAGTAATCTTTTGATTTTTAGAAGTTTAAGTGTTAAATCTGAATATCGGGTCTGGAAAATCAGTCGGTTCTTATGATTTTTAATTTCCAAACCATAACGAATTAGAACCCCCAATTTTTTTAGGTGAATATTCAATATGTTTATTAGTTACTATTATTTTTGTAAATTTTTTTGGAAGGCTTAGGTATGTTTATAAAATAAAAACTTTTCGGGTATACCATCAGGTCACATTCTGGAACAGGTTTGAAAAACGATTTTTGTTTGGATACTTACACTAGGAGATAAAATCTGTAAAAATTAGGGGAAGTATAAATCATATATAGGTGTCTCTAGTAAAAATTATAGAACCACAGGAGCTTGTTTGATGTGTCATAAAAATCATAAGAATATGAACCAGAATCACATGAGAAACCCTAAACATGTTATTAAATGACAATAAGCACTAAAATCCGTTATGACATTAAATGAACACATAAGTATTAAATGATCCTTAATCCGTGTAGATTCATTGAAGAAGGCGTGACGTTGTTTCCTTGTGTTCATTTTTCCGTTACTTTCATTCCATTTGCTAAGGTACGGATATTCTACCATTTCTCATTAAGGGTTTCGCATTGACTCTTCGATTCTTGACTTTATTTCATTCGTTATGATATTCGTTGGTGATTTTCGTTTGATATGATATTTAGTTCTATGTCATTTAATATGGCATTAATTTAAGTTAATATTCTTTTGTTTAAATATACTATCATTAATTCGTTATGATGTGATATCTTGTTTATTCTGTTACCTGAGCTAACTAGTCATGGAGGTACCATGGCCATGTCATTGAGGCACCAATGGCATGACACTATCTGTGGCGGTGTGATTGGTCCACGGCGTTCCCTTGTGATATGTGTATTATTATTGAGCTCGTGCACTTATTTGCCATTTTGGTACGCCAATATATTTGTCTGAGTACAGGTGTATGGTGGTGTACATAACTTTGTTTTGCAGGGAGCGTATGGATGCATCCTAGGTATGATTTGTGATATGATTATGTTATGGCTTTGTAGTGAATGGTGGTGTGTGCCATACACCCCATGTCACTTTTGGGAGGTCATGTCTCCATTTGTTATGTTATGATATGATTATAAGCAGGTGGCAAGCTTTGTGAGCTCGTGGATAATTTCTTATGATTCGTTGCCTTCATTACCTTTCACTTAATTTATTATTCGTTTGATTGTCATGACTTGTGACATCTTGTTTGGCAGATTCTTTTTGAAATTCATTTGATATACTTATTTATATTCAGTTCATTATTCGTTTATATCCGTTCACTGGGCTTTTTAAGCTCAGCCGCATTTTCTTTCCTCTGCGGCAGGTATTCAAGCGGGATGCTGGGATTTGAGTGATGAGAGTAGGAGCTTTTAGAGGACCAACCCAACCTTAGTTTCCCTATCTTTTGGAATTAGTTTATGACTTATGTCTTGGTTATTTTATTTCATTTTAGAGTTGGATTTGATTTGTATTTCTTTGGAAGTCATTTTGTTTCATGACTTGTATTTATTTATTTAAGTCTTCCGCTTGCGTTTATTATGTTCTGATTGACACCATAATGTGACATTTTGACCCTTGTCGGGTTGGGGTGTTACAATTATGGTATCAGAGCTTAGGCTTCGACCTGTAGTACCTTAAGTTATGACATGTGAAGATATGGCCCTTAGGATTGCACTATAGGAGCTTATGAATTGACCCTTGAGAAATTTGCTTTAGGTTTCGCCTGTGAAACTTAAGATTATGACCGGTGAGGATTGGGTAGACTATGTGATAAGACATTTGTTTAAGTATCATTCCTTCGCATCACTTTGATTCATACTCTTGCCTTTATTTGAGCCCTTTTTTAAGATCATTCTTTCTGGAGATTTAGAGAATCTGTTAGAATACGAAACGTAAGTTTAGTGACCAAATAAGTTTAGAATGCCTTAAGAATTTTGTGGTAATGCCTTCACTATATAGGTTTCACTTTTGACATCATCACATCCTTTCGAATTTCGATCTTAATCTCTAATTCATTTGTTAATCGTTTAGATGCCTCTTCGTCCATTCTGAGAATCGTTATGACCAGATGTGTTTGACACATTGTGTAGTTTCTCTTGCTTTTACTAATCATATTAAGGTCCCCTCTGCACTATTAGATATTGCCTTACCCATTCCTATTCCTATGAGAAATCTTGTGGTTATTAATTACGAGTATAGGAATTCTCCATTAAATTTTGACGATAAGATTCATTCTGCTATTTTTCTCCCTTTGGAAATGTTTGATTTCCATATGTACTTCTTGGGTCGTTAGTACGTTTTCTTGGTCCGTTCGAAATCTTAGATTCAATTGATGAAGTTTTTATTGTTTGGTATTTCCCCCGTATTATCTCATCATCATATTATGTTTTACGCATCTCTTTCGAGAGGTTACACTATCATCCGTTACATATATGTTTCATATCCGAGAAGATTTGTCATTTGTTGGTGAGCCTGAGGCTATTTTGGATCTTTAGGTCATGAGAAACAAACCTTTCCGTTTGTTAAAAGTCTTCGGGAGAATCATTCCGTTCATTTTGTGACGTGGTACGTTTCTGTTTGACCTTTTACTTCAATTTCGCGGATGAAAATTTCTTTTTAGAGGGGAAGAGTTGTAAAACCCGAAATTTTTGAACCATAAAGTTCTGCATCATTTTGAAATTTTCCTAAGTATGAACATTATTTATACGTCACTAAAACTATACATTATAATTAATAATACATAATAGAAATTTAATCCTAAACTAAATAGTTATATCCTAAGTTTTTTCCTAAAACTAAAATCCTAATATGGCCCAGTCCTTTATATGTTGTTTTGCCCCCTTAATTCTAACATGGACCGAATTTTCCCAAGCCCATTACCCTCACAAAATAAAAGATTTGCATTGCCCCTTCCTTACCCTAATAAACACACGACATTCTAAAACTTAAAACACGATTTTCTCTTTTTGTTTCTATCATTATCACGCTTCTTTCTCTCCAAAACATAACCGGTTCTCTTCTCTCTCTCTCACTGAAAATTAGAAACCTTAAACAAGTCCTAGATCGTTTCTTTTCTCTTCAAGATTAAGACGTCAAAGCAAGCAGCCATTTGTGTTTATTCCATTGTGATCAAATCGTACAACCTTGGTGATCTAGTGGCGGTTTGTGTGTGCATGGATTCGAGTCCCACTATCTTTCCCATTCGATTCCTTTTGATCCAAGCCATAAGGTATTACTCGTTATACATCTTGGTTATACAAAAAAAAATTTGTAAACAACTTGACTTAATACAAGCCCTAATCATGTCTCGTTAAATTGCACATATGGTCTAATCATGTTTCCAAACCCTAACAGAATTTGTTAACCTTATTAAAAATCATTAAGGACCTGATATAATATGGCATGATATGATGGAAACCCTAGAAAATCATTATGGGTCGATTAGGGTTTAAAGGGTTAGGGCTAGTGTTGTTTTTCTCTCACACTGCATGTTGTCCAAATTTTTGGGTTGGTTTGGAAAATTCATATAAAATCAACCATAAGTCCTTAGGAGTCGTGTCACTCATTATTTTAAATGAAGTTGAGTCTACTTTCATTTGAAAAATACTTTTATGAATTAGTTCTAAATGAAAGTATATTAGAGTCCTTGATTTTCAACTAAAGGTCTTTTTGGTCATGCCATTTGCGTAAATTTTTGGTTAAACTGAAAAAGGGCGTTTCAACTTTTGAACCTTGACGTATTTTCAAAGTGACTTGGTAAAAATCTTTGAAATGGGGAGGAAACCAACTCGTTTTCAAATAAAATCAAGCTTAGTATACATTTTTATACATAATATACAAAATGACGATAAGTATTTTTGTGTGTTATGCTAAATGACTATTTGTTTTTCTTTGTGTCTTAGTATTGTTAGTTAATATTTTTGTGTGCTTATTGTTATCTTTAGTTGAGCTAATTATATCTATAATCACAAGCGTTTTACATGCCTTATTTCTATGTGTTAATTATTAGTTTTTCCGTTTATGCGTTAATAGGACTTAAACTAGACTTCTTGCACTAAGTTGCTTAATTGATTTTGCATTGCATATAGGCATAGACCACTTTTCTTGCATATGTTTTTTCGACATCTTGCAAGTTTTAAAATGTTTTAGTAACCTTCTTAGGAATAGAAACTAAGTTGGTTGATCATGTGTGTCGAAAGATATTGTCTTACACAATTATTTTTCTAAAGGTTTAAGTGTAAAAAGTATATCACCTCAAAATACTTAACACTTTCATTAAATCCGTAACATGATCTCTAAAACATCACATCCTCTTGTCTTGCTTGACCATGGGTTGTCTAAAAAAGATAAAAGATCATATTAATACATTAGTATTTAAGTAAAAGAAAATGTATTAAACTTGCATTGATCTAACACACACATAAAATGTTTTAAACATTTAGTATAAAAATAGTTAAGATAATTATTTTTATACTAATGAGATGTCGAAAAACTAAGAATATTATACTTAATAATATAAATAGTTTTTCGCAAATAAAAATAAATGACAATATTGAAGTAGTAAGTTAATATGTCATTAACCTCACACATACAACTAGTATTAGAATAAATGGAACACACTCCTTAAATTTTTATTTTTTTAAAAAAGGAGTGATCGTGAGGGTCAAGAAAGATTTCGAGTACATATCAATTCATTATTCAAATTATGATTGATATCATCATCGAGTCTAATTGACAAGTTTTCAAGTATGGACATGAAATTGGTGTCATTATTTGTCTAGCTTCAAGATAATATCAAAATATAACAAAATATATTATCTTGAATCTACATACTCAATCACACTCGATTGTTATGAAAATAATGAAGTCCTCCCAAGACGAAAAATAATATGCATCGGATCATAACTAACACTTGTGTTGAAGATGTCATAATGAGTCTTCTTGTCCAATGGTTGTGTTTCAAAAATTTAACTAATATGTCTAAAATATGCATAAAATACACAACTAAGTAGGATTGACAACTTGGATGTTTCATCCGAAATATTCAAGTAATTTACTTTGCAATGCAATTAGTAAATGTGTCATTTCTGAAAAACCAAACACGAGCAAACAAACAACATATGTAAACTTTGCTCATGAACGACTCAACACTCAAAATCACATGTCTAGTAAAAGTGTCACACATAATATGTTATTAACTATTATGTACGTCATCAATATTCGAGAATATCACATGTATTTCTCTTATCAAAAGATTGACAAAGGATAATTTATATCTTATGCATCTTACTTTTTTTGTAACATGAATGGTTATGTTACAAGAGAATACACTGCATCTTGTTTAACAACTATAGGATATTAGATTTGAGTGATAACCCAATACAACATGTGTCATTGCATAAACAAGTAAAATTGATCATACACTAAAATACTTGTTTTACTAAGCATTCGTAAGAGTGATAAGTTTCCTCTTAGAAAAGCATATTTGTTGAAAGATACAATATGTCTCATTTCAATCATACTGAGGAGTGTGTAAATACTCATCATTTTATGCCCATTTTAGACCATAAAAATACTGAAAACACCCAAATAGACCATATTATACTGCAAATATCTTTGGTTTGTGTTTTTATGCGTTTCAGGTACAAAAGGATCAAAAACAGGGCAAAACAGGCAAAAACCGAGCACAAGATTGGAAAAGCATGAAAAGCCGAGGACGGGGAAGGAAATTACGAGTTTGGACCGGGAAATTGTTCAAGTGTCAAATGTCAACCCTCAAGTAATCAAAATTGACAGAATTGGCCCTTGGGATAATTTTCAGAAGTTGGCAACAAAGGTCCCTCAATGTTTAAACAAATTACACAAATGATCCCTAAACCTTATCACTAATTCCAAAAACCCTTAAAACTAAAAACAACCCAATCCCATTTAATCCTAAACCCAGCTATTTCCCTTAACCCCTAAATTAAACCCAACCCAAAACACTAAAAACCCTTATCCCATAACCCAAGCCCAACAACATAAAAGCCCAACCAAGAAAATAACCCACCCCGTATTTAACTAAAACCGGAGTCAAACCAGGGTCAACCTTCTTCCCAAAACCATCAAACCCCGCCAAAACCACCATGTCCAATTCCCCAGGCCAGACAATCATGTCCCCCCATCCCTTTTCTCTTACACACGCCAACCTTCCCCCTCCTCTAGCTCTTAGCTAGTACACTTATTCACGTGAGTCCATTCCCCACGTGCTCAGAAAATACCAAATCCCACTTATCCAAGTTTTCCCGCCAAAACGATTTTTAACGATTGGGATTGAGTTGATTTAATCCAACGATTGGGAATGAGAGAGAAGAGGTCAGAGATGATTTGGGATTGTTATTTAAGAAGAAAGAAGACACAGAGATCAAGTTGTCACTGTATTTTAGACCATTTCTTAGTGTAAAATTTAGCTTAAAATCTGTTTTCCAAATTATTGTAATCTACTTTCAGGATTAGTTTACTTTTATAAGCAGTGCACTCTTTTGATTTTATTGAAATCCCTGTTTAATTTTATTCAGTGTTAATTTCATTATTTTGTCAAAGTCAACAAAAGTCAACTTAGCTATTTGCTCAATCTCATGCTTCTTTTCAGTGTAATTTAAATTGTTTGTGCTTAATTATGTTTGTTTACTACATGGTTGCTTTATCTCAGCTTAATATGGTCTTGGTTAGTTTAATTGTCAAAACAGTTTTACTTAAAGGTGTGTTTGGGTTAAGCCAGAAATGGGTCGAAAATGGAGGTGCACTGTTCATGTGCACCCCATGAACTTTGGATTTGCTCTAATCCAGGTTAGTGAAGTTAGTTGTAATTTATTTTTTTACTGTCTTAAGGTTTTAATAGAATTAAGTTTGATTTCCAGATTTTTAAGCTCTTAACTGTTCTGATTATCATGTGTAGGATTTAGATGCTTTTTGTGTTACCTTTTGATGTTGTTAGTTCCCCTTTAGTCCACAAAATAGATACTCAGTAGTTGGTAAAAATTCCTTTAAGCCTAATTAGTTTACTCAAATCTGCATATGCAGACTGCTTATGCAGTCCACATCAGTCCTTATTGCCCTTTTTGATCTCAGTTTTAAGCTAGTAACAGTAGGCCTTAGCTTCTAATTTTTGTTTTACTAGTAGATTACAAGTTAAAATTAATCTGTTTGAGCTTATTTGAGCATTTAGAGCTTATCCTCTAGCTTATTTATTGTCTGCAAGTTAGCCCCTAGAACCTGTTCTGTCCTGCACATTTGCCCTGCACAGATTTCTTGTTTTCTGGCATCTGATCTAGCCTCCAATTGGTTAAGCAATTGATGTCAAATTTTGGGCATTTTCAGTTTAAGTATAGTCTGTCATATAAGCTTCCATGCTCTGCTTTTTGTTTCCCATAAAAAGCTCTCTCCTAGCTTATAAATCAGCTTAAAATTGGCTGTTGAGCCACTTTGGTTCTGTCTTTATTGCAATCTGATCAGCAACTTTAACTGCTTATTCCATGTGCTTATTGGGTCCTTTTCAGTTGTTTTAAGCTTTCAGTAGTGTATTAATCAATTTTCTAGCTTTTGGTAATTTTTGGTAATTTTTAGCTTATTTTTAGCTTATTTGCAAACTGCTTATTTAGCCCATTCTGCTTATTATGGGTTAGACAGTTCTAATTTTATTTTTCCTAGCTTTTAAATTAAATTTTAGATTTACTTGAATTTTTTCAGATTTTTCTAAACTGTTTTGCTATTTTTAAATCATTTAAATAGTTTAAATTAGTTTTAAATTCATATTAATTAATTAAAAAGTCAAAAAAATATTTTTCTTTTTCCCAAAATTTTTTTTTATCATTTAGGATGTAGAAAAAATAGTTTGGTTCCTGTGGAGTTAATATTTCTTAGTTTTGACGTTTTTAGGTTCGTTCTCAGTCCCCGTTTTCTTTAATTCGCGTTTTTTTTAGTCCAATGACGTTTTTAATCACGTTTGTTTTTCTTAAATTGTTTTTCTCGCCGTTTAAGTCATTTTTAATTTATGTTCACATATCATAGCTTAGAAAACCAAAATCCCTTTTTATTCACCATTCACTGCACGCAATCACGATTCGAGAACTCGAATTCCATTCACGCCTTCGTTGGGGATAACGACCCGGGAATACAACTTCCATTGTATTCCTTGGAAATAAATACGACTTGATTCCAGCGAATCAATTTTTGGCGCCGCTGCCGGGGAGGGCTGACGCGAATTTTGAATTCTCGTTTATCGTTGCGTGTTTTGAATCTTCGTAAATATTTTCTCATTAAAAATAAAAAAAAAACCCAAAAAGATTTTCATTTCAAAATTTATTTTCCCTTTATATTTTTCAAAATGTTTCTAAAAAACCAAAAATATTCTTCGTATCCCTCTTATCCGTTTAATTCTTTTTCTCATCCTCTATCCGTTTAATTTTTTTTTATGTCTTCATCTTACAACTATGGTTGTGAATGGTGTGGGGGACCTCTAAATGGTGGAAATTGCCCCGGTTGTAGCATTGTAAATTCGGGAAACGGGTTTGTCTATGACCAAAATCCCTACAATGAAACACCCGACCTTTTCAACCAACCCCCACAACATCATATGGAGACATACTTGTGTGAATTTTGTGGAGGTTGTCCTCATCCGGGATATGATTGTCGAACGGGAGACGTGCTTGTCTATGAGCAGAACCCTTATAACAATCAGACACCATCCGGATTTGACACATCTTCATATTATTCACCGCCACAACAGTTTTACTGTTGTGAATACTGTGGAGGTCCGCACTATAATTTCGATTGTCAAACAAGGACCCCGCTTGTCTATGAGCATGGTCCTTGTAACAATTATGATTATTCGTATCATGACCAACCTCTACAGTATCAACCAATTCAAACGCAACCTCAGCCATTTCCTCAAGAATCATTCCAAGAAATTCATAATATTAGGAATGATCTTCTGGATTCTGCTTTCAAAGATGTATTCCAAAAACTTCATGATGTGAGGAATGCATTTAATGCTTGGGCTGCTAAACAGACCAAAGAAGATCGTCTTGGTGAATCTATGGAAGATTTACTCGCCATTGAAAGTGCAGCACATAACCGTTTCTTATTTAATCAGGCGTGCATGCTCGATGACGAAGATGACGACGACGAGGAGAGTACTATTCCTTTGAGTGATATTATTTCTCAACTCCCTCAGTCTATTGCAATCACGTCCATCCTTCCCTCTCAGTCTAAACCCGAGGACTCTCTTATTATGGGGGATGAGCCTCTTAGCACTGTTCCTGAAAAGGAATCGGACGAATTCATAAAGTCTAGTGCTGAGAACCTTGTCCCAATCCCAAGTGAGTCTGAGGATATATCGGACAGTGAATGTGATTCGTCTATTTGTAGTGATCATCCTCTTGACACTACTGATGATTTTTTCGGGACGTTTTCTAACCCCCTTTTCAATTCAAATGATGACTTTTCCTCTAGTGATGACGAATCACTTTCTGATGAGTACGTTTCAAATGAAAGTCTCGAAGTCCATTCGAATTCTCTTTTTGAATTTGATGACGAGTACTTTTCTAGCATAAATCATCTCTTTGATGAAGAGTTAGAGAACGATGAGGTCAAGGACTCTATCACTCATAAACTTGATGATATGACCTCAGTTCTTAATCCCGATATTCTTCCTTCTCCGACATATGTGACGTTTCCCGTTGAGGATCGCCATTATATTGACTTCACATATGTCGTCCGAGTTTTTCTACCTTTCTGTGCTTATAAGGTAGCTTGTCCTCTCATTCTCTCGTTCGGGAATGAGGACAAAGTTTTTGACCCCGGCATCTCCATTCTTTTGAGCCGGATGTATCTCATCGGAGTGGAACTTTCAAGTACTTCAATGTTTATCCAAACATCTTGAATGAAAGTCCGATGGAGATTTTCTTTTCCACATGCTTCCCCAAGAACAAATGAATTCGGGGTCGAGTCAAGCTAGTGACTCGGTTAACAAAAACATTAGCACCACATGGGTGACAACCCATGTTTCTGACTTCTTTCTATTTTCTGACACTAAGTGTGGGGGGATTCCTCTACTGTGCTTTGTTTGTGTGTTTTTTCCCTTGTTTGCAGGTTTCCCTTAGATCGTGATGATTGATGCGCCTGTTTTCAATCCAGCCGCCCAATATCCGATCTTATTACTAACGTTTATCTATGGATATCTTTTCGACCTTTTTTGTGAAAAACAGAGATTTATGTTCCACACTTGGCTATTAGTATTACCTTTTTACGTTCTAAGTGTCGGCATAATAGCCGGTACTTTGAATATTGAGGGCAATATTCAATTCTAAGTGTGGGGGGGAATTCTCGCGAATTTTGTCACATATGTACCTTCTAGTGCCCTAGTACCCCCGTTTTGACCCAAATTTTAAAAATTTTATCGTTTTTTAAATAAAAAGTGTGTTATGTTTAGTCTTGATTAGGTTAGAACAAAGGGAATCCCGACTCTGCCAGAGTATTGATCTGGCTGCTTCCTTAACGGTTAGAATAAGGTTTTACGATTTGTGCAAATGAAAATGCTAAGCGTAGAGTAGTTGGTTCTCTTTAGAGCTTATACAAGTAATCTATGGCTTTTCCTCCCAGTAGCTCCTAATCGGATTAAATACGTGCTGTTTTCAAACGTTTGAACGTTAAAATCATGTTGTTATGAAAAACAAATTTTTATACAATTTTGATATAGAGCCCGAGTTCAACTTTTTATTTTAATTTTTGAGAAAGCATATATGTAAATATATATATAAGTATTAAAAAAAATGAAAAAAAAATGAAAAAAATGAAAAAGAAAAATAAGAAAATGGAATGACATTGCAAAATGCAAAAATAGAATGATATTGCAAAATGCAATAAGTTTTGATGTTGTGAAAATAAAGATGTGTATGTTAATAAATATGGTAAACTTGCTTTCTCTTAAATTAAAATCGGAAGTTGAACTTGGATTCGTCAATTTTGTATAAAAGTTAAACGGTAATTTAGTAGATTGTTGATTTCAAAGGCCCCGAAAGCTCCGGTATTATTCTCTGTGAGGTGTCAAAAGCCTGGTCACCTAAAACCAACTGGTTTAGGATGTGCCGAGAAGAAAGCCGTTACATGGAGTGATCTCGTCTTCGAGTCTCTAATCTCTAAATGATCGTTTGTTGTTATCTATTTAAGTATTTAATACTAGCGTAGTGGGAATATCCAAAATCTTTGAAATCGAAATTCCGCTGATTCCGGTACTATTCTCTGTGGGGTTTCAAAAGCCTGGTCACCTAAAACCAACTGGTTTGGGATGTGCCGAGAAGAAAGCCGCTACATGAAAAAGGCCCTTTTGATCCTTAGATTTTCAAGGTTCCCGGTAAATTAGTATTTGACTTAAACGAATGGCAACCATAATAAACGTCGATTTTTACGGTCAAAATTTTGAAAATGAGCACAGTCACCTAAACTTAAATATATGCGGGAGTGAAAAGTTAAGTTTCGGCTTACATAGATTATTAGTATAAGTAGTGTTAGCATTTTACAAAAGCATTTGCACATTGAATTTAAGCTTAGTTGGGAGTATAAAAAGAGGATGACGATTACAATTCCCTGGAGACACCCATTTTGTGTGAATCCCGTACCATGATACCATTTTTGAAAATCAAGCATGTTATTTATTTTTGTTTTAGTTTAAATTTCTCGCATTAAATAAAAAGTCGAAACGGGGTATACTTGATTCCTTTCATTACTTCATATGATCGGATTGCTAGGGACTAGCAATAGTTTAGTGTGGGGGATTGATGAGTGTGTAAATACTCATCATTTTATGCCCATTTTAGACCATAAAAATACTGAAAACACCCAAATAGACCATATTATACTGCAAATATCTTTGGTTTGTGTTTTTATGCGTTTCAGATACAAAAGGATCGAAAACAGGGCAAAACAGGCAAAAACCGAGCACAAGATTGGAAAAGCATGAAAAGCCGAGGATGGGGAAGGAAATTACGAGTTTGGACCAGGAAATTGTTCAAGTGTCAAATGTCAACCCTCAAGTAATCAAAATTGACAGAATTAACCCTTGGGATAATTTTAAGAAGTTGGCAACAAAGGTCCCTCAATGTTTAAACAAATTACACAAATGATCCCTAAACCTTATCACTAATTCCAAAAACCCTTAAAACTAAAAACAACCCAATCCCATTTAATCCTAAACCCAGCTATTTCCCTTAACCCCTAAATTAAACCCAACCCAAAACACTAAAAACCCTTATCCCATAACCCAAGCCCAACAACATAAAAGCCCAACCAAGAAAATAACCCACCCCGTATTTAACTAAAACCGGATTCAAACCAGGGTCAACCTTCTTCCCAAAACCATCAAACCCCGCCAAAACCACCATGTCCAATTCCCCAGGCCAGACAATCATGTCCCCCCATCCCTTTTCTCTTACACACGCCAACCTTCCCCCTCCTCTAGCTCTTAGCTAGTACACTTATTCACGTGAGTCCACTCCCCACGTGCTCAGAAAATACCAAATCCTACTTATCCAAGTTTTCCCGCCAAAACGATTTTTAACGATTGGGATTGAGTTGATTTAATCCAACGATTGGGAATGAGAGAGAAGAGGTCAGAGATGATTTGGGATTGTTATTTAAGAAGAAAGAAGACACAGAGATCAAGTTGTCACTGTATTTTAGACCATTTCTTAGTGTAAAATTTAGCTTAAAATCTGTTTTCCAAATTATTGTAATCTACTTTCAGTATTAGTTTACTTTTATAAGCAGTGTACTCTTTTGATTTTATTGAAATCCCAGTTTAATTTTATTCAGTGTTAATTTCATTATTTTGTCAAAGTCAACAAAAGTCAACTTAGCTATTTGCTTAATCTCATGCTTCTTTTCAGTGTAATTTAAATTGTTTGTGCTTAATTATGTTTGTTTACTACATGGTTGCTTTATCTCAGCTTAATATGGTCTTGGTTAGTTTAATTGTCAAAACAGTTTTACTTAAAGGTGTGCTTGGGTTAAGCCAGAAATGGGTCAAAAATGGAGGTGCATTGTTCATGTGCACCCCATGAACTTTGGATTTGCTCTAATCCAGGTTAGTGAAGTTAGTTGTAATTTATTTTTCATTGTCTTAAGGTTTTAATAGAATTAAGTTTGATTTCCAGATTTTTAAGCTCTTAACTGTTCTGATTATCATGTGTAGGATTTAGATGCTTTTTGTGTTACCTTTTGATGTTGTCAGTTCCCTTTTAGTCCACAAAATAGATACTCAGTAGTTGGTAAAAATTCCTTTAAGCCTAATTAGTTTACTCAAATCTGCATATGCAGACTGCTTATGCAGTCCACATCAGTCCTTATTGCCCTTTTTAATCTCAGTTTTAAGCTAGTAACAGTAGGCCTTAGCTTCTAATTTTTGTTTTACCAGTAGATTACAAGTTAAAATTAATCTGTTTGAGCTTATTTGAGCATTTAGAGCTTATCCTCTAGCTTATTTATTGTCTGCAAGTTAGCCCCTAGAACCTGTTCTGTCCTGCACATTTGCCCTGCACAGATTTCTTGTTTTCTGGCATCTGATCTAGCCTCCAATTGGTTAAGCAATTGATGTCAAATTTTGGGCATTTTCAGTTTAAGTATAGTCTGTCATATAAGCTTCCATGCTCTGCTTTTTGTTTCCCATAAAAAGCTCTCTCCTAGCTTATAAATCAGCTTAAAATTGGTTGTTGAGCCACTTTGGTTCTGTCTTTATTGCAATCTGATCAGCAGCTTTAACTGCTTATTCCATGTGCTTATTGGGTCCTTTTCAGTTGTTTTAAGCTTTCAGTAGTGTATTAATCAGTTTTCTAGCTTTTGGTAATTTTTGGTAATTTTTAGCTTATTTTTATCTTATTTGCAAACTGCTTATTTAGCCCATTCTGCTTATTATGGGTTAGACAGTTCTAATTTATTTTTCCTAGCTTTTAAATTAAATTTTAGATTTACTTGAATTTTTTCAGATTTTTCTAAACTGTTTTGCTATTTTTAAATCATTTAATTAGTTTAAATTAGTTTTAAATTCATATCAATTAATTAAAAAGTCAAAAAAATATTTTTCTTTTACCCAAAATTTTCTTTTATCATTTAGGATGTAGGAAAAATAGTTTGGTTCCTGTGGAGTTAATATTTTTTTAGTTTTGACGTTTTTAGGTTCGTTCTCAGTCCCCGTTTTCTTTAATTCGCGTTTTTTTTTAGTCCAATGACGTTTTTAATCACGTTTGTTTTTCTTAGATTGTTTTCTCGCCGTTTAAGTCGTTTTTAATTTATGTTCACATATCGTAGCTTAGAAAACCAAAATCCCTTTTTATTCACCATTCACTGCACGCAATCACGATTCGAGAACTCGAATTCCATTCACGCCTTCGTTGGGGATAACGACCCGGGAATACAACTTCCATTGTATTCCTTGGAAATAAATACGACTTGATTCCAGCGAATCAATTTTTGGCGCCGCTGCCGGGGAGGGCTGACGCGAATTTTGAATTCTCGTTTATCGTTGCGTGTTTTGAATCTTCGTAAATATTTTCTCATTAAAAATAAAAAAGAAACCCAAAAATATTTTCATTTCAAAATTTATTTTCCCTTTATATTTTTCAAAATGTTTCTAAAAAACCAAAAATATTCTTCGTATCACTCTCGATGTAGTAGATTCTACATTATAGTACATTAGAGCATCTCTTGGTTCTAGGAAACCAAATCATGTTAAAATAACATGCAACAACTCAACAAACAAAGATGTTATCCAAGAGATCATAAAATGCACCATCTCCATCAAATAACCTCTAAATCTCAAACACGAAATTAAAACATTTTGCTTGCCTTTGTTAGGAGTTGTGTAAGACATGTCATCTTCGTAACCGACTTTCAAAATATGGTTAGTTGAGTCATATTAGGCCATGTATTAGCGAAATAAGCTAATATCATCTTTGCTATACTTCGATAGGCAAATATAGGAATTTGAATTTTTCTAACATGAGAATGACTACTGGAGAACCTATCGCACTAGAAATTCAATTTGACCTAACGGTCGAATTGCTTCCAGGAGAGAAGTTGGGTTCGTGGTATAACCCGTAAAAATGGTCGTGTTTAGCCTGAATTGAGCACCACTAGTGATAGTCTCATACTCATTCTCTAACTTGAAAATTTTTCATTCCTACATTTGACTAAAGATAGTTTACATCGGTGAACTTTATCTCCCGTTAGGATTTCATTTTGAACAAGTAGTAATTAGGATCTTCCTTAGTGAACCTAGATTGCTTGCATCCCACATATGTGTTTCAAAATGATAACATGTTCTCGTAAGATATGATTGAATGTCTTCATGATCTTAAATGCTAAATGATTATCATGTTTTGCATGATGTTTGCATTTATTCCTTATGTGCATTTTACATGATTTTTTTTAAAAAATTTTGCACCCACACTATGTCATTTTGGCACATAATGAATTAGGTATGCCTATCACTATGAACTCTTAGACGTCATATAGTCATACACTAGTGTCAAAACCTATAAGTTAAAGTAGTTGCGAAATTGTCCTAATTTCTTAGTCATCATTTCGCTTTCTTCCAAGTTATACACCCTTTTGTCATGGGAAGGTTAGATACAAACCTAGTAGAACTCGGAGTAGGTTTGACAACTTAAATATTTCATCTGAAATATTCAAGTAAGTTTAAGTTGCGATCGCATTTGTTAAATGTCATATCCGAAACATCATATTCAAGCCTTTTAACAACATATGTTAAAACGCTCATCCAAAATCTAAAAGCTAACATCAACCTTCGGGTGACAAAGGACTCACGAGTTACTATATAAGTGATTAGTTGTTCCTTTCATCCTCGTGTGATTATACACTTCTTAAGATCTCAAACCCTGCTGCGAATCAGCACCATAGGCCTTGCTTTACGCCTTTCAAAACCCCGTGAAACACTCGCGTGCGAAGCACATCGAAATCCGTAAATCAACCAAACCTCTGAAACGAGAATCCTCTAACCATCTTTGTCTAGGTCTAGGAATGATGGAACACATTCCGTGAATTTCACAATTCCCATGTGTTCAAATACGTCCTTTAAATCCCTCTCATGACTACTTAAATATTTCACTGGAAATATTGAAGTCATCCCTTACGTCTCGTCTCGTGACTTTTTAAATATTTCACTAGAAATATTAATTCATCCCTCACATCCCTCTTATGACTATTTGAATATTTCACTGGAAATATTGAAGTCATCTCTTATGTCTCGTCTCATGACTTTTTAAATATTTCACTGGAAATATTAAGTCATCCTTCACATCCCTCTTATGACTACTTGAATATTTCACTAGAAATATTGAAGTCATATCTTGTGTCTCATCTCATGACTTATTAAATATTTCACTGGAAATATTAAGTAATCCTTCACATCGCTCTAATGACTACCTATGTATTTCCTCGGAAATATAAAAGTCATCTCTTCTCGTCTAGTACCGTTCATCTCGTAAAAAGAATTTATTAGTTATAAATTCTCTCCTCGTGTCGAAAAGTCTCACTAAATCAGCGAGATTTATTCGTAAAATCCTCTTAAATTCCAATGACAACTTAAATATTTCATCCGAAATATTTAAAGTATATTTAATTTGCTAAATGCAATTAAATGTCATCTCTCGTTCTCGATCAACATTCATCGAATCCCGTTGGATTCATTCATAAAAGAATTTATTTGGTATAAATTCCTTTAATCTAAGGTCCAGAAAAATCACAACATATGTGAAATTTCTTTGTCAAAAATCTAATTCTGGGTCAAAACTGACCCCAGCACGTCATGGTACCCTTAAATAGGGGACGGTACCGCTAAATTTAACGGTACCATCGAACCGTTGTCTGCTGAGACAGTTTATTTTTGTTTTCAATTCTCACTGTTTCAAAAGCACTATCGAAACCCACTCGATGTAGTCTTGAACCAGAACCGTCTCCTATTAGAATAGATTCTGTCTATCTTCTGATTCCTTAGCTTTTTTCCTTTCACTTCTGCATAGTACTAAACACACCATATGTTTAGTTACTTCCGTATCCATTATCTTCTCAACTTATCTACACGTTTCAACCTTCGTTCTACACTACCAATGCTTCCGCATCCCACTCATCTTCCACACACTTCAAGCAAAGAACCGCTAGGATAAGTTGAGATAACCCTTCTTCATCAACATAGATAACTCCACTAGAACCTTATCACTAACCCCACAACCTTGAAGATTATATCTTCTTAACCCTTAGCACATTTCCACGTAATCATATGAATGTTCTATGAATATTCACAATGATTGAGAAGAGCTACGTGACTTCAAAGGTGAAGTTTATTGTATGCTATCCACCACTTGTCATGACGTTACTAAGCTCATCACTTCCGTCAACGTTTGATTTCCTCTTTAATTTTTTTTCAACACATCTTGTTCGGATGGTCATCGATTTTAAGGGGAGCAAAAACACACTCATATAGTCTTTCACCAAACACTCTCAAGAACACACAAATGTGGTTCTTATTCCCTAGAATTCTCCACTAAAACACTCACCTCCTAAGTAACCACTACTTAGCAAAACCCCAGTCACAAAACCACAATTGGCTCTAGCTTCCTAACCTCTACTCTTTGAGATCACTTAGCTATTTGTTCTATACAAGCACCTTCAACCCTCACATCAAACCTTATAACTAAAATTCACTCTTGATAGTGATATTTGGTTTCAGAACCTTCAACCCTTATATCAATCCCACTCAAACCCTTTAGCTACACTTCACTCTTGACAATGATAGTTAGCTTAAGAACCTTCAACCCATCGATCATTACACTCAAACCTTATCACTATACTTCACTCTTGATAGTGACAGTTAGTTCAATAACCTTTAACCATCACAATCATTATACCCAAAGTGTATAACTACACAATCACACGAAATCCTTCATACACCAAATTATCTCTAACTCACATCTAGGATCATCCAAAACTAGAATTCTAGAACTTCGTTACCTCAACCCTGTTAGAGATATCCGCCCACAATCCTGTTAGGATCACATGCACATTTTCTTTTTCTCTTTTGAAATATATCATGCATCTCATTGTCAGTGCAAACGATATATTAATCTAAACCATCTTTTCCCACCTTTCCTCAAAGGTCAAATCCAACACTTCCCATCTTATGGAATCATTTCCATTCGCATCTAGGTGTCGCTCAACTTTCTTGGGCTTTCGTCTTGGTTTTTATCCCTTTGGCACACTTTCATCACGTGTCTGACCTCTAGCATACTTTGATATGCTCACATACCTCATCAAACTCATTTTTTTGGTAGCTACACTTTAACATAGTTTAACCCTTGCATGTCTTGCTATGAGCATTCTATCCCTATAATGTTGCTCCTATTCTTTTATATATTATGTTGCACGAAGCTAACCCTTGATGTAGGAAAAGCCTTTGTAAGAATTTGATCCATGGATCCGCTAGATACTAAGGTAAATAAACAAGGGGATTCAATCACCATAAGGGAGTATTGAGCTAGGGGGAGCTCGGGGGTATTTGAATACATAGCATGGAGTCGTCTTCATAAGTGGTGATAGAAGACTTCACTGGGATGATGCAAGCTTGCCTTTCTGGGGAGAAAGGAAAGTAGTGCAATAAGGGGGAGTAGGGAGTGAATTCAAAGGAGAGCTCGAGGCAACTACCTTTTTACTTCGACAAAAGGGGGAGAAGGGAGTGTAAAACAGGTAACTTTTACATTTTACTGTGTGTTACGGTTTACATATTTTTCATCATCAAAAATGGGGAGATTGTTAGTGCAAATATTACGATATTTAAACTAAACGGTTTCTTTGGTTTTAATAATGACAAACATGTAACATGTAATGCATAACGTAAAATGCGCAAGTTACTTGTAAACACAAATCATCAACGCATACTTACATCAACATCTCTCAACGTATCAAGTATGCCTCAACAGAGTCGTAGATTTTCATCCCGACGTAAATCACTCAAGTTATGAACAAACAAATTTAAACTTGACGGATGATCAAAGAAATAATTTTTTTTGTTCTAAACTTCACATTTTTAATGTGACAAAACATTTTTTCAAAAATACATTTTACAAATTATTTTTGAATTAAAAAGAAATGTTTTATTTTAAAAAATAAGTTTAAAAGTCCCAACAGCTATTTTCCCCCCAAATCAACTCCAAATTCTCCAAATAAACTTTCACCACTAAAAACAAAATTTGGAGCGTCCCTGTCTGGGACGGTACCACGGTACCACTAAATTTAGTAGTACCGTCAGGTATTTAGTGGTACCGTCCATACGTAACGGCTAGTTTTTTCTTTGCCTATAAATAGTGGGCCATTTTACACTTCCAACTTGATTTTTCCAGTTAGTTTTCTCTGGTCTAATCCCTTCTTACTTAGATCACTTTCTTTTATCATTTAGAGAGTCTTAGTTTGTTTAAGAGTGATCCTTTCATCCAACCAAGAGATCACCTTCATTCCTCTACTAGTGCAAGAGAAGAACACATAGTATCACAAAGATACAAAGTGTTATAGTGTTAAGCTAGTGCACTTGTAACACTTGTTACGCGCTTGTTGTATCCTAGCATACACCAAGTTGATTTTCTTTTGAGTAGTCAAGTGAGAGTAGATCATTGTGATCTTGTTGAGATCTTGGAGATCTCTTGTAGCTTGTGGGCTTGTGTGTTGATCAAGTGGATCAAGGGTAGATCGGGTAGATCGAGTCAAGTTAAAGTTGATCTTGGAGATCTCTAGTAGCTTATGGGCTTGTGTGTTGATCAAGTGGATCAAGGGTAGATCAGGTATATCGAGTCAAGTGGGTTGATTGTGTGAAGTAGGAAGGATCGTGTGGATCTTGGTAGATTGGTACTAGCTAAGATTAGTACTCGACATTTAGCTTAGTGTCGGAAATAAGGATAAGCGACGTTGTACAGTTTTCTCCGCCTGAAGGGAGATTTTTGATTAGTGAAGTAACTCTCGAGTTGGGTACTCGGGGAGTGGAGTAGGGCGAAGAGGAGCTTCGTGACCGAACCATTATAAATCATCGTGTCCGGTTTGCGCCTTCTTTACTTATCTCTTTACTTTTATTTTAGTCTTTATCGCTTTATATTTATATTTGCATTGCGTTTATGTTTGTGTGGTTTGTTGCTCATGTTATGTTGATTATTTTTGTGTCATGGTTTGATTGTGCTTGTGTTGTAGTTAATTTATACCATCTTTAGATATTGTATGATCATTGTTGACACTTTTCATATTACATCACACTTGATCGGGTGTTTGATCCAAAAAGTTTTTTAAGTATTTTTAAATGGAAACGTATTCACCCCCTCCCCCCTCTACGGTTTCCACATAATGCGCAACAACGTAGATGTTAAAGGAAGTGATGGAAATTACTAGAGAAAGTTGCATAACTGCTTGCAGACTCAAATGCTAGGAAGAAAGAACTGGTATGAACAATATACTACATAATTAGAAAATTGTAAGCTTATCTCTTCTGAAATTATTTGAACATACTATAGGTTACAACAACAGTGAACGGTCTACGGGAAAGTGCTGCAAGTAGAACCGACATATTCTCTTTTCATATGCTCCCTTTTTACCCCCGACTTGTTAGGCCTGTAACTCCTAACAAGGGTACTATATTTGCTATTTTCCTGAGTTAAATGCTAATTTTTAAACTGGAATGAAAACCAGGATATTAACAGTTCTTACAAGCTGTCTGTTATTGCATTTTTCTACATTTTTAGGTTCACCTGTTACGTATAAGGAAATTTCTCTCCATTTTTGGTTTTAGTCCCGGCGTTATGAACGCAATGCAGGTATTTTCCTAGCATTGTGCAAATGGAACTCTATTGAATTGCACTGATTATATATCAATGGTGGCAAGAAGGTGCGAGTCGGGCAACAAGTCATAGTTTATTCGAGCACGGGATGGATTTATCCACAAACACTTCCATTGTGAAATATAAGGAACTACTAATCAATGATTATAAAATTGGTTTTGTACAGATAATTCCAGACGCATAATAAACCGAAGAACATTGATGGGGAAGATGATACAATTGAGATTGAAAAAACTGATGAGGTAATTGCTAAAAAAACTGAAACCTTAACCAACATCTTTTAAGGTAACTATGTTTAGTAACATAAGCATTAACAACCAAATTTATGTTACTAAAAATCCAGGTTTAGAGAACCATGCTTCTTTAAATGATACTCCTAACCTAAACTTAATACCTTCTGAGTTACCCGTAGTCCTCAAGTCTCCAACTTAAAGTGTTTTCAGAATGACCTTGCAAGTATTAGTACTTTTGCAGCAACTAATCATTTGGCTGCCAGTTTACATCATGGTCTTGAGGTGATCGATAAGCATAAAAAAAGTTCTGTTCTGGGATGTTCAGCCTATCAAAGAAAAGAGAAATGGTTACCTATTACATGCGCTTGCACCAGCAGTACCTCCTCAGCTCCATTCAGTGTTTCTGAATGCCAATGGTATTGCATAGAGGGAGCAAGTATTCTGAATTCTCAATCACCTTTCAACGATTCTACACCAATATCAAATTACCAATCTGAATCTTCATTTCTACATGCGTTATAACTCTCTTTAGACTTATCAATTTGTTATTTTACGATGCTGAAGAAACTGACAAGTCTCTGTGCATCAATCTTTTTCTATAGTTACAAACTGAAGGGTGCAAAGATAAGGAATGGAAGCCTGATTTGCAGCTTAGGCTAACCCAACATAAAGGTCGAGACGAGGAAAATCATAAAAGAAGTACTCCTAAAATTAATACAATGCTATCTCTTTCTTTAAATGAGACATGAACATCCTAGAGTAAGTTATTTGCTCCTACGCCTACGTCAATCCTCCAGCTTGACGTAAAGGTGGTTGATTTTTTTTGTTAGTGTTATTCGTAAGCCTGTTTTCAGGATTCAGCCGCAGTAGATTTACGTGACTACGCTGCGTATTCATATTCCAGGTTATTTCTATACTCATTTTTTTGGTTCAGAGTGTCCAGCAAACTTTTAAAGGGCTATGCTTTGATGGTGGCTATAGTAATCATCATCAAACTTTTAGCAATAATGTCTTTTGGCTTTTATAAGCCGAGCTGAGACTCGTGCTTGATGCCTTGAGTTGAGTATTAATTTTCCAAGTGTAATCCTGAGCCTCAACCTATCTATTAACGGGCTAGCGTCTTGATTCAGCTAAGGAACTGCGTGTAGTTTAGATAGGTTAGCTCTAGGTTTGCAAGCAGCCTGAGCTTGTATGGGCCTGAGTATGCATACTAGAATACTAGAAACCAGGGCTAGAAGTATGCATTAGAAACACAGTTAATTCATAGATTATTATATGTACTAGAGTACTAGAAATTTGTTCAATAAAAGAAGGTTGTTTTGAATTCATTTTGCTCATTTACAGAATCTATTACTGTGGAACGTGAAATTTCGTACTCAAGTTCTTGCCCTACAGTTGGAGCATGAACTATAGTATCGGATTGTTTTGGCTCACATTCAAAAACATCACTGTGCTCTAGTTCAGTCTTCTGTATTCGCTAACTCAGACTATTTATAATCAAAAATTTCTATATAACGATTGTGTAGTACTGCTGTTAATCTGCTGCAGGAATGAACCACATCCCTATCTAATAACTGCACTTGTGCATCTTACGTGTGTCTTTGAAAAGCCGATAACAGTTTCAGTGCCTTCAAGTGTTGGATTTTCGCTTTGAAAATGACTATAAGTTTTTGATCCACCAGAAACTTTAATTTATGTGCTCATGTACTTTGAGTATTATCAGGCAAAAAGGAAAGAACACAAAGAAGCTGTGTATGTAGATGGGTTGACGTTACCACCTTAGAGCCACAAAAATTGGCTATAAGGCATGAAAAAAATGAATATACAATATACTTTGTGGGGAGTGTAGGTTACTGAAAAAATTCAAGGGCACATTACACTACCGGTGTGATCCAAGACCTTTTTTACTTTATGTCTCGATTATACTCTCTTTAATCTCTAGCACGGTTTAACCTAGGATCAAATGGGGTAGACCCTCAAGGTAAAAAAACAGTTTTTGCTTGAAAACGTCATCTTATAATTTATTCTTATACTTATGCGTCGTTTTTGTTTTCAAAAATTATGACGCAGGTGTATGTACTGTCTAAAGTCTAAGAGGAACAAAATAGAGGGACACAGATTGTTCATAGCAATCTGGAACAAGGACGTTCTTATGCAGACCCGTGGTGCGGAAACTGAACGTGCTGGGAGCCAACAACAGGGGTTGCAAGGTAAGTGTTCTGCAATCAATGTTATAGGCTAATCATTGAGTCGTTTGTGCCCAAATTTTGCTTTGCGTAACTGTTTTAATTTACAGAGAGGGCTAATGAGGAAACAACCCGAGTGAAACTATCTCCATTACCCGGCAATTGGAGACTAAAAGAATGTTGGTTTATTTTGGATGAATTGATTTAAATGTGTTTGTGTTTGGATGTAGATAAATAACCTGGACTAAAAATATGAGTGGTTCCTTGCCATCTGGACTAAAGAATGTTACTTTCTTATTTCTTGCTTTTTGTTGATTTAAACTTTATTTACTTATATTTATGTTGCAGGGCATTAGGCACAAATAATATGAGTGGTTCCTTGCCATCTGAACTAGGATATTGTGAAGTTTACAACAACCGTAAGATTGTAAGAACATACATGATTTTGATCCTTTTATCTATTTTCTGATTAATTAGCATATCATTTAAAAATCCCATTCAGAAATGCTTATGAATGACCATTCATGACCTATTCAGTTTGGTTCGAGAGTTTTTGTTTCCCAAACTATGTCCGATAGCTGGATATGCACATCCTGGAAAGACTCATTCCAGTATTGGTTATACATATAGCTTATTTTTCGTTAACTTAAGTTTTTTAACGATATTTATAATGCTTTCTCATCTATCGAACGGGCTATGCTTTGATACTTCGTTCTTGCGTACCACTTTGAAACATTTTTTCTTTCATATTTGATAACCGTTTATTTTTTTCTGTTCTTAATGCATTCAATAAAAAAATGGTAACAAACAAGCCCTACTTAACTAATACCTTATAAGGAACTTTATAAGTCATGTCTGTCTCTTTATTAATACATAAGTTATAATTATAAAAGATCACTGATATCCGTACATGACTAAATTAAAATGTAAATTACAAGTCATGCCCGCCCAGCGGGTGGGCTTCGATACTAGTATTTAAAATATATATAACAGGGTAAACATAACTAGATAAAGCCACATCATCACAAATAAGTCCACATCATCATCATTAAGTCCACATCAAAGTCCACGTCATCTCAATAAAGGCCACGTAGGCAATAATTCGGTTGTTAATAAAATTCGGATTTAAAAAATTTGGTCATTTGCAGGATTTGATCCAAGGTCTTTACATCCACAAGCAAACGCTTCAACCATTGGACCATGCAGGATTTTGTGATAGATATTTGAAAAACATTAATGACATGCTTAAATTGATATCGTATAATAACATCTCAATGCCCTTATCAAACATATAAACCTACGTAAAAAAAATGTCAAACCTTTTTCTCAAAACCCTAACCTTAATCCCGTATTCCCCCATCTCACCAAACATCTTTTTTTCTAATGCTCATCTAATTCTCTTCTTTTTTCCTAATGCTCATCAAACCCTAATCATCAGATCCTCTCCATGAAGAATACTCCATCACGATTTCAAAGTTTTAATGATTTTTAATGTGTTTTTGTGCAGGTTGCATAGTCATGCAATGGCCAGAGAGTGGTGAGAGCATTTAGGTTTTCGTGTTTCAGTTATATAATTTTTTGTGCTAATATGTTTAGTGCCTTTTTTGTGTGTGTGTGTGTGTGTGTGCAGGAATATGTAGCCTGCTTTTACCATGGTAAGTTTTACTTTGATTTACAGTAACAAATGTTTCAGAAACAAATTATTCGTTTGACAGATACAAATGACAGCCTATTTACACTACGCTGCATATAAATGAATGTAAGTTATTCTTCTGTGATGCCTGCAGACTTCACTGTATAATTGTTTTTATAATTGCTATAATACTAAATGAATAAACATTTTATAGGGAGCTGCAAATGATGTATGCTATATATGATTAGTCGAAACTGATTTTAGGAGTATCAGATTTGTTAATAGCAATACTAGTTTTTTTTAGTTGATTTGAGAGTGTAATCACTTCTTAATAAATAATTCTCAGTCAGCGGATTCATATGTTTGGGTTTCTTTTTCAGGTGGTAATTGCCAGGTTATGAATCTAACCTATATCCAAAGAATAATGGGTATTTCATTAATAGATAATTAAAAATAAGAATAAAATATAGAAAGTATAAATAATTGATTTTTAAAAAGGTTAAAATATATATGTAGAAAAAAATAATAAATAGGTGTATAAGTTTGTATTTCTGTAGAAGGTTTTTTCGTAAAATTTGGTATATTATAAGAGTGTTGGGTATGGTGGCGTGAGGTCCTCGTCAGTCCGACGCGGACTGTGTTTTGGCGTCGTCAGTACCAAGCCACGACACTGAGTGGAGGTTGCGTCAGTCCTTGAACTAGTGATCCGGCTTGCGTGAGTGGATGGAAACAAAAAAAAGGATATTGCCGTTAATAACAGCTAGTTTTTGAAACTTTTTGTTTTTTAATTTCAAAATAATTTTTTAAACACTATAAATAATACTCTATTTTAACCAATTTTCACACAACTTTCTCTACCAAAAATACAAGTTCTCTCTGCCAAAAATATCATAGATTGTTCTCTTACACATACAATCGAGTAAATCAAAGCTACTGTTCAGAAACAAATTAATGAGTATAACATTCTTCAACAAACGATTATCGACTCATTTGTGCAGTTTGACAATGCGAGCATAGCTAAAGATGATCTAAGGAAAGCATGTGCGGAATGCAAAGACATTCTGCAAGATAGATTAGTTTTGATGGACATTTTTTCTAAAAGAAGAATATTGGAAAGATTGGGAGATTTATAATCCTTCGTTTAAAATGGCGGGAAAAATACAATATCAAATTGTTTGGATGCATGTAAAATGGCGGGAAAAATACAAGAACAAATTGTATTGTAATTTGTATTTTTATTTGAAGAATTAATGAAATTTAGTTTGAAAAAATGGAAAAGGAAAAAATGGTGGGTGGGGCCCTTTTGACTCAAGCTATGAGCTAGGGAGGGGGTATTTTGGTGTGTGAGTGAGTTTAGTGAGTCGCTAATGTGGCGCTGAGGTGGCAAACTGGCTCAAGCCATTTTGAGCTACGGTACCCGGTGCTCTAATCAACATTTTCTGATACATCGTTCTTGATTGTGGTTTAAAAACCAAATTAGAAATAAAACCGGGTTTTCAAACGGTTGTCAGCTTTTTCCATTTTAGTCGACCGGTTCCAACCAACGGTTTCCCGATTCAACCAATCAAACTGGTATTGTCTGGTTTCAAAACACTGCTCTTGATATCTACCGGTATAAATCGATTAAAGTGGTTTATTTGTATAAACAGTTAAATGACTAGGTTGGTTGGCCCAATCTAATGGTCCAAAGCTCACAATAAGGCTTGTGCCAGCTAACCTAATTATGATTACATAATGAACATTGCATGTATAGTTATAATAAAGGCGTAGCTTGATGAACAAGCAATCCTAATCCTAAACCTAATGGTCTAAAGCCTACAATTAGGCTTTGGTCAACTAACTTAGTCGTCTAACATAAACAATATATGTGTTTTTAGTTTATCTCCGAAAGGCGTAATAATAACACTGCCACAATTGTCTCGCAATAATTTTAGTTTGAATCACGTTGGGTTAACTTATAGAATTTCTCCAAAATAATGTGGTGGTTCAGTGGTTAAGATACCACATAATATATGCATGGTCTTGAGTTCGAATACATGCAGTTGGTTTTTTTCAAAAAAAATAATTAAACCAAATTTAAGAAAAAAAAAATTACTTACGTTGCCTTTATTGAGATGACGTGGACTTAATGATGATGATGTGGACTTATTTGTGATGATGTGGCTTTATCTAGTCATGTTTATCCTGTTATATATATATGTTATAGATATCACCAAATTCTTTAGTTTCAAAAGAAATCATATCAATGTTCAAAGGATACCAACTTACATTGCCTGACTCAAAAGTTTCAGTTACTATGTCAAAATGAAACTTAATATTTTGGACAGGTTGTAGCATTTGATTTATTTTACTTACTTCAATTTAGATTTAGGCCATGAGATTATTTTTAAATGAAAATAGATTTAATTCCCTTTAAAATGATAGGTGGCACGACTTCTACGGACTTACGGTTAATTAGTTATGATTTTTTTAAGTTGGCCAAAAATTGCATACTGTGCAGACCAAGGAACCCTTTAAAAGGTTTCCTCTGATCCGTGCCTCTCTAAGATAGAATGTCACAGAATGCTAAAAACATGTATTTTCGCAAAGCGAGAATGTGTAGGACTTACTAGATTTGGTAGTAAACATATAACACACCTATTTTAACATCATTTCTACTTATGTGACTTATCTAAACATTTACGGAGGTGATTTTTTAACTAAATTTATAGTTATCCCAAACGCTCCTTTCAAAACCGTATTTTTCGTAAATTTGCTCTAAGTACATAGTTTGACACTTACAAATTCTTTCAAGAAATATTTTCTTTTATTTTTCAAGGAAACCTTCAAGCTTGTATACAAAGTAATATTTAACAACAAAATTTCTAAGTATAATTAGCGAAACATTTTTCATATTATATTTCGCTTCAATGGTAATTTGATACATGGATCGTACTCCATTTTAAAAACCATTTGTTTTGAAAATAAGAGCCACGAGGCTCTGATACCAATTGTGAAAACGTAGAGGGAGGGTGAATATGTTACCGTTTTAAAATCTTGAAACTTGTTGTATCAAATATCCGATTAAGCTTGTTGTAATATAAAATATGCCAATTATAGTTTATGACTAGCATATATTAAAACAAGTTGTCACACAAGTATAACCATCAAGTCACAACACAAGTAATAATATAATGCAAGTATAAAAGTAAAGCAGTAAGTAAAAAGAAAGCGCAAACCAGACACGATGATTTATAGTGGTTCGGTCACGAAGCTCCTCTCTGCCCTACTCCACTCCCCAAGTACCCAACTCGAGTTACTTCACTAAACCAACAAGCTCCCTTCTCGGCGGAGAAAACCTTACAAACGTCGCTTACACTTTTTTCCGGTACAAAGCTAAATACCGGGTTCTAGTTCGAGGTAGAACCAACCTAACATCGCCTATACAATATTTTCGACACTAAGCTAGATGTCGAGTTCTTTTACAAGGGTATAACCACTAACGTTATGTTTTATGGCCCAACATAAAAACCTTGTGTTTTATGGCACAAACACATAAACCATCTAATCTAGTTTTGTGAATAGATTGTGATGATACAATGATGTTTACAATGATGATCCATGACACAAATGTCTAATGGATATGAATGACTAATCTAAATGAACCTCCATTGATAGGAAGCCTTCAACAAATGAAGATAACAAGTTCTCTAAGCTTGTTGTGATAGATCTTCATATATGTATGCTTGTAGTGGATGATGACTCAAGATCTCTGAGCTTGCTTCACAGGATCATTTCGGGAGTATGCTTACAACATAATGAAAGTTAGAAGCATTATGATCATATGTTATGAGGGTGTTTATGAGTGAGCTAATTATATGTAAACATGATGGAGAGAATATGTATTCAAGTGGTGAGGAAATGAGTGAACAATGGGCTGCTATTTATAGCCAACAAGCTCAGCAACCCACGGATCACACGGAACCAAAAATTTGGTTCCGCCCGTGTTAATTTTTGGTTCCGTGGGTCTGACACAGGAAATCTACAAAATCTCTAGAAATCTCTCCAAAATCTACCTAAGATCTTTCCATAATCTTTACCAAATCTTTCCAAGATATCTTTTGTGATCTTTCAAGATTTTGATGACACTATGCATGAGGTAATAAAACCATTTTTATTTTGATTAAAATGTAAACAAAAGTTTGTTTGTAAAATGTATTACTCACCTAGTTAATATATGTTTAACAAGTTGTACCATGTTAGTTTATGTGTTACTAAAAATGTTAAACTACTTATGCTATTATAGGACTTAAGTTATTATGTCATTAACATCATTTGAAGAAGTATGTAAACACATTTGTATTAGTTTGACACCTAAAGTGCACATTGACACCTAATGTGGCACTTATCCTATTTTGACACCTAAAGTGCACTTTGACAACTAATGTGGCACTTATTCTATTTTGACATGAATACAACTTAGGAAGCATGATGTACAAGTAAAAATACTTGTATATGCAAAATGTAAAATGATGTTTGAAATATAATGGTTAACCTTTTAAAATACTTAATGACTCTAAACGTATTTTAAACATTCTAAATGATTTGTTAAGGGGTTTGATCATAATGCCACATAACAAACATGTACGAACCTGTGTTGTAGCATACGAGGACTTGAGACGTCGAGAGGTGTTGAATGTATGTTGAGACAAAATATGATTACGAGTAACTTGTACATTTTACGTCATGTATCAAGTTACATGTTTGTCATCAATCAAAACAAACGAGACTGTATAGATTAAATATCGTAATATTTGCACTAACAGATAACTCTTTTTGAACCGTTACCCGACCCACACATTTTACCACCTCTAGTAGCTAGCTACTACAACAATTAATAGAAACAAAGAAGTAATATGCACTTGATTTTGTAAATGGATTTGCAACAAAATGATACCTGTAACCAGGCCCGAACAATACTCTACATAACATCTTGTACTGTAAACAGACGCCCACGTACAACTTCTTGTTCCTCTATCATTTGTCTAGTACTCTGTTATTCCTTCCATTTTTTTATTTTTTTTTTTTTTTGCTGCATTACCGCTTAAATGTTAAAGGAGCTCAAAAACAATTTCTTGAGTAATTTTTTTGCTTTAACATCGAAGTAGTGAAATTCAAGAATGATTTGAAAACAAATTGTAAGCTTGACATTCAAGGAGAATTCTAAAGGCAATCATGGAATGTGCTTATGAACATTTTGAGGAACTAGGATTCTTAGCTAAATCAGTCTTAGCTAAAGGATGCTATAACGGTTCACAAAGCATAGGCATTGAAAATCCAAAAGAGGTAACATGGATTTCTGGGGAGATTCATGAGGCTTGCAGAAATACAAAAAAAGAATCTCCCAGAGAACCTGTAATACTTGTAATGTACTCTGATTTGCAAGTATTCTTCGTATATTTCTAACTTTTGCTTAAGCTATGTTATGGATTTTTTAGGTAGCATTCGTTTTTACTGTTTTTTTTTTCATCTTTGTGGTATATGAACAAGTGTTGCTCATGAACTTGCAGATGCTCCCATAGGAAACATGGCAGTGCTAAGAAATGAGGAGGCTTACCGCATGCCTTTAGTTCCAAGCATAGTATCGACACTATCTATATGTTCATACTATGAATGAGATTTCAAGTACGCCTCTTTGTTCCCCACAATTGACCAAGTAAATCTTTTTTTTACTTGTTGAATGTTGATGGTGATCTAGATTTCCATCAGTCAATGGTGGGGAACAAAGAGGCGTACTTGAAATCCCATTCATAGTATAAACGTATAAATAATGTCGATACTTTGGTTGAAACTCAAGGCATGCGATAAGCCTCCTCATTTCTTAGCACCGCCATGTTTTCCAAGGGAGCATCTGCATACTCATGAGCAACACATGTTCATATACCAAAAGAGATAAATAATAATAATAATAATTACATTGTGGTATCTGACGCTGCACAACGTAAACGCGTCAAGTACGGGGCTAAGTGTGCGGAGATTGGATATGGGTTCCTCCCTTTCTCATTCTCCTCTTTGGGGGAACTTGAGACAGATGCGGTGACCTTACTAAAGCGGATTCGGAAGTTCTCTATCACTCAAGACATTGGAGCGCGTTCTGCTATTCATATCTTTAGTAGGATTAGTTTTGCTATTGCCAAAGGTGTGGGGGCCCAGTTAGTGTCGAGGCTCCCCACTAATTTCTTGTAATCCTACTGTTTTTCTAATAAAATATAGTTCATAATAAAAAAAAAAAAAATAAATAAATAAATAAATAATAATAATAATAATAATAATAATAATAATAATAATAATAATAATAATAATAATAATAATAATAATAATAATAAAAGAAAAAAAAAAAAAAAAAAAAAACCCTAAAAATGAATGCTGCCTAAAAAAATCCAAAATATAGAGAATGGAACATATTACGTTGAAGGTTAAGGTCTTAATTAAAGGTTGAACCTATATACACGATAGTTTGATAATTAAACCATTATTAACTCTAAACAATGTAATATAGCAATTAATGGGAGAATAAGGGCATCCACTATCGTAGTTTCATCAAAATGTCTAAAGCCTATATAAAGCTCTATCTTTCATTTTAACCATAGTGATTATTTGTTTTATGTACATGTGGCATGAAGAGGTTCATATTCTTGAACCTATTCATAATTTAATGCATGTGTTATTATGAATCATTTGAAGAGTTGTAAAAGGTTTATGCATAGTGAACATCTTATATATATAAAGATTCACTTTTGGTATATTTAATGTGGAAGAGTAAATGTGCACAAAAATTTGTACGGTGCAACATGCTTAAGCTAGAAAATAATTCACTAAAATATATATCGAAATAATATTTTATCATATAAATTTACAAGTCGGTAAATAGGCCTATCGTATAAATACACGAATCAGTTAATAGGGGTTAGAGAATACAAAATGGCTGAATGATTTACACCTCCAAGAATACGAACCAAAAGAACCATGAATGCTATAATTAAACACCCAGCATATAAACTTCAGGTCTGTATAAATTATACCTTCATAACTACCTGCATAACTTCGTCTACCCATACATACAGTTTCGAATACATCCGTGCATACAAGCCCATTCAATGGCTGAAAAAGATAGGAGTGCAGCGTCCCAGATGTTCCTTGATGAGTTAAAATTTGATTCAACTGGAAGCATTGTTGTTATGCTGTGCATGATGTGGGATGTGAACGCTACAACCGGGCGTCTATTGAGTACCGATTTTGTTGTATCTGATGCAAAGGTAAGGTTTAAATATTCTGTTTGCTGCTATTATATCTGATTTTCACACGATATTATTGCAGGGTAATGTAATCCATTGCACTGCCAGGGCAACTGTAGCACACAATTTCCTCATGTTAAAGGAAGGTGGTATATACTCGATAAAAAATTTTGTAGTGCTGGCTAACAAGGAAGAATATCGCGTTAGAAAAGACGATACCTTTATGCTTGAATTTGACGGTAAAACACGCATACGAAAGTCTTTGGTGATTTCTGATGGGTTCATTAGGTATCCTTTGCAGCTGGTGGATATTGAGAAGATAGAACCTACAAGGAACAAGTATCTTATTGGTAAGTTTGTATTGGTTTTATATAATTACTGATTTCCCACGATAAATGGTATGATGGATTTAGATTCAAATTATTACCTTCCAGATGTAGACGGATATGTGACAAACATTAGCAGGATGAACCACACTAAGACCGGTTCCAAAAATATTGATTGCTACCTAGCAAATCATAGATTAGCACAGTTATATATGTTTATTATTCTTTTGATGAAAAAAGACAGTGTATAAATTGTCACGTTGCGATTATCAACTTAAAGGTATATTAACATTTATCACAATTTTTTCGGTATATGCAACAGGGGACAGTCAATAAGGGTAACGTTATGGGGAGGGTTATGTGATGTGCTTATTGACAAAAAGATAAAACACATAGTCATGTGTCCTATTGTGATAACCTCTACAACTGCAAGACATTACAACAGTATGTGTTTTTGTATTTTCAAACTTATCTGTATAAATCATGTCGGACATGTGAATCTGAATTTGTACATCCCGTCCCAGATAAGCTGTATTTATCCAGCAGTTCATCCACCATGATTATGGAAGATGTTGACATACCTGCAATCAAGGAGTTGAAGTCAGACTCTGGGTAAGCATTTATACACGTTTCGAATACATTATTTGAATAATGAAAACTCTCCGTGATTTGACATGGTTTGAAAAGTGAATACCGTCATTTTTTTTACTTACCAATTATCTGGCTGTTAGTGGTGTTGGGCAGAGAAAGGCTGGAACCTATGTTATGGACTCTGTACCTAAAGCTGGGACACTCGAAACCCTTCTGCTGTGGTCACGCAATCGAAAAAATTATGTAAGTAATTTTCCCAGCTTCCCATGGCTATATTATCATCCCATTGCCCGTTGGTTAAAGGCTTCCCCCGTCTACAGTCTGCAACCTTCCATTTAAAGGTGGCAATCGACAATATCAGGACTAAGAAGGGGTGGAGCTTCTCATCATGTGGTGGGGAAAAATGCAAAAAAGGTGCCACCCGAATGGAAGGGAGCTTTTGGTGCGATGGATGTGAGAAGCCAGTTGCGTATCCTGATATGAGGTAATGTTATAATTTAAACTTATGTAACGTTATTTGGAATGCAACAAATACAATCGCTAATGTACCCGTAAAACATCTGCTTGACAGGTATAGGCTTGAGCTGTGTTGTGTCTGACCACACCGATCAAACTGTGTTTGTGCTCTTCGATGAACCAGCGACTCAGTTGGTAAAGTGCTCGGCGTCCTCGCTCATGCAATTGGAACACGAGGTGAATACGTAACATATATGCTATTTCACGTAACACTCTTTTACTAACCTTCCTTTATAGTCTTCAGATGAGCACGGGACCTTGCCACCCCCCAGCCAACATCATTGGCACAACACATGTCTTTGAGATCAAGTCTCACACCTACTACGAGTATAGCAGTTTTGAAAGCTTCACATGTTGGACTGTGAACCCAAATGAGTTGGCCATGGAAGGTGAGTGTTCCAGCGCATTTTTCAGTCAATCTGTCACCTCAAACACTTCATTAAAGGCATCAGATCAGGACCCATCAATCGCCACACCTTCTAAGTCTGCAGAGATTAAGAAAAAAAATAGGTTGGTTACCAGTAACCGTTACAAACAATAAACAGTAAACATATGAATGTCACTTTAACCGACATCCTACACATGTAATACATGATTTCATTGTCTTCAGGGGGAGCTAGAAGATTCCGATGTAGAAGTGGAATTAGTTAATGCAAATGAGTGGCCGAATGAGGCTGGGAGTGGATCAACTGAACGGAAGAAAAAGAGAAAGTGAGAACATGGTGATCACAACCTGCAATCACCAACCGGCTTACTCTGACTCGCTTATTAATAAGTTTCTGTTTCTCTTATGTGTTTAGGTTTATTGTGGAGGATTCTGAGTAAGGATGGGGATGTTGTTTACGTCAGGATACAAGCACGCATCATCAACAAATAAACATCAACAAATAATGTCTTCATACATAGGCATATGTGCAGAATAAAATAGTTTTGTTTCTAATAGTTTTCTGATATTAGTTGGATGTTGCGAGAAACTATATTGATTTACCGCAGTATAAATCGTGTTTTTATTTATGTTATTTTATTTTTATATGAGCTTTGATATCATTCAACTTTACCATAAATCCTAAAGGTGTGTGGCTAATATTTGTGAAACAAATACCAAAATATTCCATTATTTATAACAATGCGAACTGAATATCTAAAATAAAGGGCAACCGTAGTCCATTAAATTTCACCGGAATGTCATCCCATGCCCTTCACTTTAAAAATCAACTGCCCGTAATGTTATTGCGGCATGTGGATCCAATCAAAGGATTATGCAATGGCACCAGGTTACTGAACAATGATCTAGGCCACTTTGTTATTCACGCTAGGGTTCTTATGGGATCAAATGTAGAGGAGAACATTGTAATGCACAGGGCCATGCTCTCATATACACACTCAAAATTTCCCTTCATACTAAAATGACGACAATTCCCTGTAAGACCATATTACGCAATCCCCATTAACAAGTGTCAAGGACAATCACTTAACTATGTTGGGCTCTATGTGCCAAATCCCCTATTCAGCCATGTTCAACTATACGTGGCAGTCTATGGGGTAACGAGTCCTTATGTGTCAACGTTATTTATCATTACTTCTTTTAAATTTCAATACTAACTAATTGTCAAATATGTAAAATGTTTAAATCTGATGTGCAAGTATAAACATATACATGTATAAACTCAGGTCACCTCTAATACTAAAATGAATTAAATGTTTCAAAGGGTTAACAATTAAAGACCCTTTTGCTCTATTTTATCATGATTCAGAGACCAATCAATATTCATATACAATGTCTATTAAAATGACATATGGTTTTATAGTTTTCCTATGAAACTAAACATCTTATACTTAATCAAAGAATCACTTCCAATCAAAGCATGTCAATAACTAACAATAACAAAACATAAATCATGAAATTAAATTACTTTATGAGTCATTATGAGTCACGAACCCTTTTTGTAACTGCTGGGAATGTCAAACACTTGGACAGGATTTAAAAAGTTGAACTCTGACCTCCAGCAACACTCACCAGTTATTTGATCACACACATATATCAGATCTCCCTATTAGAAGTAGATGGAATTCAGCAGTGAAGTTATCGCCAAGTACTTTCACATGCCAATCGCTCAAGCTGCAAAAGAATTTAATGTTGGATTAACTGTATTCAAAAGCCGCTGTAGAGACGTGGGTATTAAGCGTTGGCCCTATCGTAAACTGAAGAGTATGAAAGAATTGATTAATGGTTTACAGGTTCAAAATGAATTAAAACTAACCTTTTTCCAAATCTGTATATCATGTTACTCAATAATTTTGTTTTCATTGCAGGCTGAGAATGGAGGCGCACAACACTATGGAACCATGCGAGATATAGTAACAATGCTGAAAGAAGAACAAAGACAATTAGAAGAGGACCCAAATTTACAATTTGCCAAAAGCACCAAAAGATTGAGACAGAGATATTTCAAATATAAGTACCAAAAAATGAAATCCATGAGTTTGGTATTATCATTACCAAATCCAACAATAGCAAAGGACGCTATACCATTGCAGTGTTTGTCTTCTGCCACCAACTCTGATTATGATGACATGAATGATGCTTATGGTAGTGACCGTGATGCGCAGAAGTAGGTGAAAAAAAATATATTCACATGTTACAGTTTTAATAAAATGTTGGAAATTAAGTTGTTAATGTAACTTTCAAGAAATTTAGGACAGCAATACCAAACAGCTTTGAACCATGTACTCATGATCAGTTATTTCCATTTCGTATTAACATATTAAGTATTGCAAATTGCTTTTAACAAAAAAACACTCAATGCTAAGTATTTGATGTATAAAAACTGCACACGACTTAAGTAACTGCAACTGCTAACAGACTTCTACATAAATATAAAGCATAGGTCTATCAAGTTCAAAAATAGAAAGTAACAAATATACACGATAAGTTATTAAAATTCCATGATTCACTTCCTAACATAAATGTATATTGTATTATTATAAATACACATATCATGTCATCTTCTTCTTGACAGTTAATCAACTAATTTATCACAGTTAACAGCTTTAGTTACCATGTCAGCTAAGTACAAGAAGGATCAAGACACTGCATACACGGTTAGTTACATGGAGTATAAAACATTTATCAATTTTTTTCTTTATAAATAACTAATCAACCAACACTTTATATCTTCTTCTAATATTGTTCTATGTTTTTGTTTTGTTATTGATAATTGGGCGCAGAACTTTATTATCAAGGTCGATGTATTTTCTATGAGATCACAACAGAAAATGGTAGGTTTCAACTCCCCAATGTCTTATATCAGTAATTTAACATCCTGAATACATAATTTCTCAGGTTATAACATTCATTTTATAAGCCGGCTGTAAAGTAAACAAGACTTTCTGATCTTACCCCACGCCAAAATCCTATAGAATCGCCGTGATGTATAAAACATTCTTCAATCACCCGACTGAATATATGTGCCAAAGGTAGGAATGACATATATACATCATGTTCAGTTAACTGTTAAACGACAATTAACGTTTTTACCTTATCAAAAACTGTTTATTAGCCCTAACAGATGAATACTATTAACAAATGTACCAAATCATATTGGATCACAATAACCAACTTGATGTCTACGCTATATTGTCCTCATTCAAACCTTATGCCAAACACCCCTATAATCTATAAACTAAGCATAATTTTCATCAGTAACATCATATAACTTACCAATTTCAGCAACATATACAACATAAATTAAACTAATAACACACTCTGAAACACACCAATTAAACTAATAAGGCTCTAACACAAATCCCAAATACAAAATCAATTGACAATACGAATAAAAATACAATACCTTAACGACTTAAACAACTCCCAAATACATATTGATATTAATTATCAAACTTTCAAACACTTAAATATATTGTTTGATCTGATTGATCATTGCTTGATTACATCTATGTCGTATGAAAATGAAAACCCTAAAATCGCTTTACGGATCTATTGTTTCATTACTTTGTGGGTGAGTGTGTGAGAGAAAAAGACAACAAAACAATAAAGTCTAATATCTTAAATGATACACAAAGAAAAAAAATTCCCCTGAAAGAAGCAGACAGTTATTTAAGCTTGCTATCTATTTTAATCGAAATTGTATAGTAACATTCGATCATACAACATGATAACCAGTTCCACCTCGCTAACTCACCACCTCGAAAGCTCAAATATTCAACGACAATTAATCTTAAAAGTAACGAAACTTAATCGAATTAACACGTTTATAACACACACCCATTAATCTAATGAAGCTCAAATCCAAAACCAACTAAAAAGCATTTCTGTCATCATGTTTCCCTAAACACCAAATAAGTTTAACAATTAAAATCTTAACTCACAACCACGTCACAACAATAACAGCTAAATTCATCAAGATAACCAAAAATCCAACAAATCAATAAATTGGACAGTAACAAATCAATAATAAGATGGTCTGTTTGGGAGATGAATTTGACCAACCAACTTACAAGGCTTAAACATATGAAAAGCAAAAACTATAAATTCATCAAACGAATCCAAAATCAAACAAATCAATATAATGGTATATCATTAACATACACACCTGATAATAAAAAGGTTCTTCATTTCACCAATTAGTATAGGATATTCAGTTTCCATTTCACCCAAACCCTAAAATGATTATACTTTATTTGATGCATCTTTTTTGATTTCATCAAACCCTACAACGATTAAAACCCTATTTTGGATTGTCGTATCTATTTGAACTGATCAGATCTAATGGTGTCGTGTATTGTTGTTGTTGTGTATGATAGATAAATAGTCAAACTAACAAAACACAATCTGTGTATACCCTTATAAATAAAAGTCAAACAAAAAAAAATAAAGAAACATAAACATTTTTTTATTAAAGAAACTACACTTAATATTTTCATTGATAGTTACTTCATTACACAGCTACCATTCATACACAGCTACCATTCATGTGACCATCACCATCATAACAAGAGGAACCCATACATACCATCAAAAAAACAACAAAACCATCACTACATAACAACCCAACAAAACAACCTACCCAACCATGACCTAATCATAAAAGTCCATGATGCTCATATGATGCTGATTCTCAGTCAGACCATCACGGACTTCAACCAATACTACAGCCCTCAACGCCTCCAGCCTCCTACGCGCCCTGACTGGCTTCTCACGCAAACACTCATACGTATCACCACCTGCTTCCTCTTCATCATGATTCAGTGACCAAACCTCAGCCATTCGCTGTATACGTTTCTCGATCTTCCTCTGTAACTCATTGCATCTTTCCCCGAGCCACATAATGAATGCTTCGTCTTCAGTGTGTTCTTGAATGAAAAGAAACTTGAAGCATTTGTGAAGTTTGTCTGATCCAGAAGCATCTTTAAGTTCGTTGATGAGAGGGGTGTCTTCAGCCATTGAGTTGATTGATTTGTTAGAGGAAGACTTTTGATTTGGAAGACTTATTAGGAATTAGTAAATATATAATTACTAATCCAGTGTATATAATGCATTTCAGATGTAACTGAACCAGTTTAATCATTGCAAAACTTAATTGGAGTATTAATTCACAGAGTTGGTTTGTTTTCCCATGCAGAAATATGCAATACGTTTTTTAGAATAAGTGTTGCAATGAACATAAAATCCTTCCACTCATGATACAAATATTTTTATAAATTACACATAAATTTGTCAATATAAGATAACTAACCATCAAAGTTTGTCAATTATGATAACTATTGCCCAAATATAAAAACATATATATATATATATATATATATATATATATATATATATATATATATATATATATATATATATATATATATATATATATATATATATATATATATATATATATCATTGTACCAAAACATCTTAATTATTAAATAAATACATTACATAAAAAAAACAACAACAACAACAACAACAAAACACTTAAAATAAATATCAAAACTTCATTGCCTCCAACTTCTCGATAAAAGATAACAGTTCACGAAGACGAATATGTTTTTGTGTTACAACAAGCATCAACCTATCAACTACATCCAAATCCTCATGTTGCATTCTCCTCAAATCCACAACACTTTGAACCGAATAACCATCAATACCAACAACCTTCAATTCCTTTATAATCAACTCTCTATGACGCACACGATCAATGATTTCTATCATTTTTTCTCTTAAATATTCTTCATCGGCAAATGAAGCTTTAACTTCTCGACCATAATGTACGAGCATCATATCTTTGACATAACTCGACTTAGCTTCATTTGCTAACCGGCCTAACAAAACAAGAGGATAAACAATAGGAGAAGTCATAGTTGTATTATTTTTTTATAATGTAAATTTCCATGTTATACTAAGAATATATAACCTATACAAAGGAATATTAAAAGGACATAGAAAGAAGTATTAAAAGGACAATACAATTAAATGAATAATTAATCCCCAAATAAAACAAAATTTGGTTTATCCAATATTCCCCCCCCCCCCCTCCCCCGAATAAATTTTTCCTTTAATTTACATTACATGAATCCATAACCAGAAATAATACCACAAATTACAATGTTTAAAACACACATATAACTTATTATGACGCAACCTTGAAAAAAAAATATAAACATATGCACGAACGTTACGTATGAAACACGTAGATATTCAACCAAAAGCACAGCCGGTGCATCGCACGGGTTAAACCCACGAGTATCTTATTTGATAACAAAGTGTCATAGTAGATTAGAAGTTATCAAATTGGGTCGGGCTGTTAGAATTAGTTATGTTGTCCATGTCTATTTCGTTTATCTAATACGCAAATACACAACATTAAACTAAATAGTCATCAATCACTTTCAATAATCTAATGGATAGTTACAAGATTTTAATCATTAGTCGACATACACTATATATTCATAATTAGTGAACTTTACGACTCAAATATATAGCATATGTTACATATACAGGGTCATGTATGCATGTCACTTTATATACAATTACTTGAAAAGACATACACTTTTGTTTCTCAATAAATATACATATTAGAAAAAAGTCTCTTCACGTATACTCTTTTAATGTGAAGAAAATAACTTAAATACTGGAATCCCCTTTACGTGAGATGTCGCATCAACTACAATGTTATTGAATCGTGATATTTGATCAAAGTACATTTCTTTTGAATATACAAGTTATACGTTGTTATATATTTTAGACTCGCCATCACGTTATTATAACATTGTGCAATGAACATCAAGATACAATTCGTGCAACGCACGGGTTTTCCACGCCTCGTATGTTTATAACATCAAAAGGTTTATAAATTAATGATTATGGACCTATATAAAGCTTCATCATTGTGGATGCTCTAAGTAGAAGGATATCATTTCCTAATACGAAATTAATTAATTTTATTTTTAAGCATAAAAGGGAATATTTACCTTGAGCTCATTTTTACCACACCAATACGTACGTTTTAAGATGGTTTTGGATTTCTTCATCCACTTTTGCAACATATTGTTTCAAAACTTCAAGCTTCGAAAACGAAACCATGGCTCCTCTAAGAGCGTAGGGTGTAGTAACTCTGAGTTATACCTTAACTCAGTGCCACGTCAGCGTCACTCAGCTTTAATTTTTTAACCTTAACTAAAAAAAACACCCATTATCATAACTCAACAATTTAAAAATTCAACCCCTAAACTAAAACTAATACTTCAGTTAATAAATAACATAACATTAAAACTTAAGCATTACAATACAAATTTTAAAAAATAATAATAATAATAATAAAAAAAATATATATATACAATGAAAAAAAATACGAAACATACGAAAATAAAAAACATACAGAAAATAAAAACATACGGAAATTTAAAAACATACGAATTACAAATAATTATTCATCTTCTTCGGAATTTTGTTGTTGTTGTCGTTGAAGATGTTTTTGCCAAAGATGCTCCATAATGTCTAGTTGGAGACGTGTATGCGTTTCTCTGTCGCGTATTTCTTTTGCCTTTCGACGTTGGACATCACATCTGTCGACCCACCTTTCTTGCCTCATACGTGGTGCCGGATCCACCCACATTTCGCCATACTCACGTAGTGCAAACTTTTGATCTTTTAAAATCATGTTATGCAAAATAATGCAAGAATACATGATTCTACGTATCCTGGTAACTTCCATTTGACGTGTTGATTGTTGTATTATACCCCAACGTCCTTGGAGCGCACCAAAAGCACGTTCGACATTGTTTCGTGCACTTTCTTGTTTCCTTTTAAAATAACCATGTGTATCGTCAGTTGCAACCGTGAATGATTTAACGAAAGTTGCCCACTGTGGGTAAATTCCTTCAGCTAAGTAATATCCCTTTTCATACATGGTTCCATTTACCATATATGGTGCTACAGGGGCAACGTCATCAAGAATGTCGTCGAATAACGAAGAGTTATCTAAAACATTAATATCGTTATTCGCCCCCGCCACCCTAAAAAATGCATACCAAATTCATAAATCTTGCGAAGCAATAGCTTCTAGCATTATTGTTGGGTATTTTTTATCACCCCTACCATATTGCCCTTGCCAACCCACCAGACAATTTTTCCACTCCCAATGCATGCAATCAATGCTACCAAGCATTCCCGAAAAACCATGATAAGACTCATGTCTTTCATAAATACTTTGAATGTCGGCATATGTTGGTTTTCTTAAATACTCTGGCATTAAATTTCTAGAAATAGTTTCCGGCTCATACGATATCTTCTTCGAAAATTCCGGTGCGGATACTTACAACCTGGATTGAAATAGTCGTTCATCAAACGTTCTTCGGCAATCTCACGTTCACGATAGATCGGGTTACGGGACAAGCGAGGTTGAGCTGCTTCTTGTTCCAACTGTTGCTGATATTCGTACGCGGCCATCATAAAGTATAAGTCAGTTTCGTCATCTACATCTGACCAGTACTTAGGTTCTTCGTCACTTTGATTCGGATCCATTATGAATGAACAAGGTTTTTTTTTTTTTTTTTTTTTTTTTTTTTTTTTTTTTTTTTTTTTTTTTGTTAGAGAGGAAGTATATAAATTTGAGTTTGAGTTGTGGAAGTATAAAAAAAAGTTGTGTTAATTGGTTATTTTATAGTGGTGAAAAAAAAAGGTTTTGATTTTTATTTATTTTTTTTTTTTTTTTTAATCTACCCGTTTTTAAACGTTAGAGGGGCAAAGTGTAATTTTTTTATTTTTTTATTTTTTAATTTCAAACGGTAAACTAGCCGTTTTTGGGGGGCAAAATGTAATTTTTTTTTATTGAAAGCTGCTTAACGCAGCGTGTTAGGGTGTTAACGTGTCCCTTAACGCACGACCTTAACTCACCCAACGGTATGGTAACGTGCCCCTTAATGCCCCAGAGTTAAGGTATAACTCACTTGCAAAGGCACCATGCCGTGTGCTCTAACTAGTTTGTGATCATCGCCAATTAATTCAAGTATACTTTTCTTACCAAAGATCCTGGTGACAGATCCTGGTTGTTTGTTAGCAAGTACGTTCCCGTCAAAAGTGTACACAAATTTATTTGCATTTGTACCATGTAAAACAACTGTCGGGTATCCCAAAATATTAGCTTTCCATATAGGACCATGTTTGGCTATTCTTTTTCGAAACCATTCCTTGACTTTGTCATTTTAAGGCCTTAAGAAGGCCGAAGGTTTGGCCTATGAAGGGAAGTCCTAGAGAACCTGGCGGAAGTCAATTGGAATATCGATTACGTCGAGAAAATAAGTACACATAAAGTAAAAATGACAAAAACGGTAGCAATAACATTGTAACTACCTTTAGCTCCATGGCTACAAACTCTCAGCAACTCAGGTTAACAGAAATGCTTATATATATAGGGCTGTGTTCGGTAAAAGTAGCGGTAGCAGTGAGCAGTAGCCGTGAACAGTAGCTATTTTTTAAATAAAAACGTTTGGTAACATAGCTGTAAATATCCACAGCTCTTGTAAATATCCACAGCTTCAAAAAGAAGCATTGGGAAAGAAGCTTTCTTAAAAAATTGCTACAACTCATTGCTTCCTTACCAAACGAACATCAAAAATAAAAAAGCTCATTCTCACCGCTCATTGCCCCAAAAAGCTTCAAAAAGCTTCGCGCCAAACATAGCCATAAACTCATATTTTAGTAAACTAATCAGAGTTTTAGTACTGAAATTATTGTTTTTCGTGATAAACTAAAATATTGAAGTTATTATATCTTATATGTAACCCCATGCTACATAAAAAATAGAACTGTTTGACTTTTTTTTTTGGGAAATTTAGTTAAAATTGTCACAACGGGCTATATTGCAACTTGTGTTCAGAGTCAATGAAGATCAAATGTTATTTATGAGATCTTAATCATCTCATAAATATATTTTAGTTTTGTAGAGAATCTTTTGTTATATAGTTTAACCTTACACTTTAAATACAAGTGCTCTATTTAAGGAAAAATATGTTTGTAAATCCAATAGATAATTCACCAAATACCAATCAAACTATAAGGTTGTCAAACCCTCTTAACTCTTAAGTAAGCTAGTAAGTCCACTATATAAGCTAAAACAAGCACCCCTAAATAATCAAACTCTGTTGTTGTATTTGAAGCAAACAGACATCGAACATATCATCCATTCTAACATCACAAAGATATTCTTTACCAAATTCAGAGAACATATTTCATGTTTCTTTGCATCAATCCAAAGTTTGAGGTGCACGAGCTATATAAAACTGAGGAAAAAAAAGTGAGCCTGACCTCCATAAGCAGGATTAGAGTATTACTCGTATTACAAAAAACATTGCTGCAACAACTGCAGATTAATTTCTCTGCAAGAGACTATCCTCAAAGTTCTATTCCCTTGATGCAACAACAAATCATACACATGGAGGAAAAACATTTTATTTTCATTCTGCTCAAATTGTACAATTTAATAAAATTCTCCGTTACGTGATCACTTTTTTGCAGCTAGTTGTCGGATAACATATGGAAGGATGCCACCATGGTTGAAATACTCCAATTCCACCTGAATCAAGCAAAAAACAAGGTAAAGTACATCCATGTGAATACAGCTTTTTTTCTATGAACAATTTTAGGCACGGGTGATAGAAAATACAGGTCGGTTAATAGATGAAAACTGATAACTTGGTAATTTTCATACTGGTCAAAACCGGCCAGGTTTTGTTTGCAAAACTTTTATCTGCTGACATTATTTTGTCCTTAATTTCCGAAACAACTAATTTATTAAAGAAAATTAGAAAAGCTATATTCTGAAACTAAATAGCTAACTTTTTTAAGCAAGACAATTTGGTTGGTTGTCAGCCCAAATTGACCCATTTTCATATAAATGGGTTGCTATTGCCACCTGAAGCCAACACTATCTATCTTGCAAAAACTGAACTGAGAATGAAACGACTGAAGTGGAGAAGTACCTGAGTATCAAAGCGGGCAGTACACGTGAAAGATTTTCCAGTGTCGGTTGTGACCTTGACATCTTGACCGGGTCGGATCTCACTAATGTTGCTTGGAAGGTCAATGGTGTATCGTTCATGACCAGTCAGCTGTAGCGTGTCAGCATCTTCACCAGCTTTGAAGCAAAGTGGTATAATGCCCATTCCTACTAAGTTACTGCGATGGATCCTCTCGAAACTTTTGGCAATTACCGCTTTAACCCCCTGTGTCATATATTATAACCGTTTAAATAATTTTCAAGTTATAGGCTTAGAAGGGTAAGAATTGAAACTGGGAAATATCCTCACTTACCAATAACATGGGACCCTTTGCAGCCCAATCTCTAGAGCTTCCACTTCCATACTCTGCTCCAGCCAACACAATTGTATCCTGACCAGCTGCCTTGTACTTCTGCAAACAGGACAGCATTTTGATACGTTAGAAATACAGGTGGTATAACATGCGGGTTGGGTGCAGGCCAAACCAGGTTAAAACGTTGTATTGCAATGGCCACAGTTTTTTTTTTTTTTTTCCAGAGATTACAAAACTATGTTGTTAACTGTTCAAGTATAAATAACTTATAAGCCCAGCTTTGGCCAATTAACCCGTTTTACCTAGATATGTAACATATCTTTTTAGCCATTTTTCTGATAAAAAAAAATCCATTTTGTAACCATGTAGTGCAACATGCTTACCATTTTATAGAGTGTAATTAACAAAATGCACAGTTCGATAAGAAATAGTAGAAAACAGATGCCTCTAGCAGCAACAATGAAATACTACATTTTCTAGCATTTAACCTTTTATTATGGTGACAAAACACATTAACTTACTGATGCTGCATCAAACACCGAGAGTTTCTCTCCGGAGGGAATATGCACGGTCTTTGGGCCAACTTCTCCATTCAAGAGCTTGTTGACAAGGCGGATATTGGCAAAAGTACCCCTTGCCATAATTTCATCATTACCTCTTCGACTACCATAAGAGTTAAAGCTCTTGTGGTCAACACCACGGTCAAGAAGAAACTTTGCAGCAGGACTGTCTTTGTGAATGCTTCCGGCAGGAGAAATGTGATCTGTTGTGATACTGTCACCAAAGTTGAGTAAGCAATAGGCGTCCTTCACACCGTGGGGCCCAGGTGGGTCCATTGTCATGTTATTGAAATATGGTGGCTCGTGAATGTAGGTAGAATTTTGGTCCCATGTGTATAGTTTGGATTCTGGAACTGATAGGTCATTCCACATGGGGTTTCCCTCAGTGATGGATTTATAAGTACTCTTAAACATGTCAGGCAGAACACTTGATTGAACAGCCTGCAAAAAAATTATATATATATATATAATTAAAAAAAAAAAAAAAAAAATAGGTATATAACTTATAAGAGTAACAATACATATGCTTATAAATCGACCTAAAGATATGCCCAATCCACTCACTGATTGAACAACCATTGATTTTGGAAATTGCCAGGCACATTTTTCAGCATATTTAATAAGCTTATGCTCCATTTTGAAATTTATGCATATAAGATTAGAAAAACTAGGAACTAGCAAAATACTCACCTCTGCAATTTTTTTTTTTTTTTGAACAGCCAAACAAACTTTATTCAATAAACTAGGAACTAGCAAAATACTCACCTCTGCAATTTCTTCGGTACTTGGCCAGATATCCCTGAAATAAACTTCCTTTCCATCTTTTCCAACTCCAATTGGTTCTTTGTCAAAGTCGATATCAACCTGAAAAACAGAAACGGCATTCACTACACTAACACAGTGAGTTATAAACATGTGCACAAGAGCCTGATTGGCCCTAAAATTAGAGAGAAAGTGTTTAAACTGTCACTGTGACTCTATGACCCGCATATCGACTTTCATGATATGACAAAGAGGTGTAAAATGTGTGGGACAAGTTGGATAAAGAATCAAAATCGGCCATTTTGGCACCAGCCAGTTTAGGTCGACATCATAACGCTTTTTCTCATAACAGAACAATTTTGTGAAAATAATTACAGAAGTTATAATCTCCCTCATAATAAAAAACTTTGAATAGGTTCTATGAGGTTTTTATGCATCAAAATACACTTTGGGCAACTTTCAACTTGTTACCTTTTAAGGTAATTTTTCTTTTAACTATTTGACCCATTAGAAATCAAAACATAACCCAGAACACCTCAATTATATGTAAATGGGTTGAAATTGATACATGTGGTGGTTTTGACTAAACTGGACTTTTAAATAGCTTTCATAGTGTCATATTTTACGGGCAGCAAAAGTACAAGCAGCAATTCATCATTCCTAAAATCTGAGCAAATGTCCCTGATTGGCCAGTGGCAACTAATTTTCTACATAAAAAAACTCTCATGCCCTACTATTACAAAGATGGAACATCATACATGCTCGGTGCCCCAACTCCCCAAGTCCGTCTATATACTCTAGAACCATGATATGATATTTTAATAAGGGGACGCATGTGTATACTTAATACTCTAGAACCATCTCAGGACATATTATGGGTTCATATAAAGTGTTGAAGTAAAATCAAGTCAGATCATACCGTGCCAGCTAGAGCATAGGCAACAACCAAAGGAGGTGATGCAAGATAGTTTGCCCTTGTCAAGGGATGAACACGTCCTTCAAAGTTTCGATTACCAGAGAGAACTGCTGATGCAATGATATCTGCGAAAGTCACCAGAAGATCAATATAGTCAATCACCAGATCAGTAGCACAAAGATGTAAAGGAATTGGAGGCTACAACTAGAGGAGGCAATAAAGGACGGGTTGCGTAAGGTCAAAACAGATAATTACTGTGACAGGTCGAAATGGGTCAGGCCAGGTCAAAACAGATCATTCTTGTGCAAGTTAATATGGGTCAGAAATATTCATTCCTATTAACACTAAAGTATCAAATATGATAACAAAAATCATATCATTAATTCTTGGGATTAAATAATTTAGGATGTTCTATGGATTAAAAACACACTTTGGGCGACATTCGACCCGTTTGACAAATTTCTTTTTTAGCTAATTACATTTTTTAACCAATTTGGATATTGTAAAAACAAGACCTAAGTCGACCCATTCAATAACTTGCCATCATGCCATGTCAAGCTACATCTTATAATTTAACTCATCAAACAAGAAAAACACAAGAGTAGATTTACCATTGTCAGTAATGGCAGCACCAACTGATGCATCCAAATCTCCTGAATTGCCAATACATGTCGTGCACCCATATCCAACAATGTTGAACCCTTGCTCGTTCAAATACTTCTGCAACCCACTATACGAATACAGAAAAATCATATCCATGTTAATTCTTTGTTCTTTATGATTATGGGAAAAAACTGACGAATGGACTGTTATAGTGGTTCTTGAAGCATATACCTTTGGAGCAAATATTTTGTAACAACTCCAGAGCCTGGTGCAAGACTTGTTTTAACCCATGGTTTGACCTAGCCATTAAGCATTAGATGAAAAATTAGATTAAATGGAAGTACACACATAGACACACATATAATTAAAAATGCGACTAACCTGTAGACCCAATTCACAGGCCTTTTTCGCAACAAGACCTGCCCCAAGCATAACACTAGGGTTTGATGTATTTGTGCAGCTAGTTATAGCAGCGATCACAACACTACCATGCTTAAGTTCTGCAGGCTGTCCATGAAAATCAAATTTCGCAACTTTGTCTTGTGCCTCCTTTGGTACCTCAAATCCCTGTAATGGTTTTTAATAAAAAGGAAGTTAGTAAGTTACCATATGAGTTTATGTTTAAAATTGGTCAAACTTTATGTGTGAAGTCAAACACACCTTGAATCCCACTTTATTATCAAGGCAAGAGTGCCAATCTTGTTTCATGTCTTTCAAAGTGACTCGGTCATGAGGTCTGCCAAAGGAAAACACGGTGGATAATTTAGCAAACACGGGTGGACAAATTGTATATATGAATGGTTATATGGGGCCCCTTAAGCACACAAAAACACACCTCTTTGGCCCAGAAATACAAGGTTCTACTTCTGAAAGGTCTAGCTCCAGATAAGATGAGTAGACTCTTTCTTGTTGTGGCTGAAATTAGAAATAGAATAGTTAAGTATTAGACTAAAATCAACCATCCCAGGAAACAGTAGGCATAGAAAGTAAGCGCCTTACCTCATTATAGTTGACAAACATATTGTTTGCACGTAGGTATGCTTCAATCATAGCAACCTGAAATTCACAAAGGAGCACATCAATCAGAACTGAAAGGCAATAAGAAGCAAGCACAGTTTTATATTACTGATTATCTTCATGTAAAAACGGGCTGTCCTTGAGTTTGGTAAAAATGAGCTAGATTTGGCCAACCTATATTTCTGTAGTCCTTTTTAAAAATTACCAACTAATGTACTAAGCATAACCACATATTTATTGTACTAATGATCTACATTCTAGTAAAAAAATAAAGCATTTTGGGAGGTTTTAGTCATTTGACTGAACTTTAGACGACTTCCAATTTGACCTGCTTCCTTGATAACTATTTTTCCGTATTATATAAAATAGATTACAACTGCCACCTGTACATAAATGATAATCAACATACCGTATCATCACTTCGTCCAGTTAACTTGAGATATTGTAGAGTAACATGATCCACTGGGAAGAAACCCATTGTCGCACCATACTCGGGAAACATGTTAGCAATAGTAGCCCTATCAGCAAGTGAGATTTTACCCACGCCTTCACCTAAAATCATAAATTATGCATATCAGTCAGTAAATTGTCCTTTTCAACCTGCACCTGCAAACCACACCACAACCAAGTTTACTTACCATGGAATTCAACAAGTTTGCCGACAACACAATGCTTTCTTAACATTTGGGTGACAGTCAACACCAAAACAGTAGCTGTTACACCATTCTGAAGTTTCCATGATAGCTTGAACCCAACCACACCAGGCAAAACCATGCTCATTGGCTGTTCAATGTTAATATATAGTGTTAAGAGATATGGCAAAAGAATCTTGATATCAACTTTCAAAAGAATAAGCTTCGTATATGTGTTATTACCTGCCCAAGCATTGCGGCCTCAGCTTCAATTCCTCCAACTCCCCAACCAGCAACACCTAACCCGTCAATCATAGTGGTGTGCGAATCAGTTCCGACAACACTATCAGGGTAGAGCATGCCATCAGTGTTGAAAACAACTCTTCCAAGATATTCAAGGTTAACCTGGAATTTTAACAAGTAAAATTAGTATTGCACCCTTCATTAGTAACAGCTTGTTACAGAATTTAAAGAAGAAACATCACCATGAAAAAAAAAAGAGTGCGAGGAAGTTGCCCTTTTATTTGACCAGTCTATCATAATAACAGCCACAATTGATCCATTTATCAGTAAATGGGTCAGATCGGCCATCCAACGCTAATAGTTTGATCAGATAAACACTATACCTGATGCACGATACCAGATCCTGGTGGAACCACAAGCATATTTTGGAAAGCTTTAGATCCCCACTTAAGAAAAGCAAATCTCTCCTGGTTTCTCTGAAATTCAAGCTCCATATTTGCTTTTACTGCATTTTCAGTCCTAGCAACATCAACTTGAACTGAATGATCGACCACAAGATCCACAGGAACCTGCACCAAAATATCAAAATCAGAAACAAACAGGTACGACCATTAATACAAAATAGCATAATGTTCGGTCAACGTACATCAACTTCTTCAACAACTACATCAATTATAGCAAATGAAGGTCAGGTCATCACATAACTACATTGACCTACAGTATTGAGAAATTAATACAAGTAGCAATGCGTACCAAAGGATTAATTTTCTGGGAGTCCCCACCAAGATTGTTCATAGCATCACGCATACCTGCGAGGTCTACCACAACTGGCACACCAGTAAAATCCTGAAAAATAACCAAATATTAGAGCACAACTTCCTCGATAAAATATCAAATTCGAGTCTTCACAGGTCATCATGCAAAATTAAACCAAGAAATTTCAGAAGATATACCTGTAACAGAACACGAGCAGGCTTGAACGGAATTTCAACCTGCTTTGGAGCACTCTTCTCCCAGTCAATGATTTTCTCGACATCTTCCTTGGTGACTTGGAAATTGTCACAATTACGGATCGCAGATTCGAGAAGTATCCTAATTGAATATGGCAGCTTGTCTGATCAGCACATGAACAAAATGTTAGTGTTAAATGACGTGCAATATGAATTGTCATTGCCTTAGACTTATTAGCTTCTTCGTATGAAAATATCAGCCAAAAAACTGGGAGCTAGAAACCAGTAAGATAGTGAAAATTAAACATTATACGAAAATTACCGACTCTCGGATCATTCAGAGCAGGCAAGCTATAGAACTTTCCAAACTCCCCACCTCCAGGTTTAGGGAGACCAGTCAAAATCCCACTGAAAGCATTCTCAGAGGCTGTAAACACATTCAAATACACAAATTAGATCTAGAAATCCATACACAATTATGATTTCTGTACTTCATATGAGTAAGAAATAGTAAACAACAAAAAATCACAAGGAATTACAAAGAAAACATATTTTTATTTTAGTATACGCTTCTATTAACATCTATATTTATGTAGGCAGTTCAACAAAATCAGACATATACATCACCAAACCAATGTATGACCTTCATTCTCAAAATTCTGCTTAACAAGTAAGCTACAACCATATGATCATAACAATTTAGTTCAAATCGAGTAACTCGAACATAAATATTAGGTCAAAACATCACGTCGCCAACTAAGATTAGTATAACTCTAAAACATAATCACAATTCAGCTTGACAAATAAGCTGCTCGTGCACACAATCACAATCCTCCGCTAAAAGCACATAATTCTGAACTTTATAATTTTAGGTCAAACGTCACCATAACATCCGGTCAAACATCACTATAACTCCATAACCGAATCAAAAAAGCTACTATCACACAAATCATAATCTCCGCACAAATCGCAAACATCACAGTAATTCCATAACAGAATCATAATGATAATAATCCTGCTTAACACGTAAGCTAATGATATCACACTGAAATGAAAACATTAGGTCAAATATCACTTCATCAATTAGTATCCCTATATCACAGAATCATAACAATCCTGCTTAACACGTAAGCTAGTATCAAAAGTAAAATTAAAACATTAGGTCAAACATCATTTCATCAATTAGCATCAGTATAACAGAATCACACTCCATCATCCAAATCGCGTATTTCGAAACTAACATCCTGTCAAACATCACTAATTAACTATAACAGAATCAAATAAAAGCTACTATCACACAAATCACAATCCTCATCTCAAATCGCGTAATTCCGAACTTTAATAATTTCCGGTCAAACATGCCTATAACTACATAATTCTGCTTAACACGTAAGCTACTATCAAAATAAAATTAAATTAAATTAAATTAAATATTAGGTCAAAGTCAAACATATCTTCATCAATTAACATCACTATATTTACACATAAGCTACATCTTTCATAATAACTGAAATTAAATTAGGTCAAAATCACAAAAAAAATAATAATAATAATAATAATTCAAAAATAATAAAAAAATGAAAAAAAAATCAATAAATAAAACGAATATTTTACCACTAGTAGCAAGAGAACGATGAAATCGATCAAGCACAGGAGACGCAACAGACGCAATCCTGATCTGAGAGGTCAACGAGGCCGGTGACCTCCAATTAACACCGTGACTCCATCGCGATGACCGTACGGTTGTTGTAGATGCGGTGGTGTAAGATCGTGACGGTGACTGTGACGGTGACGGTGGTTTAGATGAGAGAGATGATTGGAGTCTGGTGGATGAGGATCGGGTGGCGCGTCGGAGGAGCGTGGAGGAGTGGTGACCGCTTATATGCATAATTGATTGATTGAATTAGTTACAGAAAGAGAGAATATTGTGGAAGGGGGCGTGTGGGAGAAGTGAGTTATATATAAAATGAAAAGAAGCTGCGGGGAATTTGGTAACTTTTCTATGTGATGTTTTTGAACATGGAAATATGCTTTTCAAAAGGAAAATATCAATTTGGATGATACTGCTATTCAATTTTTATTTATTTACTCCGTATTTATTTATGGAGATATTTTGTAAAATTATTTGAAAATAGACGATTATTCACGCATAGTGACAATGGTGGATAGTAGTATTACTCGTAAAACTTAAAAAAAAGAGCGTGAAAGTGCAAAAACAAGTATAGAGAAACACATAAAACATACGACGGGAAGCAAGTCAACAAGCAATAAACAAAAACCATCATAAAAACTTAGAGAAAAAGGACAAATAAACAAAAAGCATATGTCACAGGAGAAACACATACACAAAGACAAATAGCCATACAAAGCACACAAAATAACATACAAGTATACACAACAAATAGGCATAATACCATCAAAAGAACAAAGAAGACAAAAAGGACATATACAAATAAAAGCAGACGCCACAAGAGAAAAACTAAAATAAAATAGATAAAGCACAAAAGATAGGGGGGCACATGACCAAAACATACAAGCAAAAAATAAATAAATAGAAAAGGGCAAGGGCACTAAAAGATATGGGCTAAAGACAACTAAGACAACTAAAACCAAGACCTATGGGCTAAAGACAACTAAGACAACTAAAACCAAGACCTATAGAGAACGGCTAAGATCTAAGTAGGGCAACGCTATAGGTGGTTATAGCTGAGGGCAAATTGCATTGTATTTTAGAAGTAGATGTATTTTAGTCTAACAACATTATTATTTTTTAAGTTTTATGTTTTAAACAAATATGTTTTCTAGTATAGATACTTCCCTTTATCCCGAAACTTGATAACTTTTTTTTTTTTTTTTGTCCTTTTCAACATTTTGATTGAAACTACTCACCACCGTATCGACCATAAAAACTAACCATTCGATAATTACATTTGAACTAATATAAAAATATAAGTTTGCAATGATGGCTCATTTTCTTTACTCTCACAAAAATTCAACATGACCCACCATGTTCTAAATGAACATCATGGGGTCCTTATCCATAATTTAATGTGAGATACTATTTACTACATAGTATTTTACTATTTAAAATCACCGCATATACGTACATACATATATGCATGACAAAAATTTTAAAGTTATATATTTTGTATAAAGAATTGAGTTATAATCAAACGAGAAGTAAAACTAAAATGAAAAGGGCGAGAAGAAACAATAACCACATATTTCAGATGCACTTATAAAAATAGATGTATTTATTCAAAAATTCCTCACTCTTATTTAAAATGTGTGATTATAAATACTTTCGGTATAAGTTTTTAGAGTTCCCGGATGTTACGTGCACTTTTAGCTAAAAAATACCTTATCGTATTATTGTTTTTCCGTAGATATATTGGTTTTTGTAGGCAACACTTTATGTAGATGCAAATTAGGCAACAATTTCTTTACGTATAAATCTGTAAAATTAACATGATTACACTTATGAAGTTCAAAAAAAAAAAAAAAACATGATTACACATATGATCTGGAAATTTTATTCATTTCATGTGAAGCATTTCTTTTAAGAACTTTAGAATAAAGAACATGTATATAATAAACCAACTCTATAGATAGTATTTTCTCCCTGATAAAAAAGAACAAATAAGTAACTATCATATTCTCCCATTAATTTAGTAAAACTGGCAAAACTCGGTAATTTGGTACAAGGGAGCTAAAGTTAATAATCAAAAGTAATTATATAAATCTTTTCGACTAAAACAAGTTGATTGTCATCATTATATCATCGGATGATGAAATCGTGGACTCGTGGAGGGGTAATCTTCGATGAAGATGAGAACAAACTCAAATATGGATCCAAGGATGTTCATGTACGTGTATACTCGATCGATAATGATAACTAGTAGTAATGTTTTCACAATAGTAATATGTATCACGTTACAACTACGGATGCGTCATCTAAGACAGTGGATAAAAATGACGACCTAACATGAACTATGGTGGGCAAAAGTTAGAAAAAGAAAAATCCATACACAATTCATTCAATACAGAAAAGACAAAGCTTTAATGCCATAAATTATTTATATGAATTGGAATTAAGTCAATGACTGATATATGTAGAAGTCAATAACCCTTTCTATTCTGGCACTTGGTTGTCCATAAACGAGGTCAAAAAGACTTTTTAATACTTTTATTGTCCTACACCTTTTGGTCTTCTTCTTGAGCCACTGTGAAAGTATCAAGAAGGTTGGCGCCAGCCGCACGCGGCTGTGAATTTTTTCTAATGTGTTCTAAGTTGTAACCCGTTTGTCTGAGATGTGTCTTCGTGGCCGAGTGAAAAAAAAACACTATCTTTTTTGTTTAAACATTTTTGTGGGCTAGGCGAGTACCCGTGCATAGCAACGGAATTCGTAGCGGCAAATAATTAACGATTTGTGATATTGTGGTGAGTGTTTTGTGTAGTGTTCAAAATAGAACGTGAACCGATCAGAATGTAATTGCAAACGGTTGTACTACACGATAACTAAAGTCTAGAAAAAATTCTTAACATCTATCAAACAACATATAAAAACATTTAATGAAACTGAAGTAAAACATTACATTAGTTATGAGATAAAAACTAACAACACACGTTACTCTTCGCGTAAAACTTTTTGATAAACGACATTTGAGGTTTAGATTCCTGCTTGACGGAACTCTTTAACTGGTTTAACCAATACCTTTGTTGTTCTACGGGATATCCCTCTAGACAATGCCACATAAAGCTGGCCATGCGAGAAAACAGAGTCGGGCAAATAGACACCCACATTTGGAATTGTTTGGCCTTGAGCTTTATTAATAGTCATCGCAAAGCTAAGGCGAATAGGGAACTGTGTTCTCTTTAGTTTAAAAGGGAACATGTCTTCTTCAGATGGAGCAAGAGGAATTATTGGCAAGAGCACTCTAACTCCAGCGTGTTGTCCGACAGCAATCTCAGCATTGATGACATTTGGGTCAAAACGTTTACATATCAACCTCGTGCCATTACATAATCCATTTGCCGGATCGAGATTCCTTAAAAGAATAATCGAGCATCCTATTTTCAAACGCAGGCAATGAGGGGGCAACCCGCTCACGTTGAGCGAGTTTAAGAATTCCAAAGGATAGAAGTTGTGGGTGTCGTCTTCTGCTTCATCAAAACTATAGTAAACCTTCTCTTCACCAGGAAATCTTTCAATCAACATATCATTAATGTTGTCAACATGCTCATTTTTAGTGGATAAAATTGCTCTTGAAACTATATCAGTAGATAAATGAGTGTTGGCGGCGAAGGAAGGAAACACTTCATTGATTAATGCATCCTTTGAGGCAGCCTCTTCAGTGTAAGGGACGGTCATGTCATCAGGTATGCGTACATAGTCTTCATCGATGACCTCTTCAACTTCGTCACCTACTCGTAATAGGAAGTTTGAAAACCATGGGTCTGTCCGTGCCCTCATGTTTATGGTTAACCGCATTTTTTTAATTCGGGACCAAAGAGGTGACATCCGTAGACTCGAATCTACAATCTGCGCTCGTGTTCCACGTCTAACGACCGGTAAAACCTGTCTAAAATCCCCTCCTAAAACCATTATCTTGCCGCCGAATGGAAGTTTGACCCCGTTAATGTCTTGCAGAGTTCGATCAACCGCCTCCACACCTTGCCTTTTAGCCATTGATGCTTCATCCCAGAATATCAACTTGGCTTGACAAAGTAGCTTAGCAAGGCCACTTTGTTTTTTGATGTTGCATACTGAGTTTGTATTAAGATTGATGGGAATCTTAAATCAGGAGTGAGCAGTTCTTCCCCCTGTCATGTTATTTGCCGCAGCCCCTGACGAAGCAGTGGCAAGTGCAATAAGATCACGAGAATGAACAGTGGCAAGCAAAGCTTTATACAAGAATGTTTTACCAGTTCCTCCAGGACCATCAATAAAAAACACGCCCGGAGAATCTTCATCGACATGTCTCATGATTGTATCATATGCGACTTTTTGATCAGTGTTAAGAGAATGCCGAGCGACTATATCTTCATCTTGTACAACTATCGAGCACTCCTCTTGTAAATCACGACAGCTAAATGATTCTAAACTTACATCCGCGGTAATTTTGGGAAGGTCAAAATCGCTAAGACTCTTACCCATAGATTGTAGAATTGATGATATGTCCGTTAGAACCATATTTTGAACCCGCTCAACACTTGCAAAATGTAAGGTGTAGTCTTCTGAAAGTGAGTCGTAATGGTCATTCCATAACTTGCGAACATCTCCTGGCTCACAAAAGATTAGAAGAGTCGCGAATAGTCTTCTAAGAGGGTCGGGCATCTCGTGCATAGAGGACTCACGTAGACAGTCAGATATGTGATCATCACTCTGTATCAATCCCCTTTCGAGGGCCACTCTACGAAACGTACTGTACACTACGCCGTTGACCTTGTAAAGATATTCAAAGCCTGTAGGGCCTTTAACATGTTGCAAAAGTACACGTAGATAGAACCGCTCTCCTTCAGCGGGATTAGCGGAAACCAATCTTCCTCTCATTTGCCCTTTTTTTCGTTTGTTCCACTTGCGTGTACTCTTATTCCATGTGTAGTGCTTGGGGATGTCTTTATACAAGTATTGCCTCGCGCTTACGTCTGTCTTGTTCAAGTCAAAAAAGGCGGTCAACATCGATCTCTTATCCCTTTCTCTCTCAAGAATGTCAGTCATTACATCGTCTTCTGAGAACCTAACCAACTGGTTATTTGGTAGATGAACTTGCAATGACATAACAGACGGATGGATATTAGATAAAGGGAATCCGTAAATTCGCCACATAGCTTCGGGGGGTGATACATAACGCGCATCTTGGAATCTCTTTATCTCGTTAACGACTTGTTCTCCATCTTGATCAACGTTTACAACTTGTTTGTCATGACCCTTGTAAACATACTTGAAGACATATTTAACGGATTTTATACTTGAACATACATCCACATTGATGTGACAATTGAACATTATTAACAATTTCGGGTTATATGGAACAACCCATCTATTGTCCAGGATGATGTTCCGTACGTTTACCTCGATGCCATTGTCTCTCCGTCGATACAATGGGTACGAGTCATCTCATTGTTGCGTTGTTTCTTGGAATTGCCTAGGTTAATTCCAACGACATTTCTTTGGTTCACCCTCCATACAAGGACACTGAGTATTTAAGTGACCACAAGGACCATGAATCATGTGCTTTAGAACCAGTTGGTGCAATTCAGGATGCTTATTCGGGTCTGGAATTTCAACGCAAACAACTTTGTCGTAATGATCGGGATTTGCCAGCTTGTAATCTGAACTCATAATCAGAAGAAAATGTGCATGTGGCAAACCCCGTTTTTGAAACTCGATAACATATATGTGCGACACAATAACACCAAGGATGTGCTTGGTGAATAGTTGGTACTTGAGATCCTCTAGTTTTGCACGAAAAACTCTTGTAACCAGGTCCGGTCGATCTTGGGCCGTTTGTCCAGGATAAAGGTCGGTAACAATTTCAGGCCAATTAGGATTGCAAGTCATGGTAAGAAAGATATCAGGTTTCCCAGCATCTTGAACTAAAGTCATTGCATCCAAAAATCGTCTTCGCATGTCACGTGGACCTCCGATAAAAGACGCAGGCAAGACAATACGTTGGCCAACTCTATTCGATTGAACCTCTCTGGCATTAACACAATCAACGATTCCTTGATACAAATCTGCTCTAATTTTGGATTGGTTTTTTTCACAAAAATGCAAGCGTGAAGTCTCAATCTTTATGTATATATCTACCACGAATTGCTGAAACAATCGCCCTCCAAACAGGATCAAGTTATGATATGGCCGCATCTTGAATTTGTAACAATAATATTCTCGCATAGTAACTGTTTTTCTACCAGTTCTTGTGTTAATACCTGTGTGGTGATGTTAAAAAGGTTGTGTAAGGAAACCATATACTATATGATACTATTGTAACTCGGTATTACACAAGATAAAGTGATATACTATATGAACACTGTTTATTGCAGGCCTATTCCAACTTAGATAAAACGCCACCAATACATCAATGTCAGTCAAGCCATCCTAAAGTTCACCCTATCTCAAAGTCTAGCGTGGCCATGTCTGTAAGAGACAAGAGATGAACCTTGGTCAAAATTTAGCTGCCTACACTTACGGACATAATCATCCACACTTATTTATGTGAGTGCTATAAAAATTAATATGTGGCTCTTACTCTTAAGTATCTTAGTTTGAGATGACTTATAAATGACTACAGATACAACTTCATAATTCAATACTGCCATTCATCCTAACGACGCCAGCTAATCAAATAAAACAAAGCAGATAAATAGCATTAAAAAAGCCATTACTGGAAACGAATCAATAAACCAAAAATCAATTTTTTTCAAATGGCATTAGTATGTATGTAATTCACAATATGCAATAACACCTTCCACGCAATGCACAGCAATAGAATACAGCTAAGCCACCAAAACCTCTAATGATTCAACCATGAACCCACACAGCAGGTCACAGTGTAAGCTTTATAAGAGGCTCAAACTTATTTCTTCCTATAAATGTAAAACGGATTGCTACAACTCTTGTGGGTAAATCTACTTTTTTATAAATGTAAAACGGATATGAGTATAATGATGGCTTTTTATCTAAGTTGGAATAGTACCTTCTTCGTCTTCATCGACGTCATCGGCATCATCGACAAGATCATTTATGTCTACCCCTTGTATTGGTATTCGAGAATGCCATCCAGCCTCACCATTTGGAAAGAACATTGGATAAGACAAAGGATCATAGGAAGCGAAATAAGGCTGTATTTGCGTAGGGTGTTGAGACCTTCCATACACAACGATACTTCTCTTGTATGCAGTGATGTTGTTATTACCTTCAACCCAAATACCAGCGATCAAAAGCGTTAGGGTAATTGTCTCATGAATAGAATGAACCATTTCAAGTAACAATAGTTACAATCCATAGCTATCTAAGGTAAGCTATCAATCACCCACTAATCAAGGTTAATTACAACTAATGTGATTGAGCTTATCCCTATACATGGTTATCCATAATACACGGTTTAATACTATTAAGTTCCGTCTTTGGATATTTGGATCGTCATTTAGGTTGAATAATAAAAACACAAAAACCCGCATTAACAGTTTCAATCTTCTTTAAAAACTAAAATATACATTAAAAGAAGTATGACCCTAAGATTATAAACGTTGTGGTGTTAGATTCAACCCAACACTGGCATCTATACTTCATTATTTCATGCGACTTAAACCCATGTTTTATAGTGTATGAACAGGTCCAAAGTCAGGTTAAAAAATTCATGTATATGCTGATTTGAAAGTAGATTAGACCATACATAGGTTGACATATCTATTCATGATTTCATGCGTTATACTACCACTTTTGGTGTGATTGCATGTACTTGGAAAAGTTAAATCTCTTCCGAAAAATAAATGGTATATTACGTTTACCTCAACGTCTTCGGAAGCTTCAGCAGGCTTGAATACAGAATCAAGATCCATAGGAGCAAAAGCATTGAGTATTTCATTGTCAATCTAAAAATAAGTCAATAAGATACACGATATTAGAGAATGTAGTAAAGATATGTGATGATTATAATAAAATAGGTACAACGTGAACCTCAGATTCAATTGGAACGGTTTCAACAGATTCCTACACATCCAAAACCATGTTATGTTCCATTTTTTTATGTAGATAGAGAAGAAATTGAGCGTGTTTTTATATGTATATCGTTACAAGGTTCTGACCGTGTTTTGGGTACCACATTATATATAGTGGAAGATATTTGTGACAAGTATTTGAATGAGTTAATAGAAAATATCAGACTAAATTAGTTTCGATATATATGAGAATAAATGATTTGCACTTATCTTAAATCTTTTGTCCAAATAAATGATTTGCACTCATAATAAAGGATTTGCACTTATATTTGGTCTAAGTTGGAAAGAAGAGATTTGCACTTATCTTGCATTAAAAAAGTTTGTAATTTCGACTATGCCCATTTTGCCTGTCACAAAAATATATATTGATTTCAAATATATATTGATTTTCCGTAAGAGATTTGTTGCAAGTTGTTTAGTACTACTACATTAACTTTGCATATTGACATTTCCTTTATTAACAAACTTTGCATGGCTGTATATTTCAGCATATTGAATGAACGATTATCTCGTTTAGTTTAAAGTTTACAATAGTTTCCTTTATTAGAGTTTGAAAAAAAGTCAGACCCTACTTCAAGAACAAGTCAACTAATTAGCCATTGCATTATTGTCATATCGTAAGTTTAAGTTTACTGCCATTGTATTAAAATAGTTTCCTTTATTAGATAAGAACAAGTCAACAAAGTTTACAGCCATTGCATCATATCGTAAGTTACAACCATTGCATTAAAATAGTTTACTTTATTAGTTTAAGTTTTTCATTTTTTTAACCAAAACTTAAGTTTGTCGTTGAGGTAAATGAGGAAACCATGTCGTTGTCATTAACTGAAGAAGAAGAACATAAGTTTATTGATAACGTATAACGTAAACATAGTCGAAAAGAACGTAAACATAGTCGAAAAGTGATGAACTCAAATAAGTACATTTTATTACTATCATTTATCCTATTAATTTGACTTGTTTTACTATGTTATGTATGAGGATTGATACTTAATCATTCACTTTTGTAATTCTCAGGTAAAAACAAGCATTTGGTGAAACTTAGCGATTTTGGACTGATTATGGAGCAAAACATGCAAGAAGTTAAGAGTCTACTGAAATGAAGAAGATCAAGACTAATCTGCTCCAGATGCGCCGCATCTCACTCATGACATGCGCCGCATCTCTATTAAGATATCACCAGATACGATCCAAGATACAAGAGGACATGCGCCGCATCTAATCATGGAGTTACGCCGCATCTTCTGGCGGTGTACGAATATTCCTGAATATTATAATCTTGGACCCCACGCGAAGTTAAGTCAATGCGCCGCATCTACTTACTAGATGCGCCGCATCTTCCCTCAGACAGAAACTATAAATACCCCAAGACCAGACGAATTTCGGAAGTACCATATAATACCGAAGACCGAACAGGAGAAACCAATGACGAATTCAGTCAAGGAGGCAGCACAAGACACACCCAAATCAAAGATACAAGAGCTGTAAGAAGGTGCTGCATGTGTTTAATTCATTAAGTAGTTTTGTTTTATTGTGTTAGCAAACTTTAATTCATCAGGATTGGTGGCTTGTGTAATGTGACAACGAAAGATTGCACTCCCTTTAATACTTGCTTTCCCATCAATTAAAGTTTATATGTTGATGTCTTTGGTTACTACTTATTAGTGCATTGATAACCTCTGTGTTTATTAGTGGCTTGCGGGCATTTGACTGCGGAAAATAATGTGGCTCCCACGGTTATTACTAAATTGATCACTTAGGAATAACTTTTAGACATAAGTAATCATTAAGGGTTTACTCGCCGATAAGAATAGGACCAACGAGAAAGGGTTAACTACATACACTTCATATAAAGCTATCAATAAAACAAGTGACAATCTACTTAATCATAAGGACAGCCCTCTTATTGTCTCGAGTATTTATCTGTGTACGTGTGTGCTACTTGCTGATTCGTGCCTATTGGTTTATTTTATTATTTAAATTGCAAACAAATCGTGCCAGTCTCTCAGGCTGAAACCCCCTTGCGTTAGGATATTAAAATACTGATTAGAATAACGAGATAATACGTTCCACTCTTAGTGATCGACACTCTACTTACCATTATATTCATACTGACCGGGTACACTGCTCGTTAAGTGTGTGTGTTATTGATAAGTCGGCTAAATATAAATTTAAAACTTGAGTAGGCATTAAAACTGCCAAAACTTTACTCCAACGCACGACCATCAAGTTTTTTTGGCGCCGCTGCCGGGGAGTGAATTGTTATTATCTGTTAATTTGATTAGTATTTTAATTAGGTTTTTCTTTTTATTAGATTAATTGCATCATTGTATTATTTTGCATATTTGTTGTATTGTGTGTTAATTGTTTTCTTTTATTTTTGTGTGTTTTATTTTCGTTGTTTGTTTTTTGTTTTTATTTTTCGTATTTTTTCTGTTCTGCTATCGTTGTACTGTGCTAAATCAAACGATACGGCGCATCTGATCTCTCAGATACGGCGTATTGCGTTTAATTTTTTTAATACAACGCGTTTAATTAATTCGATACGACGCATCTTTTCCCCAAGATACGGCGTATCTGTTTTTAATAAGAAAATTTTTCTAAGCGATAAAGTAATACGACGCATCTGCTTTAGCAGATACGGCGTATCTGTTTTTAATAAGAAAATTTTTTCTAAACGTTAACGTCATACGACGCATCTGCTTTAGCAGATACGGCGTATCTAGTATTTTAATTAAAAACAGTTTGCGAATTATTAAACAGATACGACGCATCGATCTCTATCGATACGGCGCATCTTCTGAATCAAAAATCTTGTATTTTTAAAACGTAACGAAAATACGGCGCATTAACTTCCATTAATACGACGTATTTAATTTTAAATAAATATCGATTTTTGATTAATTAATACGATACGGCGCATTCATAAATTCTAAGCGGCGTATCTATTTTCTGAATAAAGTCTTATTAAATTTTAACGATTATAAGATACGGCGTATCCAACTCTTTGGATACGGCGCATCGTCTGCAGATATCGGCTATTTGTATTCTTATATCCGTTTCTATATTCATTAATTTCTCTTCTAGCGAACAAATCCTACTGATGATTTTACCTTGGATGACAGATTTTGCTATGGAAGACATGTCAGTTAACGGATATCTTGCTAAGGAATGCTTGTTTTCAGATTCATTCAATGTGCTCATAATCGATGCAGATTTATTCTCTTGGGAGACTCCTCTTGAAGCTGCTTTTAAGGAATTCATGCATTTATGCAACATTGACAAAGAGGTATTCTCTTATGATGTATTTGTGAGGTACACTGGAGAAGAATTGTCGCTCTTATGGCCTATCATTGAAGCCGAAGGATTGAACTGGACTACTATCGAAGAAGATGATGGGAAATTCTATCTTGCATACATGGACTCAAACAACAACAGCTGTGGTGGAGGCAATACCCAAATCTCTTACATGATTTATTCCGAACAGTACTGGGGATTAAATGAGAACTATCTGGATAATGACATGAATTATGCTTTAGCGGAGTTACTATTTCATGGCAGATTGGTAAGATTGATAGACCTCTCCCTCAATGATTGGCTAGAACTCAAATATGGTAGTCCGGAATTTGCCCCTACAAATGAAGTCAAGGAGATTATGACTTCATGGTTGACTCGGAGTTTTAAGAAGCAATTTAACGAGTTCATGGAGATAAAAAAGAATATGATTGGAAAGGCTTGCTTTGACGTTAACCACGATCCTAACGATGTTAATTTTTAAGAATGGTTGGCTAGTAAGTTTAATAACCATAAGAGCATGGATCGAGCTACTAAGGATGCATTATGGGTATATTGGATGAGAGGAGAAGACGAAGAAGTAGAAAGCGATTATGGGTCGTCACTTCATGATTCAACAATCAATGAGGGCATTGAAGAACTTTTCAGGATTGACATTGATGTGTTCGATTATGAGACACCCTTGTGCAAGCAGTTCAAGGAATTTAACTACCTTCTTCAAGTCGACGATGATGTGCTTACCGGAGATCTACCAGGATTTAAGACTTATGATGATTTCAAAAACACCTGGTACTATGAATGGAATGACCAAGTACCATGGGTTTGGGATAAACCATGGGAATTTGCGCACATTAATCACACTTGTACACCCTTCGTTTTCAAGGACGGGAGTAGTGTTTGGCCGACCTGTGATTATAAAAGTGACGGAACCTGTAATGGGGGAAGTATAATTGGGATGAGACGGGTTGGAAACGATGTAACCTTTGAAGATTATGAGTGGTACGATAATGTTGAAGACTGCCCACAAAAAGCGGAGGCTTTGCAAGAAAAGGGTAGAATTGAACGCTTGAAAGGACTTAAGGGGACATCGGATACTACTTTCTGGGAATGGGTGCATAAACAGTTTGATGATTTCACAAAGCTTAGTCGACGGTTACAATATGATTTGGAAAGAGAATGGGAGGCGATTCAAGATGATAATAATAATGAGTCGTTGATTGAAGAACTAGATGATTATTTGATTAAGGATCCTTATTTTAAGTTTGTTGATAAAGACGAGGAAGAGTTCACCAAAAGAAAGTGTCAACTACTTGGGATTCCTTACAATGAGCCACCCATGATTATTTCTGAAAAATTTAAAATCATCAAATATTCTTTGGGTCCTGATGAAGAATATACTGCGGTGAGGACAAAGAGTTATACTAGATTAAGTCGAACGGAAGAAAACGTCGCAGAGATATACGGGAAAATCTTTCGGATGAAGGAAGAAGGATGGACCGTGACAAGGACTTATTGCTGAGCTGAACGTGAGTCTAACTTGAAGACTCTGGAATAAAGACAAGTGCTGACCGGGAGACAACCCGGAGAATTTTTATTATCCTGTTTTCTGTGTCGAGTCAGTCAGGCCGCATCAAGATACGGCGCATCTCCATCCTGAGATGCGACGCATCTCCTGCAATGGTCATATCTTATTTTATTTTTCTGCATTTTTATTTCCGACTTTAAAACTTTTTATCAGTTTATTTTAATGCGGCGCATCCCTGGTTAAGGATGCGGCGCATCTTTATTCTGATCCGTATTTATTCCAGGCTCGATACGGCGTATCTTCTTCAATAAGATACGGCGCATCGACTGACCTGATGATTTTCAGTTTTAATTTTTATATTTTATTTTTATCTAACTACTAATGTATTATGCAAGTTTGAACCTTTCTTATCTTAGGTGTGTTTTAAAGTATTGGTGGTATTATAGTTTCCTGGATTTCCTATGGATACATCAAGTATGAAGCTTTAACGTTCTAATCCACAAGAAAGATGATTTTTGCTCTTATACTAATGGAGGATCATACCGAGCAAATCTCAGGGGAGTTTTTCTGTTCTAATTCTTTTATTTTCCAGTTTTTAACCTTTTATACAAACAACGAGGACGTTGTTTAACTTAAGTGGGGGGATTGGAGAATTAGAACACTTAACAATTACTTGTCCTAAACTTTTTCAAAATATGCTTAAAATGTGCTTAATATATCAAACTTAAAAAAAAAATTTAGCATGTTTTTGTTTAAGATCTAAGTTGCATAGCTGCACACATGGCGTTATTTTCAAAAATTGTGATTTTTCAAAATTCACAAATCTATGAGTGTGCCGGTGACTTGTAAACTTTAGAACTTGGCTTGTATACTATTCGAGACCACCATAATAAGTATTATTTATATAATTGGAATGACTTGTCTAAATTGGTAAAATTCTAGGATTACACCCAAAATAGCCTTTATATGTTATGTGTTATTAACTAACTACACTGGTTAGTTAACCCCCGTATAAACCATTTGTTACTCTCATTTTTAGAGTAAGATACCCCTAGAAAAACACTCAGAGCCATTCCTTTCGTTTCTTACACCTATGTTTAAAATGTTTCGTTACACCCTTACACCTTAGCCTACCCTGTAGATTAAAGTCCGTGGTTGGTTAATTGCTATAGGCAAAGTGTGTTTCCTTACATTACCTGTGTTCGCGTGCGTAATTCATTATCTTTGGTTAGGTCGGGAAATTGCACAATGCAATTGGAGTGAAAGTAAATATTGTATATCTTATTTTTCGTGTGTTTACTACTTTCACTATTACCGTTATTTCTGAAGTCATGAAAAGTATGGAAAAATTATCCAGAATTATCATTATAGTGATGTGGTGAAATTTTACACATCTATGTTATGTTTCAAGTAAAAAAAAAAAAAAAAAAAGGAAAAAAAAAAAAAAAAAAAGAAAAAAAAAAGAAAATAAAAAAAAGAAAAAGAAAAAAAATCGAAAAAATAGGAAGAGTTGGATGTTTGTTTAACCAACTTATATGAAGTTTTGTATTAAGTGGTCGATATCACCACTAGTTGTTGTATATTATATTTATGGATTGAATGGGAATTGGCAGTTATGGGAACGCCAACTAAGGATATTCTTTGATTAAGATCTTGTTAAGTATAATTCGTGTCTACCTAAAGCGTGTGTTTCAAGTGTTAAAGCGTGAGTTATTCGATGATATGAGTCTTATTCATGGGATGGTTGGGATAGTGATTAACCACACTTAGGATTTTAATTTATTTGTTTTGTTCATTTTTCATTTTACACCGATTTATATCCCAAATGTTATCCATGCCCTTTATTATTCTTTATCCAACCAAACCTTTGATTTATTGAGATTAGGGATTTGAGCAATCTTAAGTATCGTAGTCGTGGATTCGGCTATGTATTTATGATTTTGTCGCCCTTTTTGATATATTATTATTGGTGAAGTTTGGACCTATCTTTAGCCTATTCGAGTTAAGGATTTGAGCAATTGCAAGTATCGTGTTCGTGGATTCGATCATGTATTTGTGATTTTGTTGCCTTTTCTGGAATTTGAGATCGATAGTGAAAAGAGAATAATCGACCCTTAAGCCTAAAAAACCATTTTTACCGCTTTAGACTTGTTATTCCTTAGCTTTAGTGGAGGAGATGTGTATACTTGCCAAGCTTATGATAGAATATTCGTCACGACTGGACAGTTAAACGATTAGATTTGCTTTTATCGACTTATTTTATTTTACTTCTAATTCGTTAAGTGTTTAGTTGTGTGATTATGAAATAAACGAATACATGCTTAAATATAAAAATAAATCCTAACATCTTTTAGGATACATTTTCATAAAAGAAATTCTAAGGTTTACTTGGGGACAAGTAAAGTTCAAGTGGGGGGATATTTGATGAACTCAAATAAGTACATTTTATTACTATCATTTATCCTATTAATTTGACTTGTTTTACTATGTTATGTATGAGGATTGATACTTAATCATTCACTTTTGTAATTCTCAGGTAAAAACAAGCATTTGGTGAAACTTAGCGATTTTGGACTGATTATGGAGCAAAACATGCAAGAAGTTAAGAGTCTACTGAAATGAAGAAGATCAAGACTAATCTGCTCCAGATGCGCCGCATCTCACTCATGACATGCGCCGCATCTCTATTAAGATATCACCAGATACGATCCAAGATACAAGAGGACATGCGCCGCATCTAATCATGGAGTTACGCCGCATCTTCTGGCGGTGTACGAATATTCCTGAATATTATAATCTTGGACCCCACGCGAAGTTAAGTCAATGCGCCGCATCTACTTACTAGATGCGCCGCATCTTCCCTCAGACAGAAACTATAAATACCCCAAGACCAGACGAATTTCGGAAGTACCATATAATACCGAAGACCGAACAGGAGAAACCAATGACGAATTCAGTCAAGGAGGCAGCACAAGACACACCCAAATCAAAGATACAAGAGCTGTAAGAAGGTGCTGCATGTGTTTAATTCATTAAGTAGTTTTGTTTTATTGTGTTAGCAAACTTTAATTCATCAGGATTGGTGGCTTGTGTAATGTGACAACGAAAGATTGCACTCCCTTTAATACTTGCTTTCCCATCAATTAAAGTTTATATGTTGATGTCTTTGGTTACTACTTATTAGTGCATTGATAACCTCTGTGTTTATTAGTGGCTTGCGGGCATTTGACTGCGGAAAATAATGTAGCTCCCACGGTTATTACTAAATTGATCACTTAGGAATAACTTTTAGACATAAGTAATCATTAAGGGTTTACTCGCCGATAAGAATAGGACCAACGAGAAAGGGTTAACTACATACACTTCATATAAAGCTATCAATAAAACAAGTGACAATCTACTTAATCATAAGGACAGCCCTCTTATTGTCTCGAGTATTTATCTGTGTACGTGTGTGCTACTTGCTGATTCGTGCCTATTGGTTTATTTTATTATTTAAATTGCAAACAAATCGTGCCAGTCTCTCAGGCTGAAACCCCCTTGCGTTAGGATATTAAAATACTGATTAGAATAACGAGATAATACGTTCCACTCTTAGTGATCGACACTCTACTTACCATTATATTCATACTGACCGGGTACACTGCTCGTTAAGTGTGTGTGTTATTGATAAGTCGGCTAAATATAAATTTAAAACTTGAGTAGGCATTAAAACTGCTAAACCGCAACGACACATCACGCGCATCAAAAAGTTACTGGGTAAACAGTGGTTCTAGTTGTTCCATCCATGCAGCAATATCCTTCATCTTTTGTATTACAAGCTTCATCAAAACTTCAACAGTATTGGTGTCATTTTCAATTCTATATTCTGCCGCATCTACTATGTCCAACAATGACTTGATTTCTTTACGAACCAAGTCCACCCATATGCGATCCATTTGAGCCGTTGTAGCTCCAGCTTGAGAATGAACTGTTGTCGCTCCAGCAAGTTGTTCGACATCAACTTCAACATCAATCGACATCAACTTCAACATCAAACGATAGAAGAAATTAAAAAACGATCAATTGAACAACACATAAACAAGAAATACATTACTAAATACACAAGCCACTTGTGAACAAAGAAAGTAATTCTAAAAACCACGAAAAAAATGTATCAATATCGTTTACAAAAGTTGTTTAGTACTACTACATTACCGCGAGATTTGTTGCAAGTTGGTCAGGCATGGTAACATCCTGATTTTCCTGAAGAGTTACGTCATGTGCGGGTGTGTTACTGGAATTCATCATGAAAGACTAATGATGAATTATGATGTGAAAGTAGATGGTGACCTTGCGATTTGGTATGTATTCACAGCCATTGTACTTGTTTACTATTTATAATGAAAATATTATTCATCTATCGTCATTAGGGATTTTACGACTAAAAAATATGTTCCACAAATAGAATGGTTTTTTTTTTTGTTATTGAATCTCTACACCAAATTAAATTACACCATTGTGTCGAAAAATATGTTCCACAAATAAGTTAACGAACTGGTAGTATAACAAGTAACGAACTGGTAGTATAACAAGTACAGAACTGGTAGTATAACAAGTACGAACTGGTAGTATAATAAGTTAATTGTCGACCCAACTGGTAGTATTCCACTTATAAATAAATCAATTATGTTATATCTTTTCAACCACAAGCAACAATACATGTAAGTGCGCATGTGATGGCAGAACAAAAAATGAGACCTTTCTATAATACGTTTAGTCAATGTTGCTAAAGTAAATATGTGATGAGATAATTGTTGCAACTGTTGGAAGATATATAAACGAAAGGCAACAATTCATTCATTTTTTATAGGAAGAAAAACAAAGGAAACCAAGACATAGTTTGTAAACAATGTTAAAACAAGTTGTTTTAACAAATTAAAAGGCACAAAACATGATTTTAGTCTTCATCAGTCTCATTTTCATCAACCAAGCAATAAACTCTTTTCCGACCGGGCACGAATACTTGACTCGCAACGGTTGGTGATGGTATTGGTTCTTCTTCATCATCTTCATCGTCACTTGATATGACAATGACGTCATCCCAATTCCAATTGATCAAGTTTGGGTTGAAAAAAGGATTAGGATGTGTAGGAGGAGGGGGATGAAGCTGTAAAAAAAATAAAAAAAGACCAATCAGTAAATAAGAAGAAGATCGAACCAACCAACCTCGAATGTAAAGATAAAGATACACGAATGTGAAACCAACCTCAAGATCATCGTCAATATTCTTTTCATTTTTCTTTGAATGGAACGAGCTGATAGGAGGGGGAACAAGCTGATATAAAAACAACAAACAAGTTTGTGTAAATAAGGATTAAAAATAGCAAATAAGATCATAGAAAAGAAGACCATTTCTAACCTCAAGATCATCATCCACATTCTTTTGATTTTGCATCTCCATTATTTTTGGTGGAACCCGAAATGATTTTGCATTTCCATGGTTTTTTGGGGTTGTTTATATAGGCAACGTTTAGGGTTCAATAATTTGAATTTTCCCGCTTATGTTATTTTAGATCTCCATTAATTTTGCCTTCATACCAAATCGCATATTGATTTCCTTAGTTATTTTGCATATTGGCTGTATATTTCCTTAGTTTCCCTCCACGCATGGTTCCATGCAACCTTGACATGGGCTGTTTCCAGTCCTTTATTAACATTTCCTTTATTAACTTAACATTCCAATCGTTACAAGATTTATACTCCGAATTGGAGGAAGAGAGAATCAGCAATTCCTAAGATTCTTAAAATAGAATTAAGTTTTCACTTTCAAATGGTAGTTTAGGCAATACATTAATTTAAGTTTTTTCACTTTCTTGACTTGTTGACCATTTTTCCTTTATAATTAGTTAAGATTGTGGAAAACTAGAAGGGGGGTTGAATAGTTTTTACCGTTTTTCAAGTTTTATTTGCTTTGTTACTATATGTTAATTTCAAAGGAAACAATCACAAATAAATAATCACACAATGTAAACAAAAGATAAAGAGAGGAAAGATCAAACCACACGACACTGTTGTTTATAGTGGTTCGGCTACAAGGACTCTCTTCCTTGCCCTACTCCACTCCCCGAGTTTCCTACTCGAGAGTTTATCTTTCACTAAGAAACAAACTCCTTTTCTAGGCGGAGAAAACCTTTACACGTCGCTTACTTCCTTTTTCGGTACTAAGCTAAACACCGGGTTCTTTCACAAGGTAGAACCAACCTGACGTCGCCTATTTACTTTACCGACACTAAGCTAGATGTCGAGTTCTTTACACGGGTACAACTACTCCCTACACTCTTTGTGCTTTAAGGACTAAAGCACTAACCACACTCACTGATTACAAATGATAGATATGATGTGTGAAACAAACTACAATATCACACAGTAATGCAACTAAAGGATTACGGTTCTGTAGATCCTTGAATGCTTGATCTCTTTTCTACAAAATGAAAGATCAAAGTGAAATGCAACTATGAATGATGTTAGTAAAATATGTACTGAATGAATATGTGTGTTAAAGCTATATGAGTGATGAGAAAGCCAAATGATCAGCTTGCTATTTATAGGCAAGCTGATCTTCAGCTCACGGATCCCACGGATCCCTCACAAGGGATCCGTCCTTCATTGGACTTGGATCCGTGGGAGGATGACAGCTATGGATTAGTTGTATCTTACCAAATCTTCCATATCTTACCAAATCATCCAAGATCCTCAAATGTCAACTATGTATCTTGCAAATCTAAACAAGATATATCAAAGATATTGTATGTGATGTATGCAATGATGTCATGGAATGATTTTAGAATTAAAGTTTCCTTTTAAGGAAACAAGTTACTAAATAAGCAAACTTGTAATTCTTGGTTATTATGTGAAGTGTAAAATGTGTACTTAAGAGACTTAAGCTAGTATTTATTATTTGCTAAAAGATATTCCTTTTATTTGTCATTAACAAAACTAAGAAAAGATCAAAGAATATAAATAACATTTTTGAGATGCTATTTGTATTAACAATCTCCCCCTTTTTGTTGATGACAAAACATAAGGTATATTTTTGAGCAAGAGAATAAATATAGCATGAGTTCTTAAAAATATATATTAAGTTTGTTTATTAAAGAAAAGTTTTGTAAAAATGTATGTACTGTGATGAATCACAGTTAATGCAAACTTAGTCCTTTCTCCCCCTTTTTGTCGAAACAAAAAGAGTAGCGTAGCGGAATGCGATTTTGAGAACTTTAAAGCTCCCCCTTGTTTTATACTCCCCCTAGATGGAGTAATCAAGGAAATAATGCATGAATCTACAAAACAAACTGTTAGTATATGAAATGCTTATGAGATGCTCCCCCTTGATGTATACTCCTCACTTCTCGAGTACCAACGTATACTATGAAGGGTATGATATGCTGAAAATGAAGTGTTAGTAATGAATGACTTCAATGAAGAAGTAGAATGCTTGTGAAGTATTCATCCAAACAAGTCTTTCAATATGTTTTGACTTTTAAAAGTCAAACTAAGTGTCTGATCATTATTTGTACCTAAGGCAATCATAATCAAGGTATAATATAGGCTATATAAGAATGTTAGTTCACAATGATAATGATAATATGCGATATGTTGATCACTCATAAGCATAAAACATCACATTCATAGATATTGAAAATTTTGTGACAAAAGTCACAATGATGAAATGATGTTACAAGTACAATAAAAAGACATCATAGAAAAGAAAAAAGAAAGTGCTAAAGCAACAATTTAAACGGTCCTAACAACTAGTCTAGAAAGCTCCTATTGAGGAGGATGAGAGATGGCGTTTAAACGTTCAAGAACATGGTTCAAGATGAACCTCATCTCGTTTTGAAGCTCATGGACCAAGATGTTGGTCCTTTGGGCCAAGTGAGCCGTTCTCTCACAATGTGCGCAATCATGACTTGAGAAGCCGGGAGGAAGACTAGGCTCCAAGTTTTGTGGTGGTGGTGGTGGTGATGGTGGTTGGTTGTTGTTGTTGTTTGATGGTTGTTGTGGTGTTTGGAGGGAGTTCATAAGGATGTTTTGAATGTCCATTGCTTCATGAAGGCGATGGTCAACCATACCCGAGAGAGTATAGAGTTGTGTTAACTCCGCACTTATCTCCTCTTGTGTTTAAGGAATGTTGCTCCACATTGCTTCATCAATGGCGATGAGTGTTGAAGTTGGTGATAGTGGTGGTATTTGTGGACGAGGTTGTGGTGCTTCTCGGTATAGAGGACCATGAATCTCCGGATGGAGAGGATGAAATAGCATAGGTTCTAAGTTTTCAAGACTTATTGGTGGAGGATTGGTTGATGTAGGTGGAAGATCTTCTAACTCCTCAAGATATGGTTGTGGAGATGTTGGTGGTGTCCTAAATAGTTCCATGGGTTGGAGTTTTGGTGAGGATGGTGATGAGGCAGACTTCTCAGACTGTGATGGAGCGGGAGCGGGTGGTGGTGTGGTTGCTACAGGAGTAATGGTAGGAGGTGGTGTTTTTATGACTACATGTGAGGGAGTTGGAATGGATAAAGTAAGGAAGTTTTCACTAGAAATGGGTGAGGATATGTTTAGTGGTGATGATTCTTCAGAGGATGAGTTGTGAATGTTGATGAAACAACAAGGTTTCACACTCATACGGGCTGTTCGTTTTAGTGGCTTGGATGTGGAGGAGTTGTTTGATTTTGTCATTGAGACTTTTTGGTGAAGTATGATAGCTAAAATGTACAGGAGAAGAGATGGTTGTGATGTGAATTGAAGATCCTAAAGTGCTAATTTATAGACAGAAGGTTTGTGAGTCTGTGTGTTTGGATTTGATATGAATCCAATAGAGAATGTTGGTTTCTAATGATTTGGAGCAGAAATTTGTGCAGGTCATATCAAGGAAGTCAATCCATTGAGCTTTGGTTGAGTAATGTGTTGTGGATTTGCAGTTAATACAAGGAGATAGTGGAAAATCTTATGATTTGATATTTCCACGGATTTGACGGATCCCTAAAAAGGGTTCCTTCTTTGTATCAGTTTGGTAACTCACACGTAAAATTCAAAAATTTAAATTTTGGTGGGAAATTTTATTCTTAAGTTTCTAAGAATTCCTAAATGATTCTAAGATGAATTATGATCAGTGAATGAATCCTAAATTATACTAAACACTAAGATTTAAGAATCGGGATAAGTCGGAAAAGTTTTAGAATTTTACTGGAAAACCTGCGGATCCAAGTTGAATCAATGGCGGAACCTTATTTAGGGATCCGCCGAATCCGCAAGTTGACGGATGGCGGATCCAACGATAAGCCTTGGCGGAGCCCAAGTTTGGGATCCGCCGGATCCGTATGCCTAAAACTAAAAACTAAACAGAACATATGACATATTTCGTGTTTTTCGACGAAAACCCGAAAATTCACCTAGACCTTACTTAACATCTAATATGTATAGCAAAACAACTAAATATGATAACATTAACACACGATTGTACATAGTTTAATCCGTTCTTAGAAACTTACCGTTTTAGGTGTTATGCCAAACATAGGCTATAACCCGGAAAATTGATAACCATGATGGTTATCTACCTGCAAATGTTAGTTATTACACATACATAACAAGTATTATCAGATAAAGTCGAGACACATAGAAGTTTAACATCACAATATCCAACATTGTTCAAAACCAAACACTCCATCAACTAAGCTTCTTCTTCAACTTCTTCATACCCTTGTGCAATTTCATCATCCAACGACCAAGATTCTTCACCATTCCTTTGATGTTTCGATACTCAGCGGATTCATTTTGAATTGGAGGAAGATGGCTCAAGTATTCGGGTGGAGGAATCCTAGAATTTGGCAAACCATCATCTTCACTCATTGAAGATGATGAGGATGATGTTGGTACACGAGGACGTTTGCCTTTATCAACACTAACCCTAAAGTCGCTCAAAGGAACGAAGGTATGTTCAATTTCATTGTAATCCGGAACAAAGCCTAAATGGTTTGGACGAGCGGGTGCAAAGGCTCTATAGAGTCGGGTTAAGAGCATACCATAAGGCATTGCAATCTTGCTTTGAACCGGAATGTCACACATTCTTTTGGCAACATAATAAGCAAGATTGAAGGGTTGATGAGTAGAGATGTTGTACATCATATGACACAAACAAGCATTGATGTGATCACGGTTTCCTATGGTGCACATCACATTAGCCCTTAAGACATCTTCCATTTTCTTGAATTCGGGTTTGAGTTCATTAAGCTCCATTGCAAATGGATCTCTAGCAACTTCACGACCACGATACATTCTTGTGGGGTTGTTCTTAGGAATGAAGAGATGTTCCCTAATCACTTCTTTTGATTCGAGAGGAGTGACATATGGTGCCGTCCTATCGAGATTGGATTCTAAGATTGTTAAGGACCATTTGTCCGAGTAAATACATGTCCCTTGGTTTGGAATGCCTAAGACCTCACCAAATTGATCAAGAGGGATGTTGACAAGATTTCCATTTAGAGTGAAATGAAGACTTAAGTAACCTTGGTCACTCGAACTAAGACCTACACTAGCATAGAACTCAAGTATGAACCTAGGAACAATTGGTTCATCTATATCTAAAAGAGAATCAAATCGAATCGTGGCTAATTGTTCCCTAAGTTGTGTTCCTTCATAGAACGATGAATCTACGACTCTACCCTCATGGACATACTTTTTCTCTAAGGCTTTGAAAATTTCGATTTGGGCATTGGTTAGACCTTTGGTTTTGTGGACTTCGGGTAAGTAGTTAACAGTTCTTTTGTGATCGTAGTTGGTTGCGGGAGGCATGATTTTCCTAAGTACAAAAGTTACATAGTTTTAGTTAAAATGATCAAAGGAAGTGTAAAATTCCTAGTGTGTGCCTACATGGGGACAATGTGGAGGTGCGGTTATCTCGACTCCTTTTGATGCAAGAAAAATTAGTTTATGCAAGTTTTGTTTATAAACGAGAGATAACCCAAACGCTCCTATTTCGATGTAGCTACGGTTGAACGTACCCGAAAATACATATTAATTATGTATTCCCTTTAGCATTCAAGAGACAGTATGCAAGTGAAGTCTAAAAGATAACGTTTTTGCATTTGTATGAACAATGTTCAAAAAAAGATAATTTTACCTAGTCGTTAGAAGATTTTAGTAAAAATTTTCATGGGGTTTTTGTTAAATTAAGACAATGTGCTATGAGATGCAATTCCTAACTAAGAAAAACATGTTTTTAAGTATAATGCAATAAATATGCTTCATGATTTTTCAAGAATTATGCATATACCCCAAGTTTTGGTTTTGTGCATGAAATGGAAATCCTAGACGCAGATCAGGAGTATAAATATGATAAGAATACTTACAGTGGTGTTAGAAGCACAAATTTGTGGAAGAAAATGGTCTAAATTGTGATGGAGATTAAGTGTGTGTCGAATATAGTAAGGTGATATGTTTTGGAGTGAGGAATGAATAGTAGTTGTTCTTGTTTATTTAATAATAAACTGAACTCAGCATGCGACGGATCCGGCGGATCCAAAACAAAGGATCCGTCCTTGTTATCGATTGGATCCGCGGATCAGAACACATGTTTTGGTTTAGTGTCGTGTGTGGCTAAACTATTGTTTATACTAATGTTTCTCCTAATCACTAGGTTCCATTAATCCTAATCCAAGTCTAAGATAGTTGAAAGGTTCTCGTTTAAGTGGTTTTGTGAGAATATCGGCAATGTTGTCCTCTGAGGAAACTTTCTCAATTGAGATGATTCCCTTCTGTACATTGTCGCGAAGGAAGTTGTAAAACCCCGAAATTTATATAATCCGAGAAGACTAAAATACCCTCCGAATTTGAACTTTCAAGAATATATAAAATATGTAATTAATCTCATTTGGACTCAATCTAAGTTACAATACAAATCAGGATGATATAAAACCTTACATTATGTAAATAATATGTACAAAATAAATTTAATCCCACATTAAGCTCTAATGCTACTCGATCCATTTTGCCCACATCAATATAATTTTCGGCCCAACATAAGAAGAGATAAGCAAGCATTAGTCCATATTATTTGGCCCATTTTGGGGCTTGATCCATTCCCTAAACACAAAATAAAACATACGGTTTCCCATATCCCTAAACACCGAAAATACTAAACCCTAAAGCCTCCAAAAAAAAAAAAAAAAAAATCGGTTCTCCTCCTCCTTTGCTGCTACTGTTCGATCCATCTAGGGCAAGAAAAAGGAGTCATTTAATCTTGTTCTTGATCTAAGGTAAACATGTAACATAATCTATTCTTGATCCATTCGAATTTATAATAATAAAAAAAAAAAAAAAAAAAAAAAAAAACCCTAGAATCCGTATGTATGGGTCGACTGGATTTTTGGTGATGAATAATTCGAATTGAATGTGTCTAAATCTGTTATATATTGACCTAAGCATGTAATAATCTCATCTATAATGGTTGTATGTCAAGAATTAAGGATTGGATATGAAAACCCTAAGTATGTGTATGAAAACAGAAAAACTGCTACTGACCCAGAATTTTATCCGACTTTAAACGCATGTAATTAATTGATAACGAGGTGTTTTTGGGAAACTTTTGAATCTATGATGTATTAATATGAAATAGCTACCTGGGAAAATTTAGCTTGAAATTTTTGGAGGCCTGTAAGGTTGCCTTTTTATTTTTGGGAAATTATATGTCTGATCGGATTTGTGAGTTTGGAAAATCAGTCCGGGTTTTTGAATTTTAATTTCCAAACCGTGTCGAATTAGGAGGTGTCCTTTGAACTGGGTAATCTTTAGGATGTCTATTACTTCCTGGAATTTTTGTAGATTTTTGTGAATTTTTCTTAAAATGTTTCTAATTAATAACTTTTCGTATAGCAAAATTAATCAGAAAACTGGATGAGTTGGTTTAAGTGAATTTTAATCCATAGCTATGTTACTTAATAAAATCTGGAAAAATTAGATAAAATACTTAAGACATTAAAGTATCTCTGGGAATTTTTGGGGAATTTATTTCTGAGTTCTTATATAATTTTCTATTTATAGAAAACCTAACAATTTCAAGCTTAAAACTGTTAGAACCTGATGAAAGGTATAAAAAGGGTTTTGAAAGGTGTTTCGTGTTATTTTAAAAACTAAAGGGACTAAATGTGTAATTTATGAAACTTGAGGGTTTGATTCGTGCCACACTTATATTTGAGAGTATAATCTGTAATTTAGTAAATATGAGGGTTAGTTGAGTAATGATGAACATAATAAAGGTTGAAGTGTAATTTGTATAATTATAAGGTTTATTTTGTGATTTTGGTAAATCAAGGGTGTAATGTGTAAACTATGAAACTTAAAGGACGGGAGATGTGATTCTGAATAAATGATGTACTTAAATTAGTAGTTTGCAATATTTTCATTCAAGACCCTTAACTTTGGGATATTTACAATTAAAAACCCTAACTTATGGAAACGTGTCATATTTAACCTTGAACTTATGTAAAAGGCATTATGAACCTTAACCTACTAACATGGTCATCTTTAATAAGTTGATAAACAGGAATGATAATAACTAAAGTTACTGAATGTGTAAAGTTACCTAAGATGGAGAGAAACTAAAATGAAACCTTATGATTAAGAAACTATGAAATCATAAAGCTATGAAACTTATAAGTACAATTATAATTCATGTAGATTCGCTGAAGCGGGAGTAATCCGGTGTTTTGTGATCTTCCTTTGGTTTGTTTTGCTATCGGATAAGGTACAGATACTCTGCCCTTTTTCAGTAAGGGTTCTTATATACTATGCATTGATTTTGAGTTATGATTCAGTTAAGATTCCCCAAGCCATTGCTATGTCCCCTTTGAATGAACCTTTGATAATACTCTTGATATGACTTTGAGATGCACCTTTTGATATATGACCTTGAGCTATGATTTTGAGACATGACTCTTAGTTTGATACCCGAGCCATTTTTGTACTTTCCTAGCCAGGAAGGTAACCTGGCCATGTCTGTGATGCACCACTGGCATGACTCCTGTGTGGGGGAGTGATTTCTCACACCGTCCCTTTTATATTATCTGCCGGCTACTTGACTTTGAGATTGACTTTGAGTTTGGGGCGTATGGATTGCAATCCTAGATCTGTTCTATTTAGTGGATTTAACTATATATGATATGATTTCTGTTCTGGTGACTGGTGCTTGTGTGCAATACACGCCTTTCACATATTTCTGGGAGCTAGCTACTCCATTTGAAGAATGAGGACACCCCTCATATTATCTGATTATCTGAGAGGTCTCCCCTCTATATGATTTGAAGATTGATGGTTACGATATGATATGATCTGATATGTTTCTGGGCTCGTGGTGGATGACTATCCTATTCTTCTCTTATTATCCATTTGTTTCATTTATACCTTATGACATTTCCATTGCCCATATTATATTTCTGTTTCGTTATTTCTTTACTTTGTATATGTATCTGTTCACTGAGCTTTTTAAGTTCAGCCGCACGTTTTCTTTTCGTGTGCGGCAGGTAATAAGCAGGTTTTAGTAGGAAGCTGGGTTATGGGAAGAGAGTATTTCTGGACTTAGAAGACTTTGCTTTGTAGATGTGCTGGATTAGAGACAATTAGAAGAGTTTCACTTTATTTAAACTTAGAAGTTATTATTGTACCTTGTATTTCAGATTTTCCAATTGTAACCTTGAATTTCATTTGTATTATTAAATCATATGTTTGTGTTTGTTCTGATTAGTCACCATAACGTGATACTTCTACCCTTGTCGGGTTGGGGTGTTACAGAAGTGATGGCGTATTTCAATATGTTTGGTTCTAGCGTGTTGGACTGGATTTTTGCTTAGATCGATAGCACCTTTGTTGTCGCAAAGAATGGGAATGTTGTTGAGTTCAATTCCATAGTCGACGAGAGCTTGTTTCATCCACAGTGCTTGTTGACACGCCTTTCCTGCAGACACATACTCTGCCTCTGTTGTTGAGATTGCGAGGGCAGTTTGTTTCTTAGCGAACCATGATGTTAGACAATATCCTACAAAAGTACAAATACCGCTGGTACTTTTCCTATCAACATAATCACCTGCGTGATCTGAGTCAGTATACACTATGGTTTCTACACCCGTTCCTTTGGGATACCATAATCCTAAGTGTGTAGTACCTTTGATGTACCTAAATATTCTTTTAACGGCTTCAAGATGGGACGTTTTTGGATCTTCTTGAAAACGTGCACATAGACAAACACTAAACATAATGTCAGGCCTACTAGCCGTAAGATAGAGTAAACTACCAATCATTCCTCTATATTTAGTGCTATCTACGGATTCATTTTCTTCATCCTTAGTGAGTTTGGTTTCGGAGGACATGGGTGTTCTCATGGGTTTTGAGTCTTCAAGACCAAACTTCTTAAGCATATCTTTGATATACTTTGATTGGTTGAAGAATATCCCATCTTCTAATTGTTTAATTTGGAGACCTAAGAAAAAGTTTAGTTCCCCCATCATACTCATTTCAAACTCGTCATGCATGATTTTTGAGAAATCGTCGCATAACTCTTGACAAGTTGAACCGAATATAATGTCATCCACATATATTTGGACTATGATAATATGTGATCCCTTTTTCTTGGTGAAGAGAGTATTATCTACTAGGCCCATGGTATACTTATGGTCAACTAGGAAAGTCTTAAGTCGATCATACCAAGCCTTTGGTGCTTGCTTAAGTCCGTATAAAGCTTTCTTAAGTTTGAAAACATAATTTGGTTTTTCAAAGTCGGCAAAGCCGGGAGGTTGTGCAACATATACTTCTTCATTTATAAAACCATTTAAGAAAGCACTTTTAACATCCATTTGAAATAACTTAAAATCATGTGCACATGCATATGCAAGTAATATTCTAATAGACTCAAGTCTAGCTACGGGTGCAAAGGTTTCATCGTAATCTATACCTTCTTGTTGATTGTAACCTTGAGCTACTAGCCTAGCTTTATTTCTAGATACTATACCATTTTCATCCATTTTATTTCTAAAGACCCATTTGGTGCCGATTATGGTTTGGTTTTTAGGTGGAGGGACCAATGTCCAAACATCATTTCTAATAAATTGATTTAGTTCTTCTTGCATAGCAATTACCCAAGATTCATCTTTTATTGCCTCGTCTATATTTTTAGGTTCAACAGTTGAAATAAAACAAAAATAATTACTTTCATTTTGAGCTTTGGATCTTAATGTTCTTTCATTAAGTTTTCCTATGACGTTTTCTAATGGATGACTTTTAGTTTCTTTAATATTGACTATTTCTCCTTTTACGGGTTCATTGTCATTTTCAATGTTTTCTATATCATTAACCATTTGACTTTCAACTAAGTCGTCATCTACCAAAGGTGATGTCTTAGAGGGAGGTGGACTTTCGTTGAATGTTACGTTCAACGATTCCTCGACTCTTGATGTTTCCTTGTTTAATACAATATATGCTTTACTGTTTTGTGAGTACCCAAAAAATACACCTTCATACGACTTTGAGTCGAACTTAGTGAGATAATCCTTTGTGTTTAAAATGAAGCACTTGCTTCCAAAAACTCTAAAATATCCTAATGTAGGCTTTTTGCCTCGATAAATTTCATAAGGAGTTTTATTTAAAAATTGTCTAATTAAAACTCTATTTAGGATATATGTAGAAGTATCTACAGCGTGACACCAAAACTTTTGTGGTATGTTTTGTTCATTTAACATAGTTCTACTCATTTCTTGAATTGTTCTATTTTTACGTTCTACTACACCATTAGATTGAGGTGTACGAGGAGCCGAGAAATTATGAGTTATTCCATTATTATCACAAAAATTTTCAAATTGGATTTCATTGTCAAATTCTCGACCATGGTCAGTTCTAATAGATACTATATTACTTCCTATTTGATTTTGAATTTTCTTGCTTAGAATTTCAAATTTGTCGAATGCCTCATTTTTAGTTTTCAAAAACTTTGTCCATGTATATCTAGAGTAATCATCTACTATGACTAAAGTGTAAAAATTTCCTCCATAACTTTGTATAGCCGACGGGCCAAACAAATCCATATGTAATAATTCTAGGCATCTAGATGTAGATACCATGTTTTTAGCCTTATGGCTATTATGTACTTGTTTCCCAATTTTGCAAGCATCACAAAAGTGTTGGTCATATTTCAACTTGGGTAGGTTCCTAACGAGTTCTTTGGATGACAAAGATTGAATAAGCCTCATATTAGCATGACCTAAGCGTCGATGCCATAGAGTTGAGTTTTCGTCCAAGGAGGTAAGACATAACTTATCTTTAGGTGTTTTATCTAATTTCATAACATAGACATTATTCTTTAAAACACCTTTTCCTACGGTTATGCCATCTTTAAGTATTTTACTTCCATTTTCACTGAAAAGGACGTTATACTTTTTGCGGCACAATTGACTTATACTAAGTAAATTAAATCCTAAATTATCTACATGAGCAACATCATCAATAGATAGAGAGTCATGAGAGATTGTACATTTTCCGATGATTTTACTTTTAAGCTTGCTACCGAATGTGACATTACCTCCGTCATACACTTGGTAGGTTGAGAAAAGATTTTTGTTTCCCTCATGTGTCTTGAGCACCCACTATCTTTGATCCACTCATCAGGTTCAAGATCAACTTTCAAGCATACCTAAGTTCATAAAAGACTCAAGCATTTGGTCCCCAATATCTCATGGGTCCGTTTGGGTTAAACATGACATTATCATGGTTTATGTATGTAAATGGTGGACAATTGTTCCATGACATATAACTAGGACCATGAAAGTTTCTAGGTATGTTTTGGTTCCAATTACTTTGATAAGTGTGTTGTGGATTAACTATACTCTTTGGAAAGGGGTGTTTGGGAAAACTCATTTGAGGTCTCTGTTGATCCGTTTTAACTCTATATTCATTTCTAGCTTGTCCTCTTCCTAAAGATACTGCTGGTTTATGTTTATTATTGGTTATACTACTGTTAGGTTTCTTAGTAACTTTAACAAACTCGGAACGGTCGACTTTGTGAACCTTCTGTTCAACTTCTGTACTCGCGGATCCTTTGGATACACCTGGCGGATCCAAATTTTTGGATCCGTCGGATCCGTGAGTGTCCAACTTGGTTGAATCAGTTTTATTCACAGTCTGTTCCTTATGATCACTTAAGGTTCCTAGTTTCATAAAGCCTAGTCCTGTTTTATCATGAGGTAGCTTTTGCATTTTCATTATTTCATCTGCACAACTTATGTTTTTATCAAACCTTTTAAACTTTGAATTTTGTTTGATCAAATCTTCCTGTGTGGTTCTTAAGGTTTCTAGTTCAAGTTTTAGTTCTTGACAAGACACACACGTTTATTTACTATCTTTACCTTTTTCAATTCGTATTGCTTTTTCTTTAAGCCAAAATACTTCATTTTCTAAAAGTGTTGTCTTTGTTTTTAAAAACTTGTTTTTGTTTATGATTTTTAAAGTAACGTCACACAGTTTGTTATATTCTACTTCTAAGGTTTCGTCATCTATAGAGGAGTATGAATCAGAATGTACCTCTTCTGTGTCATTAGCCATAAGTGCAATTTCGTTGTTTTTAGGCTCATCATCATCATCTCCTTCACTATCGCTCAAAGCTCCACTAATGAAGGCTCTTTGAGACTTGGTCTTTGGAGGCTTTGGACATTCTCCTATTAAGTGACTGGAGTCACCACACCTATAGCATTTCCTATCAACCTTACCTTTCTTATCGTCACGATCTTTCCGAGAGGATTTCTTTTCATCACGAGGTGGTTTTACAAACTTTCCTCGTCTCCTGAAGAATTTCTTGAAATCCCTTACGGCCATGGCATACTCTTCATCATCACTGTTTGAACAAGACTCATCATCATCACTTGACTCGACTTTGGCTTTTAAGGCAATAGACTTAATCTTCTCCTTTTTGCCTTTGACAATTTCCGAGTCTTTTTCCATAATCATTTCGTGAACTTTTAGGTTTCCTATGAGCTCATCCAGTGTCATGCTTGAGAGATCTTTAGATTCTTCAATAGCTGTCACATTTGCTCTCCATTTCGGATGGAGTGCTCTTAGAAATTTCCTGACAAAATTCTTACTAGAAAAAGATTCATCAAGTGCTTTAAGTGATGTAATAATAGTATTGAATTTAGCAAACGCACTATCAATGGTCTCATCTTCAGAGATAACAAATTGTTCGTATTGTTGGACAAGAAGATCAATTTTGTTATCTTTTACTTGTGAGTTCCCTTGATGTGTGATAATAAGAGATTGCCAAATATCCTTAGCCGTTTTACACATAAAAACTCTTTCATATTCTTTCTTAGGTAAAGCATTATAAAGCATCATTTTGGCTTCATTATTTTTGGCAATTAGTTTCTTTTGCTCATCACTGTGACGAGTAAGAGAAACTCCTTCATCCCGACCACCCGAAATATTATTACTAATAGGTTTGTAATCACCATCAACTATAATATACCATAGATCTATATCCTTTGACTTTACATAAGTCTCAAAGCGATTTTTCCAATAAATAAAACAATTTGGTTCAAACAGAGGTGGTCTCTGCATAGATTGCCCTTCTTTAAAGTTTTCAAAATCCATGGATCGTTTTAAGTTTTAAAATACAATATATTTTAAAGATCTTAAGTAACGTAGCTCTTGATGCCAATTGTGGAAAACTAGAAGGGGGGTTGAATAGTTTTTTACCGTTTTTCAAGTTTTATTTGCTTTGTTACTATATGTTAATTTCAAAGGAAACAATCACAAATAAATAATCACACAATGTAAACAAAAGATAAAGAGAGGAAAGATCAAACCACACGACACTGTTGTTTATAGTGGTTCGGCTACAAGGACTCTCTTCCTTGCCCTACTCCACTCCCCGAGTTTCCTACTCGAGAGTTTATCTTTCACTAAGAAACAAACTCCTTTTCTAGGCGGAGAAAACCTTTACACGTTGCTTACTTCCTTTTTCGGTACTAAGCTAAACACCGGGTTCTTTCACAAGGTAGAACCAACCTGACGTCGCCTATTTACTTTACCGACACTAAGCTAGATGTCGAGTTCTTTACACGGGTACAACTACTCCCTACACTCTTTGTGCTTTAAGGACTAAAGCACTAACCACACTCACTGATTACAAATGATAGATATGATGTGTGAAACAAACTACAATATCGCACAGTAATGCAACTAAAGGATTACGGTTCTGTAGATCCTTGAATGCTTGATCTCTTTTCTACAAAATGAAAGATCAAAGTGAAATGCAACTATGAATGATGTTAGTAAGATATGTACTGAATGAATATGTGTGTTAAAGCTATATGAGTGATGAGAAAGCCAAATGATCAGCTTGCTATTTATAGGCAAGCTGATCTTCAGCTCACGGATCCCACGGATCCCTCACAAGGGATCCGTCCTTCATTGGACTTGGATCTGTGGGAGGATGACAGCTATGGATTAGTTGTATCTTACCAAATCTTCCATATCTTACCAAATCATCCAAGATCCTCAAATGTCAACTATGTATCTTGCAAATCTAAACAAGATATATCAAAGATATTGTATGTGATGTATGCAATGATGTTATGGAATGATTTTAGAATTAAAGTTTCCTTTTAAGGAAACAAGTTACTAAATAAGCAAACTTGTAATTCTTGGTTATTATGTGAAGTGTAAAATGTGTACTTAAGAGACTTAAGCTAGTATTTATTATTTGCTAAAAGATATTCCTTTTATTTGTCATTAACAAAACTAAGAAAAGATCAAAGAATATAAATAACGTTTTTGAGACGCTATTTGTATTAACAAAGATGTAAAGCTAACACAAATTTTAAACTTATTTGATAGATTAGGGGTTCATTTTGAAAGTTCTTTTATTTAAAAACTCTATATATATGTTAAAGTTAAACATTTTTTATTAAATCGTCAGTATGTCAAAAGCATATCAATATTGGTCTCGTTCTGTACGTTATCGAAAGACCTTTTTTCCGGTATTTTTTTTGTTCAAGAAATCGCGAGATATCTATTAGATATTTGGTAAATAAAGTTTTATTGTATAAAAAAGTCGTAAATAGTAAGAAGTTGAAGATGTGATTTGTAAATATATTTTTTTTACTTGTTTTTGGGCCCCGATTCTCTGATATTTTTTATTCGGCACAGCATATGATGCGCTATAATGAAATGGGGCTTGATATTTACGCCACAACAGTTGATGCAGCCACCACAATTATGCATGTACCATGTTATAACCTATGCATTAGTGGTATAACATTGTGGTGTGGACATCAAATATTGTGGTGGGAGTATCAAAATACTCTAATGAAATAATCAATAAAAATATGTTAATAACATATGCCAGATGTAACGGTCATTGATCTTCAACTTCACCTCACCTGTCATATCAGATTTTCAGCATATCATTTTAACTTCACTTTTCAACCGTAATTGTCACCATCTAACCAAACATATAAAAATACCTCATTTTATACAACATACTTTACAGTACACTCACAAACAAAACAAATAATAATAAAATCATCATATTTTCCTTTTTTCGTTAGGTGAAGCTCTTCACCGAACCACCCCATTTGCACACCTTCGCGCCATCAAACCATCTCGTCATGGCCTTCACGCGCCAAACAAAGCCTTCGCGCGTGGTCAGCTAGCACTATAACGCCAGGTCTTAGAGAAATAATATATATTTGCTCCACTCAAGTATTGAAAAAGTTATATTTTAGCTTGAATACACTCTAAATATTTAACAAACTGACAAATACTCTTATGGAGGTTTCTATTTTGTTTCTTTGGGTTAGGGGTTGAAGTCATAGACAAATTTGTATTGACGTCTAAGGCTGCTAGACTATAAGAACTATACAATTTTTTGCACAATGAGATACAATTCTACAAGCGACCAAATGAATGTCTTTATCAAAAGTCAAATAAATTCAAAAAAAAAAAAAAAAAAAAAAAAAACTATAATAACTTGAATCTGCAGTGATAGGATGAAAAGAGGTTTGGTTACAACCTTGCAATATGTGTGTTTATGTCGTTTTGCAAGATATAATTATAAACCATAAGATTAAGCAACCGTGACATGTCATTGATATGAGATTCTGAACTACGCCAAGGAAATAAAGCGAAACTAATATTGGTTCATTACAAATCAAACAAGTGTGTTCAATATATTTACATGCTATGACATACTTTGTTTAGTTTTAATGTATTCTTTTGTTTTTTTCATACTAAGAGCACCGGGTATCGTGGTGTTATCCGTCTTGCGTTATAGCAAAAAGTGTTGTCACTTCAACACTTTTCCTCTATAACACGAGCCCTATAACTTAAACAAAAAACACCCTCCCTCAAAAAGTTGGCGTTATAGGACACATCTGGCTTACACATAAAAAAAAAAATAAATAAATTAAAAAAAAAAAAAAAAAAAAAAAAAAAAAAAAAAAAAAATTACGTATCGCTTGGCTGGTGGTTTCGGCGCCAGACCCTATGGCACGAGGTCTGATGTCCAGCTCGCGTTATCCGCTTCGTTGGTGGGTTGGCGCGAGGGCTAACTAAGTGCTCTAAACGTAACTGTAATCATCGTTTTTTTGAACAAACCAATATAGGACGAAGCCCAACCCAACACACGTTTTAACCCATATCTTTTTTCTTTTTCTTTTTTTTTTGAACAAACCCATATCTTTTTTCTGACTAAACTAATTTTTCTTGCGACCAACTTTTTCCTAAAAAATACTAGTAATTGTCACTTATTACTCAAAGGCATTTTTTGATACTTATTACTTTTAAAAAGAGCACTTTTGTAGACACTTTGTACAGCAACTTTTGTATTGACATACGGGGAATATGTGTCTTTTTATAATTCAAAGCATCATGGTTTGAGTGTATAAAGAAACACAAACTTTAATCTTTGAGCTATGCTACAATGCGGAAATCATCAGCCTCATGTGTTTTCATGACTAAATGTGCCCATGTCTGTTATGCAGAAACATGAAAATTAGTGACTTTATGGTCATGTGAGCAGACTTCAGGAAAACCTTCAAATGAATTTCAACTGTGAATCTTCTTCATATAACTTGTCATAAGTGATTGGTATGAAATTAACACGCATAAGGGAATATAGTCAATATACAGTAATAGACCGGAGGATGCCATCAAGTTTTGCAGAACAAATGAAACCCCTTATGATCTTTTCCAAGCTTAAATAGATTACGTGAAACCAAAGCAACAGATCATCCATGCTTCCTTCTTTCAGTATTCTCTTAAAACAGTAACAGCATAAAGTCATGTGAAAGAATGAATGAAGTGCTAAATAAACATAGCTTCATTCAGTTTCTTTTATAAACATAGATATGAATCTACATAAGATCGCTGACATCGTATAATATCGAATACCAAGTATTTATATGCTAAATCTATATCTGTATGACACACGACAGTGGTCTCGTATGTTGGTCTTGACATATATCTACGGAGGTGTTTGGCATTGCATTTTGAAATAATTACTGTATATGATTAGCAATACAATGAATCAGATAGTCGTCAACCATAACAAAGCAAGCGTACAGATAGTGTTTGGGACGTGCTTCTGTTAATTGAAGTTGTGATAACCAGGGTTGAATGAACTTTATCCAAACACCAAGGCTTTACATGTAAAATGATCCCTAAATAGTCATAATCAGTCTTCTTGCAGGTTCGCAGTTACTCCAAAGTGATTATTTAACCCCTAAAGTCATCAGACATACATTCAGTATACACAAACACCAAAAACTGGTTATCTGAAATGAAAACACAATAATAGATTATCAGCTTTCAAAATGGAGTGTTAAACACCCACTAACATTTCCACTACGTATGACCAAGGCAAACGTCACCACAGATTCAACATTAAACAAAACACCATTATTAAACGATAATCAAGATTGTAACTTCAGCTATGCTACAAACTCATCAATGTTTTTATCAGAAGTTCCACCTTCTCCAATAGCTTCTTTTGCCAAAGCTCTCCATTTTATCACATTTTTCTTAATCTTTTTAATACTTTTCTCACTTTCCATGACTTCCCTTATGCATGAATCCAATACTTGTCTACGCACAATCCCATTAGCATCGGGCTTAGCCCGAACCCCTACACCCCAAACATCCTCAACATACTTTGCATTTGTGCTTTGATCTGACCATTGAGGCATCCCCACGACCGGTACACCCGAGCAAATTGCTTCAACAGTTGAATTATACCCACAGTGTGTAACAAAGCATCCTATCGACTCATGAGCCAACACTTCCAATTGTGGGCACCATGTCACCACTAACCCTTTCTTTGACACGCTATTAACAAACTCTTTTGGGACATTGGCCTCTTCGGATGACTTAATCACCCACAAAAAGGAGAACCCACCATCAGTCAAAGTAGATATTATTTCGTTCATTTGCCCGGGCCCATGATTAATCAAGCTTCCAAATGATAAGTAAACCACAGATCCTTTTGGCTTATTGTTAAGCCAGCTCATGCACTCAATACTCCTTGGTTTAAATAGATTGATCACGTAGTCATTATCCTCTAACAACTGCTTGTCAAGGTACATTGATGGTAGCGTTGGGCCAATAGTTTTCACACGCCACAGTTTCGTCATCCAGTCGACCACCTACATAAAAAATAAATAAAAAAATAATAATAATAATAATAATAATAATAATAAAAAAAAAAAAAAAAAATAAAAAAAAAATAAAATCAAAGAAGAATTATTAGTGGCAACCTCACATGACCAGACACCGTACTAGGAATTTAACCGTTTTGACATGATCCTGTTTCAACCCTTTTACTACATTTAATAAATTTCTGTAAAAGAAAACACAAACCTCTTCCTCCAACTTGTAAAATGAGTTGAAAAATACCCAATCTGCTTGGTCAATGTCGGTAAATTGGCTAAAAACTAGCTCACCAACAGCAGGAAGCTCGCCGAATCTGTGCACAAATGAAGGGGTTTCCCAGTTTTCAACTTTTGGTAATCCAGGAAGGGAGACTACTGAATTAGACAATGGGATCTTAAGAAGGTTTCTATTAACATGGTAATAAATATTATTAACTGCACATGTTTGAGTAAAAAAGATAACTGCAAAAATCTTGAACTGTTTAGCAACATCAAGTGCCCAAGGCAAAAACCCGTCATATATAATGGCATTGACGCCATCTAGTTTTTCTACAAGACTGGATAAGGACTTTGAGCCTTCTTCCCGAAGCTTTGTAAAGTAAATATCATGAGGCACGAGTTGATCACGGCCGTTGTCATCAAACCCATCGGAGAATGTTTCAAAGGTGATGGGGGTATTATGGTCAATATGGACAGTTTTTGAGAAGAACTTTGTTGTAGCAAATGTTGTCTTGATTCCTTTTGCGACTAAACGTTTGCAGAATTGGAGCATTGGGTTAACATGGCCTTGAGCTGGGTATGAGATGACTAGAACATGTGGCTGTTTCGCTTGCAAACTCATTTTTAGAGCATGGAAGTGTTGGAGTGTTTGGTCCATAAACATTTAAATCGCGGTTTAGCGAGTATTTAACCTAGTGAATCCCATCATCCAGGCTATAATTTAGAGATTTTTCGAAAGTGATCAAAACTTTGTTTTCAGTTAACTTTATTTATGTAATTTTGCTGTCTCAATAGATTGTTGGTTTGTTACTGACTCTTAAGTGAAACAATAACAAAAGACAAGGATGAAATAACAAAAGTAAAATAAAATATTGGTCATCATAGTAAAGCTTCTAGATGTTTGCTAGAAAATATCTTTGAATCAGATAGTGAACCATAACAAAACAACTAAACAAGCTTACAGATATGGGACATGCTTCTGTTAATTGAAGTTGTGATAATTACATAATTAGTTTTTTTTTTAATATTTGGAAATTTATAACCAGGGGTGTTTGGATTAACATATTTGAATGAACTTTATCCAAACACCAAGGCTTTACATGTAAAATGATCCCTAAATAAGTAAATAGTCATAATCAGTTTTCTTGCAGGTTTGCAGTTACTCCATAGTGATTATTTAACCCCTAACGAACATGATAATCAGACATACAAACACCAAAAACTGGTTATCTGAAAATGAAAATGCAATAATAGATAATCTGCTATCAAAATGTCAAACACCCCGTAACATTTCCACTACGTATGACCAAGGCAAACCTCACCACAGACTCAACATTAAACAGAAACACCATTATAGAATAGTAACGTCACCTCATGGATTATCATAGCCTCATTATTACTACTCCGGATATTAATTCCCAAATAATTCAGAATCTGACAAGCCATAAAATCAAATTGAATTATTAACCATGTACAACTCAATAAATGAAAATTTTAACAACAAAGCAACTACTACAACAAAGCCTAATTACAATTCATTCATTTCCCAAACATTATAAAAACATCTATCAATAAACAATAAATTAGTCACGCAAAAACAGTAAGTCCTCTGAATAAACTTATAGAATTCATAAATGAAGTCCTCTGAAATATCTTATATACATGATTACATGTTGCAATTACTACTTCTTATGAAGCTGCACAGCGGTTACCAATGCTCCTCATTTCCTTCATTGATGTTATAATATAGCATTTCAAACAGTTTTAGCATATCACCGTAACTTAAGTGGACATGTAGAATTGATAAGTGAGCCTTCTCATACAATAAATATTCGTGGATATTGAATGAACTAGACTCTAAGAGAAAAGATTCTAGTGAGAAACTGACATATACCTTCAAGTTTAGCGGTGTAATTGAAGCCCATTACGATCACTGCTAAGCTACATTGAATAGATTACTGAAAGTCCAAGGTGCAATAACAGATCCTCTATGCTTCCTTCATTGCTGTCAACATTTTCTTAAAACAGTAACAACAAACCGTAACTTGAACAAATGAGTGCCTAAATAAGCTTAAAGTAGAATTGATACGGTTTCGTTTATATACATAGATAAAGATCTCTATTAGATCATTGACGTTATAATCTTGTCAACAAGATATTGACACACTGGATCTTTAATTGTGTGTCTGTATGACAGATTGACAGCGACTAAACTTACTCTCGTTAAATGCTCAACTGTTCATAGTATGAAACACAATCCAAATAGATATCTTAGGGGGTGTTTGGCATTGTGTTCTATTGTGATTCTGTAATTAGCAACAATCAGAATAAGATAATCAACGATAACAAAACAAGCTAAGGAGATAGTGTCCTCCTCTGCTTTAAGTTGTGATAAACAGATAATTAAGTCATTGACTGTTTGGCAATTCCAGAACCAATTCCACACAGCCAATCAGCCACTACATCCACACACTAGAAACTGCTAACCTACAACTCGAAAACACGGTAACTGGATAACCACTGTCAAAATGCAATGCACAAACACCCCTAACGTTTTCACCATGACAAGCAAATGGATATCTGGAAGATAATGGATTCATATCTGCTAAATGCTTGTGTGGCCACCAATGCTATGTGGACTATACATCGACTGATTTACAACAGTCCAAATATTACTCCGTAACACACTTAACGTATTGGAAAAACTATAACATGGATATGAATTGGTAAGCGTTTATTAACCAATAAATGCATAATTGAACAACAACAACAACAACAACAACAACAACACAAGTGCTACAATGAAGTCTAACTAACCAATTCCCAAATTACACAAACAAAATAACGATACACAAATCCAATAACAAATTAATAACACTAAATTCAACAATTAATAACTTTATTACTAATATAATAATATCATAAAATAATTCACATAATCCATCAATTAACCTAGTAATAAAAATAAACTAATTACAACTCGATCAATGAGCAACTAAGAAACCATTACTAAAAGCATCAATAACAGGTTCAGGTCCATTAGATATCGTTCCATTATTACTAAAACAAATAGATCTAGCTGCCATTAGCTTCTTTCGTTGCAAACACCTGGGTCCGTTAAACCTAACCGTAAAACGCGGAGATCCTCCGTTAACTCCTTCCTCTTGTTGTACGGCACCTGTTGCAACTGGAGATCTGACTGGTGATGAGATGGTGCGATTCAGATAGATCTGATGAGTTATTGTTTTCATTTTCGAGTCACGGAGTTGAGCCAGTGCTCCGGGTTTTAAGTACCGGAGGTAGGTGGCGGTGGTGGAACGGTTGCGGATGCGGCGGTTCATGTGTGTGTTTTGGGTGGGTGTGTGGGTGGGAAAATGAGATATTTTATTTTTAAGGGGGTGTGAAGAGCGGGAAGATGACGAAAATGATCTCTAATTATTGCTCTTTAAATTAGGTGTGCCGCTCCGATTTTATTTTTAAAAAGTTTATAATTGTGTTACGAAATTAATTTATAAATATTTTTGTTTTATAAATCTATCACTATTATGTACGGAGTATAAACTTTTTCAAGTTTTATAAACATCTCACATAATTCAAATGCATTAAATTATGAAAAGGTTCAATATTCTAAACCTCTTCATGCCACACAAGCTTGAAATGGATGTTCACTATAGTTTACAAGTTTTTAGACCTCTTCATAATTTTATAAACTTTTTTCATAAACCAGTGGATGCCCTTAGTATTCACTTTCATCCCCAAGTCATTATTCCTTCCGTCAATCTATTGTTCACATTTTTTTTTGTTTGTCTCAAATAAATTGTTTGTTTTAAAAAATAAATAAGAAAATTAGTTTAAGTTTACCGTATTACTTTCACTTTAGGTTATTATTACAATCATTAAAGAAATTTAAATTAATTAGTTAAAACAAAAACTGTCATTTTGCAAAAAGTAAGAAAATACAAATTGCAATGATAATGTTTTTTTTAAACTGTGTTTTTTTGTTGGCAGACAATTATTTTGAGACGGGAGGAGTAGTAATTAACCCCAAACTCACAACAAACATAGGACACTTAAACACAAATATACTTCACAACACTCACATTCATAAAATAAAATAAATAAATAAATAAATAAATAAATTGTTTGATAGACACAACCAGTGTTTTGAAACCTGGTTCAACCTGGGCGGTTGAACCGTTTTTAGCCCAAAAAATGGGCCAAAATGATCCGGTTCTTCGAGACTTGAAAACTGAGTTTTACCCACCGAGTTTTATATGACCCAAGTCAACCCGGTTCACCAAATTTGGTCGTGTTTGATATTTTTCTTTTAATTTTATTTTAGAAAATATATATGACAAGTCTAGATTAGTCGTGCTGATGGATAATGTTGTTTTAAGTTTAAAACTTGTATTATTGTTGAATTGTATGTGTTTGGTATTGTATATGTTTTATAAACCAATTATGATTGCTATTCAATTTTTTAGGTTTTATGAGCTTTTATGTTTGGTAATAAATATTAAAGGTTTTATATCGTATCCAGAATACAAATAGGCCCCACCCTAGATGAAATGGATGAAGGTTTTACATGATTGGCTAGTCAACTCGAGAGCCAAAGTAGTAGTCAAAGTATTGCGTAATGTGGTTATAGAAACTATGGCGTGTCACATATACAATGAAAATAGAATTAAAGGACTAAAGTTGCAAGTGATAAATGAGTTATAAGTGTGATGTGGCTTAAGTAGAAGAATGAAGGACTTAACGGGCCTTAGTTACCAAATAGGCAATCTACCAACTAACTAAATCTATTCATTTTCTAAAAGTTTATAGAGAATTTCTAGGTGTGTGTGGATGAATGGCGGTTCAAGAGAAAAAGGAGGGAAAGAACTAAGCTTTGATAATCTTGATAAATAAATAAGTGTTTATCCAAGAGTAACCTAGTGATGATTTCCTATAAGTAAGTAATCTTTTATATTGATTAAAATAAGAATAAGGTTTATGATTGAAGTGGGTGTGGAAAACTAGAAGGGGGGTTGAATAGTTTTACCATTTTTAAACTTAATTTACTTTGAAAGCTTTATGTGAATTCAAACAATGTAAATAAATAAACGATAAGTGAAGTGCAAGTAAAGAAAGAAACAATCAAACCACAACACGAAGGTTTATACTGGTTCGGTCTACAAGGACTTTTTTTCCTTGCCCTACTCCACTCCCCAAGTATCCAACTCGAGAGTATCCTTCACTAATCAACAAGCTCCTTTATCCGGCGGAGAAAACCTTACATGTCGCTTACACAAGATTTCCGACACAAAGCTAAATGTCGAGTTCTTTTACAAGAGCACAACCACTCCCATCACACTATGTATTTTGAGGACTAAAATACTAACTGATCACTACAGAGATTTATGAGAGTTTGGTACAAACAATGATGTATGAATAACTACAATTCACACAGTGATGAACTAACAAGTCTTGCAACGCTTTGTTGAAGCTTGTAAGCCTTTAAATGAATCTGTGATCTTCTTGCTACAAGAGAAGCTCACTTAAATGAAATATGAATGAGTTAGATATGAATGAAAGAATATATGATTTTTTTTATGCTTGTAAGTGATGAGTAAACAACAATGTGTGGCTTGCTATTTATAGGCAAAATGCCTCAGCAAGCCACGGATGGGACGGAACCAAATTATGGGTTCCGTCCGTGTAACCATTTGGTTCCGCGCGACCCTGTCAGAAAATCTACAAAAATCTTTCCAAGATATCTTTTAGTATCCTACAAGATTTCCATATCTTTCCATAACAATCTAAACAAGATATACATCATATCTTCCAAATATCTCAAAGATGATGCATGCCATGATGTAAACATACATTTTCATTTTAGATTAATTATTACAAGAAAGTATACTTTGTAAAATGTATATATTACCTAAGTGATGTTTTAACTTTGTGTTTATAAAAGACTTGTGACTAATATATGTAAAAGACTTAACTATATTTATGTTTTGCTAAAATAAAGTTTATAATTGTCGTAAACAAAATATAGCAAAGATCGTAAAATATAAATACCGTTTTTAGGCGATATTTGTATTAACAATCTCCCCCTTTTTGTTGAGGACAAAACATAAAGTTTATTTTTAAGCAATAAGATAAATAAAGTGCAAGTCTTTAAAAATATAGATTAAACTAGTTTTATGCAACTTTTTAAATCTATTTAGATGTTTAAATTGTATAAAATGTGTGAGTTTAAGTTTAATATTTTCTCCCCCTTTTTGTCGAAACAAAAAGAAGAAAAGCGTAGCGGAATGTAGTGCAAGCCCGAGCTTGATTAGCTCCCCCTTGGTCAATACTCCCCCTAGTTAGGGTGCCAAGTATAAGATGCATGGATTTTGAGTGCTACAAAACAAAAGTTAGTGATAAATAGTTCAAACCAACCATGGATATAATGTACAAGAAAAAGTCACACAAACATTAATAAACATCATTCATTAGTAAAATATTTTATGACAAAAGTCATAAAATGGGACAATAATGGAGATGTTGTAAAAGGAAATGCAAAAATAAAAAATAACTTAGAAAGAAAAATCCTAGAATAGAAAAAATAACTTAGAAATAAAAAGTCCTAAGATGTGAAGCTCCTAATGTGATCATCTATTGTGGAGGATGAGAAAGAGCGTTAAGACGCTCTAGGATGTGATTGAGGATGAACCTCATTTCATCTTGGAGTTGATGAACCATAATTTTGGTTCTTTCACTTATCCTAGAGGTTCTCTCACAATTAGAGCAATCATGTCGGGGAAAGTTTGGAGGTAGACTAGGTTCATTTGTTGGTGGTGGTGGTGGAACATTGGTTGATTGGTTGTTGGAATTTGGTGGAGCTATGATTGAAGAAAGCAAGGTGGTTTGTAGTTGCATAGCTTCATGGAGGTGAGAATCCACCATGTTGGAGAAGGCATAGAGGTGGTCTAGTTGATCATTGATTTCTTCTTGAGTTTGTGGAGGATCAATCCACATGGACTCGTCAATGTTCCTAAGAGTAGGTGAAAAGGGTTGAGGTTGTTGAGGTGGTGGAGCTTGGTCTCCATATAGTGGGCCATGGATTTCCCTATAAATGGGATGAAAAAGTAGAGGTTGAGGTTGAGATGGTTCACAATTAAAAGGCTCATTGGGCATAAAAGATGCCCGTGGTTGTTCATGAGCGATACGCTCAATGGAAGCAAAAGACGGAAGAGGTGGTGGATTTGTTGATCTTGGTGGCAAGTCCTCCAAGTTGTCCAAAAATGGATGTGGTGAGGTTGGTGGTGTAGCAAAGAGTTCTATGGGTTCAAGTTTTGGAGACTTGGGAGGTGATGGTGATTTGGATGGTTGAGATGGAGCGGGAGGTGGTGTGGTGGCTATTGGTGTTTTGGTTGGTGGTGGAGTAGTTACAACGATAGGAGATCTTGGTAGAGGTGTTGGAGTGGTTAAAGTGAGGAAGTTTTCATCTCTGATAGGTGATGAGATGTTAAGTAGTGAAGAGTATGTTGATGATGAAGTTAAGTTGACAAAACAACAAGGTCTGACACTTATCCTTGCGGTTCTTCTAGGTGGTCTTAAGGAGGGTGATAAGTTGGTTGATTTTGTCATTGTGAAGAATGCTTATGAGATGCTAAAAATCACAGGTAGTGATGGTGAAGGTGTGAGGAATGTGTATCCTGGAGGTGCTAATTTATAGAATTGAAGCATTATGGAAGAGTGTGCTTGGATTTGATGTTGATCCATACAAAAATGGTGGTTACTAATGATTTGGAAGTAGTAAAGAAGCTTGTCTAATCACCAAAGTCAACCCAATGGGGATGAGTTGAGTGAAAGAAGAATGATATGCAGTTAATGTCTTGCAATCATTGCAAGATCTTTAAGGTCAGAGACCCACGGATGGCAAGGAACCAAATATATGGTTCCTTCCTTTGTGAAGAAAGGTAACTTGAGTGATTTTTGATGAATTTTGAATTTTGGTGGGAAATGCTTATCCTATTGGTTTAAGTGGACTACGATGATCCTAATATGAGTGAATACCAGTAAAAAGTATCTTAGTAAAAAATATGAATGTTCTAGAGTGCGGGAATTAACGAAATAAAAAGAATAAAACTGCAGGAATGAGTTACCTTGCGACATAACGGGCGGAACCATATTTTTGGTTCCGCCTTATCCGCGGTGTGTATTTTGGGAGTACCCAGAAAATACAAGGGCGGAACCAAATTTTTGGTTCCGCCATATCCGCCAGTCCAAAATTCTTAACAGGTTGGATTTTTCGACCCCCGAAACCTGTTCAAATATTGTAATATCTCCTAAAACATATGTAATTAATTCAATGTGATTAGGAAACGATAAAAAAAAAACAGGTATTAATACACGGATAGGTATAGATCAAGCAGGGGCTAACGATTTCACTAATAATGTAAAAAATGGAAAAATGATAACATCAAGATGTTATCTTCCTGCAAGACATGATTAGTTCACATAATCGTCAAATACCAAGTTAACATCCTAGAAATAGTAAAATACACCATACATCATTGTTTTTAGAAACTTAGTACCAAACCACTCATAAAACCTCTCATAGTTTATCTACTTTCTTTTTTATCTTGGACATCATCCTTCCAAGGCACTTGAACATCCCTCTTGTTTGCTTGAACTCCTCTGATTCGTTCTCAATTACTGGAAGTTGTCGGAGGTAGTCACGTGGAGGAAGCCTAGAGTTGGGGAGTCCATCCTCTTCGCTATTTGATGATGATGATGATGATGATGAGGAAGTTGGAGGATGAGGACATTTCCCTTGAGTCTTTGCTACTCTTTTGTCACTTAATGGAACCATAATGTGATCAACAAGAGAGTAGTCCGGACAAAACCCTTTATGATTGGGTGGAATGGGAGTAAAGGCTCTAAAGAGACGGGTGAGAAGCATCTCGTAGGGAAGAGCGGTAGTTCTTCTTATAGGTATGTCGGCCATCCTTTTGGCAATGTAGTAGGCTAAGTTGAAAGGTTGGCGGGTGGACAAACTATAAAGCATGTAACAAAGACAAGCATTGATGTGATCACGATTACCTATGGTGCACAAGACATTTGCTCTAAGAATTTCTTCTCATTTACCGAATTGGGGTTTGAGTTCACTAAGTTCCATTCCAAAAGGATCCTTGTCAACTTCATTCCCGAACGAGTTCTCCTATTGGTTGCGGTTCTTGGAAGGAAAAGATGTTCTTGGATGATTTCTTTGGCAACTAGAGGAGTGTCGTATGGAGGCATACGATCAACGATTGAGTCAAGGGTTGAAAGAGACCATTTATCCGAGTAAAGGCATGTACCTTCACATGGAATTCTAAGGACTTCATCAAATTGACGAAGAGGAATGTGATACTCATGTTGGTTGACCTTAAAGTTAATGGTTATTAGACCATCATCTTCACTTGCGAGAACGACACTAGCATAGAATTCTAGGACAAATCTAGGACAAATTGGTTCGTTGATGTCTAGGAGGCAATCAAAGTGAATGGTTGCAAGTTGTTGGCGAATGTTTATTCCTTCTAGAAAGGATGGGTCAATGGTTCTACCCTCATGAAAATAACGTTTCTCTAGAGCTTTGAAAATTTTGACTTGATCCGAGGTGAGTCCCTTAGTCCTATGGTGTTTGGGGATGTATTTGAGAGTGTCTTTGTGGTCATAGAAAGTTGCGGGAGGCATGTTTGATCCTAAATACAAAAATTTCACACTTTAGTCGAAACTAATGAGAATTTTGATATGATGTTCTAGTGTGTGCCTATATGAGGAAAATATGGAGGTGCGGTTATCTCGACTCCTTTTAATGCATAAATAGTTTTTATTTAGTAGTTTTTTGCAAAAATGTGAGAGATAACCCAAACGCTCATAATTCAATGTAGATTCGATTGAATGTACCCGAAAATACATATTAATTATGTACTTCCTTTAGCATTCAAGACACATTATGCAAGTGATGTTTTAAACATAATGTTTTAATTTGTATGAACAATATGAAAAATTATTTGTCCTAAAAGTGATAAGCTTTTACAAAATTTTGACATTTGGTTTTTAGTAAATCATGATAATGGTTTGTAAGATGCAATTCCTAACTAAGGGAAACATGATTAGTTATGTAATTTACAAATGTACTTCATGAATTATCTAAGAAAATGCATAATCCCCGAGTTTTGTTTTTGTGCATAAATTAGAAACCCTGGACTCATAATTAAGAGAAAAAGTAGTAAGGAAACTTACAATGTTGATTAGAACTGAGATTAGTTGAAGGAGAGGCCTTAATTTTGAGAGTGATATGGTGTGGGATGAGTTTGAGTCGTTTATGTGTTTTGGTTATGTGAGAAGGAGTGTTTGTTTTCTGTGTTTAAACTCTGGCCCAGGAACCCACGAATGGGGCGGAACCAAATATTTGGTTCCGTCCTTGTTGTCGATTGATTCCTTGGGAACAGAACTCAACTTGGCCAGTTTCGCCGTTTTGGTTAAAAGAAGGTCTAAGCTATACTCAAAACTACAAATTAGGTTCCATTAGTCCTAGTCCAAGTCTAAGAAGGTTAAATGGTTCTCGTTTAAGAGGTTTGGTTAGGATATCGACAATGTTGTCTTCTGAGGATACTTTCTCGATTGAGATGTGTCATTTTTCAACATTGTCGCGAAGGAAATGATGTTTGATTTCAATGTGCTTAGTTCGAGCATGTTGAACTGGATTTTTGCTGAGGTCGATGGCTCCTTTGTTGTCGCAAAGTATAGAGATGTCGTTAAGTTGAATTCCGTATTCGACAAGAGCTTGCTTCATCCAAAGAGCTTGTTGACATGCTTTTCCAACTGATACATATTCGGCTTCGGTTGTTGAAATAGCGAGAGCCGTTTGTTTCTTAAAGAACCATGAGGTAAGACAATGTCCAACAAAAGTACAAATACCACTTGTGCTTTTTCTATCAACATAGTCATCGGCATGGTCCGAGTCCGCATACACTATGGTTTCTACACCCTTTCCTTTGGGATACCATAATCCTAGATGTGTAGTACCTTTTATATATCTAAAAATCCGTTTTACGGCTTCAAGATGTGATGTTTTTGGATCTTCTTGAAAGCGAGCACATAGACAAACACTAAACATAATGTCGGGTCTACTAGCCGTAAGATAGAGTAGACTACCAATCATTCCTCTATATTTAGTGTTATCTATGGATTCACCTTCTTCATCCTTGGTGAGTTTGGTTTCCGAGGACATAGGCGTTTTAATATGTTTAGAGTCTTCAAGACCAAATTTATTAAGCATGTCTTTTATGTATTTAAATTGGTTAAAGAATATCCCATCTTCTAATTGTTTTATTTGAAGACCTAAGAAAAAGTTTAGTTCTCCCATCATACTCATCTCAAACTCGTCATGCATGATTTTTGAGAAATCGTCACATAATTCTTGACAAGTTGATCCGAATATGATGTCATCCACATATATTTGGACAATGATAATATGTGAATCATTTTTCTTGGTGAAGAGAGTGTTATCTACTAAACCCATGGTGTACTTATGGTCAACTGAGAATGTTTTAAGTCGACCATACCATGCTTTTGGTGCTTGCTTAAGTCCGTATAAAGCCGTTTTAAGTTTGTAAACATGATTTGGTTTTTCAAAATCGGTGAAGCCCGGAGGTTGAGCGACATACACTTCTTCATTTATAAAGACATTTAAAATGCACTTTTGACATCCATTTGAAAAAGTTTGAAATCATGTGCACATGCATATGCATGTAAAATTCTAATAGACTCGAGCCTAGAAACTGGAGCAAAAGATTCATCGTAGTCAATGCCTTCTTGTTGATTATAACCTTGTGCTACTAGCCTAACTTTGTTTCTAGACACTACACCATGTTCATCCATTTTATTTCGAAAGACCCATTTTGTTCCAATTATCGTTTGACTTTTTGGTTGATGAACTAATGTCCAAACATCATTTCTAACAAACTGATTTAACTCTTCTTGCATAGCAATGACTCAAGATTCATCTTTTATAGCTTCATTTATATTTTTTGGTTCAATGGTTGACACAAAACAAAAGTGTCACAACCCGTAATTTTAGGTCCTTTTCAAGCTTCAAATTTCACTATTCATCTCGGGAAATTACTATTCATGTGTTACTATTCACCGATCACTATTCATCGTTTTTGAAGTCAGTTTGAGACTTTGAGAAGCCGTCAAAATTTTTACTATTCATGAAACACTATTCATTCCCGGAGGAAAATCACTATTCATGGTTATCGTTCATCCTTTCGTAAACTAGGTTTACGGGTATTCAAATTCACGTAACCAGTAAGGTTTAGCTGCGAATTCATGCATTGTCAGTTAGGACACATCATGTAGACTAGAGGAGTCTGCATAACATCAGCAACATCATCAGTACATTAGTTCATGCACGGATATGCATTATTTCAATTTACGTATGGTTATTTATATAATTAACGTTACCACTCAGTCATTTCTACTGATATTATACCCAGTACTCCCGACAATGATCCTAGTATATTTTAATACTAATTTTAATGATATAGAGATTATATAATTAATTTACCCGGTGTTTTTAAACCAATTGCTATATTTTTCGTTATAAGCATATAACTCCGTCGGTTTACGATAATTTAACCCGATAATTATTCTGACGCCCGATTCTTATCAGTAACATGATTTTACATATTTTACAACTTCGTCGTATTTTATTTTGCATCGTCGCGATTTATTTCTAATTAACTCGGTACCCGGTAACACCCAATGTATACACAAACTATACTAACTCTTCCAAGTATTAGACATACTCTTTAATTAGCCCCATTTTTTCCCATTTTCTTCACATGTGCCACCCCCCCCCCCCCCCCCCCCCCCCCCCACCTCTAATTCCCTGTTTTCTTACTTGAACCCTTACTTCATTTATTACACATGTTTTCTTGTCTTGACATTTTATTTCAATAACACTCATTTGTATCATTTTCACAAGTGAAATAAGATCAAACACTCTCCCTTTTTCTCTCCTATACCCACGGCCACAAGAGATTAAGAGGAAGAACCCACAAATTTTTCAAGATCAAGTGTCCTACAAGTCCATTTTAAAATCCTTGTTAGAGTTGTGAAATAAAAACTCAAAGATTATTAGTTCTTTTTCATCCAAAATACTCCAACAATTCAAGTAAGTTCAAGAACCCATTTTGATCATGTTATTCTTCCATTTGATCCATGTGGTTATGTATTTTCAAGTTATTTTAGTGATTGATCATGCAAATATATGTTGGTATTTTAGTGTAAAGTAAGTTGCGTTTAATATGCAAATAAGGGTCGACACTTAGTTGCATATTAATGAGGCTAACTGGGTTAAAAGGTACGGTTCAAAGTTAACATGCTGCTGCTAATGTACTGCTAGTAATTTTAACGAGGCTAAGGTACTGCTAGTAATGTTAACATGCTGTTGCTTATGTAACCTGTTGCTAGTTATGTAACCTGCTGCTAGTTATGTATTAACCTGCTGCTAGTTATGTAACCTGTTGCTAGTTATGTAACCTGTTGCTAGTGTTAAGATCCTGCTGCTAGTACAAGAATCTGCTGCTAGTTGGTGCAGTTACTAAATAACTGTTTGACAACTGTTCTGGAACCCATAAAACTGCTCATTAACCGTTTGATTACTGTTCATTAACCGTTTGATAACTGTTCTGGAACCCATAAAACTATCTTGTATATTCTCCATTAGTACGGACAGAAAAAGAACAAGATAGAAAACCGTATTATAGCAAACATAATATCATTCACAAACTTGAATCAATTAGATTTTATCCGGTCGTTAATTGGTATACACTCCAATTTAATCGATCTGAAAGCGTACTTTTCGTGACTTCTAATTGCTATCAGGATACCAATCACCCCAATTACCACACATAAACAACAAAGATCGATTAAATTCAAGATGGCAGGCGAATCTGTACGTGATATGACGTCTAAGTTTGTGAAGTTAGCCAAATTCGAAGGGCAAGATTTTCGAAGATGGCAGAAGAAGATGCAATTCTTGTTAACAACTATGAAAGTTGTGTACGTTTTGACAACACCAGCACCGGAGGAAGTGGAGGGTGAAACCATTGATCAAATCAGAAAACGCAACAAGTTCTGGAATGATGACTTCATATGTCGTGGAACAATCTTAAACGGTATGTGTGATACTCTTTTTGATATTTATCAAAACATTGAATCTGCAAAGGAATTATGGGAAATGCTTCAGGCCAAGTACATGGCTGAAGATTCATCCAGTAAGAAATTCTTGGTTAGTGATTTCATGAATTACAAAATGATAGATGGACGTTCTGTTATGGAACAGTACAATGAGTGTCTTAGTATACTTGGTCGCTTTACCCAACATGGTTTAAAAATGGATGAATCCATTGCGACGACATCTATTATTGACAAACTTCCGCCTTCTTGGAAGGATTTCAAAAATAATTTGAAACATAAGAAGGAAGAATAAAATTTGGTTGAGTTGGGAAGTACCATAAGTATTGAGGAAGGGTGTCGAAGGATGGAGAAAACTTGGGTGAATGAGAAAGACAAGGATATTGGCGGATCAAGTGTCAATATTGTTGAAGAAACTAATTCCAGTTTCAAAAAGGGTTCAAATAACAATAAGAAAAGGAAGTTTCAAGGAAAGGGAAACAAAAAGGAATTTGTAAAGAAGGCAAAACAGTCCACCGAAAATGGATGTTGGAAATGTGGAAAAACTGGACATTTCAAGCGTGATTGCCGTGTGGGTAAAGGCAAAAATGACGCTGGTACTAGTGGTGGATCCAAAGGTGATCCAAAACAAGTAGGTCAGTTATTAACAAATAATGCTAATTCGGTTTTGAATTATGTGTCATTAATTTGTGAATCATTCTATGTACAGGATGATGATATTGCTTGGTGGTATGATTCTGGTGCGACATGTCATGTGTGCAAGGACCGAAGATGGTTCAAGGAACTTGCAACAATAGATGATGGAAGTGTTTTAAAAATGGGGAATGTCGCAACAGAACCAATACTTGGCATTGGACTAGTCGATTTAGTATTTACTTCTGGAAAAACAATTTCTTTATGTAATGTGTTGTATGTGCCCGGTCTACGGAAAAACTTGCTTTCTGGTGTTATTCTAAATAATCTTGGGTACAAACAGGTCTTGGAATCCGACAAGTATATCTTGTCAAAACATGGTTCTTTTGTAGGTTTTGGTTATTTGTGTAATGGAATGATTATGCTTAATTTAGATATGCCTTCTACTTTTAATTCGATTTGTATGGTTGATTCTATTTCTAGTGTTAAAATTAGTAACTTGGAATTATGGCATGCTAGACTAGGACATGTTCATCATAAAAGAATGAAAGAAATGTCTAAAATGAGCATGATTCCATCGTTTGAATTGGACCATAATAAGTGTAAAACTTGTATGTTAACTAAGATCACTAGAAAACCATTTAAACATGCAAATCGAGAATCCAAACTTTTAGATCTTATCCATAGTGATTTATGTGATTTGCATGCTACACCATCTCTAGGTAATAAGAAATATGTCATTACTTTTATTGATGATGCATCACGTTATTGTTATATTTATTTATTGCATGCAAAAGATGAAGCTCTTGATAAATTTCGAATTTATAAACAAGAGGTAGAGCTTCATCAAAAAGATTTGGTAAAAATCTTACGTACCGATCGTGGAGGGGAGTATTACGATCCGGTATATTTTCAATCTACCGGAATAATACACCAAACAACGGCTCCATATACACCACAACAAAATGGTGTGGCTTAAAGGAAGAATAGAACATTGAAAGAAATGGTGAATTCAATGTTATCTTATTCTGGGTTAAGTGAAGGATTTTGGGGAGAAGCCATGTTAACGGCTTGTTACTTGCTAAACCGTATTCCCGGTAAAAGCAACAAGAAAACCCCATATGAACTTTGGCACAAGAGAGCACCAAACTTGAATTTTCTCAAGGTTTGGGGATGTAGGGCTGTGGTTAGGCTCACGGAACCTAAAAGGAAAACTTTAGGTGAAAGAGGTATAGATTGCATATTTATTGGATATGCTGAAAACTCATATGCTTATAGATTCTATGTATTAGAATCAAATGAGTATGTTTCGGTGAACTCGGTGATAGAGTCACGAGATGCAATCTTTGATGAAGAAAGATTCACATCTATACCTAGGCCAAGGGACATGATTCATAGTTCGAAGGAACCGGTTAATACCGAGGATGTTCCATCGACTAGCACTGAACCAAGAAAAGGTACAAGAGTTAGAAAAGCCAAAACTTTTGGTGATGATTTTCAACTTTACTTAGTTGAAGGATCAAGGAATGAAATTAATTTTCAATATCAATATTGTTTCAATATTGATAAGGATCCAATGACATATAGTGAAGCAATGGCTTCAAGGGACGTTGCTTTTTGGAAAGAAGCAGTCCAAGATGAGATGGATTCTATCTTGCAAAATAAAGTTTGGAAATTGGCTGATTTACCTCTTGGTTGTAAACCATTGGGATGTAAATGGATCTTCAAGAGGAAGATGAAAGTAGATGGTACTATTGATAAATATAAAGCCAGGTTGGTAATCCAAGGCTTTAGACAAAAAGAGGGCATTGATTATTTCGACACATATGCTCCGGTTGCGAGGATATCCACGATTAGATTGTTATTGGCACTCGCCTCCATACACAATCTAGTAATTCACCAAATGGATGTGAAAACTGCATTCTTGAATGGTGAATTGGATGAAGAGATTTACATGAAACAACCTGAAGGGTTTGTTATGCCAGGACACAAAAATAAAGTGTGTAAACTAGTTAAATCTCTTTATGGATTAAAACAAGCTCCTAAACAGTGGCATCAAAAATTTGATGAGGTTGTTTTGTCGAGTGGGTTTGTTTTAAATCAAGCTGACAAATGTGTCTATAGTAAATTTAATGATTCTGGAAATGGAGTCATGATATGTTTGTATGTAGATGACATGTTGATATTTGGTACAAACCAAGATCAAGTTGACGAAACTAAGGAATTTATGTCATCAAAATTTGCTATGAAAGACATGGGGGAGGCGGAGGTGATCTTAGGAATCAAGATCATACGTGAGAACAAGGGTATTTCAATCTCTCAATCACATTATATTGAGAAGATCTTGGATAAGTTCAATTTCAAGGATTGTTCTCCCATAGGTACTCCCATGGATCCACAACTTAAGCTATTACCTAATAAAGGTAAAGCGGTGTCACAACTAGAATACTCGAAAAGGATTGGATCCTTAATGTATGCAATGATAAGTACTAGGCCGGATATAGCTTATGCTGTTGGAAAGCTTAGTAGGTTTACTAGCAATCCTAGTACATTTCATTGGCGAGCTTTAAGTCGAGTATTCCAGTACTTGAAAGGAACAGTTGATTATAAGTTAACTTACATTGGGTTTCCTTCGGTAATTGAAGGTTACTGCGATGCAAGTTGGATAACCAATAAAGAAGATCATTCTTCTACATCTGGTTGGGTGTTCCTTCTTGGGGGAGGTGCCATTAGTTGGGCATCAAAGAAACAGACTTGCATAACAAACTCAACTATGGAGTCTGAGTTTGTTGCTTTGGCGGCAGCTGGTAATGAGGCTGAATGGTTAAGGAATTTGCTGTATGAAATTCCATTGTGGCCAAAGCCGATTTCTTCTATTTCTATCAGGTGTGATAGTCAAGCTACGTTGGCTAAGGCTTATAGTCAAGTGTATAATGGCAAGTCAAGACACTTAGGTGTGAGACACAGCATGGTTCGTGAGCTCATAATGCATGGTGTCATATCCATTGAGTGGATTGCAACTCATCGAAACTTAGCTGATCATTTAACCAAAGGGTTATGTAGAGATCTCGTGAAAGGATCAGCTGTGGGATTAGGTTTAAAGTCCATTTGAAAGCTCTCATGTTAAGATACCCAATTCCCATCTAATATGACGTTAGGTGCTGAATTTTGAATGTGGAAAGCTTAACATCTAGAGTTTGGAACACAACATTAAATTATCCCAAAGGTATGTGTTCGGTACTGCAAGATAAGGAAGGTTGAAGTGTTCTTCTTAATAATTCTTTTGAAAAATTGCATTTGCAGGTGCAAGACTAAAAGAATTACCTATTTGAGTACGAAGTTTAGCTGCTTCAAGAAGCTGGGACTTGGCTTTGATATACTTAAAGAAAAGATAGGGACATAGGCTAGTAAAAGAATATGTCATGTAAGAATTGTGTGTGATAAACGAATGTGTATATTATCTTCATGTATTCAATAGTGATATTACAAGGTTCAATCTTTCGGGAAACCTTGATATTCGAATATTTGGAATGTGTAATATACTAAGATGAAATTCAATCGTCTTGACATTTCATTTATGCATTAGTTTGATTGTTTGCTATGAAGTGTTAGTTAATTTACGATTACACTAAAATGGGGGAGGTTTGTTGGTATTTTAGTGTAAAGTAAGTTGTGTTTGATATGCAAGTAAGGGTCGACACTTAGTTGCATATTAACGAGGCTAACTGGGTTAAAAGGTACGGTTCAAAGTTAACATGATGCTGCTAATGTACTGCTAGTAATGTTAACGAGGCTAAGGTACTGCTAGTAATGTTAACATGCTGCTGCTAATGTAAACCTGCTGCTAGTTATGTTTTAACCTGCTGCTAGTTATGTATTAACCTGCTGCTAGTTATGAAACCTGTTGCTAGTTATGTAACCTGTTGCTAGTGTTAAGATCCTGCTGCTAGTACAAGAATCTGCTGCTAGTTGATGCAGTTACTAAATAACTGTTTGACAACTGTTCTGGAACCCATAAAACTGCTCATTAACCGTTTGTTAACCGTTTTGGAACCCATAAAAGTATCTTGTATATTCTCCATTTGGACAGACAGAAATACAACAAGATAGAAAACCGTATTATAGCAAACATAATATCATTCACAAACTTGAATCAATTAGATTTTATCCGGTCGTTAATTGGTATACACTCCAATTTAATCGATCTGAAAGCGTACTATTCGTGACTTCTAATTGCTATCAGGATACCAATCACCCCAATTACCACACATAAACAACAAAGATCGATTAAATTCAAGATGGCAGGCGAATCTGTACGTGATATGACGTCTAAGTTTGTGAAGTTAGCCAAATTCGAAGGGCAAGATTTTCGAAGATGGCAGAAGAAGATGCAATTCTTGTTAACAACTATGAAAGTTGTGTACGTTTTGACAACACCAGCACCGGAGGAAGTGGAGGGTGAAACCATTGATCAAATCAGAAAACGCAACAAGTTCTGGAATGATGACTTCATATGTCGTGGAACAATCTTAAACGGTATGTGTGATACTCTTTTTGATATTTATCAAAACATTGAATCTGCAAAGGAATTATGGGAAATGCTTCAGGCCAAGTACATGGCTGAAGATTCATCCAGTAAGAAATTCTTGGTTAGTGATTTCATGAATTACAAAATGATAGATGGACGTTCTGTTATGGAACAGTACAATGAGTGTCTTAGTATACTTGGTCGCTTTACCCAACATGGTTTAAAAATGGATGAATCCATTGCGACGACATCTATTATTGACAAGTTATCTATACCACTTTAATTATTTTTCATCATAAACCCTAGATCTATAAGTTTTATCATCATCCTCATGAAACCCATTATAGTTAGTGATGTTTAGAACCCCATGAAACCTTGAGAAGGTGTATGGTAGGATTTGAGTATTTGTGGAGTTGATTGAAAGTGGTTTGATTAGGTCTTGAACTAGAAAAGTTATTTTTACAAACAATATAAAAGGTTCTGTCCAAAAATGGAAGATCTGGAAAACTCAGTATTTTCTGGGCTATTTTGGCCTTCATATTCAGAAATTACTTTCAAAAACGAAACCGTGGCCGCAAGAATCACTAGAAACCGACTTATAACGAAGGAGATATGATTTTTCGAAGTTAGGCGACGAAAACTATTTTTCTGAAAAATAAGCTTGCTGTTTGCCGAACTTCAAAGGACAAAACGAGGTGTTAGACGTGATCTAGACGACCCGACTTACTGAAATCATGTTAGTTCATGTTAATACGAACACGTGGATATAAAGAACGTAGAAAACGAGCTCATAACGACAAAGATATACGCGTTTAAAGTCCGGCAATTTCACTAAAATTCCATCAGCTTTCTAATAAGAAATATTACTAAGTTAAAAACAGTTTTTGCAATACACTATATTGGGAGCCATTTTCTCATTGATCGAGACCCGTATGGTCGAAAGTTAAATGACACAACTTCTAGACATCGTTACAAGGTTTTCAAAAATACCGAGCTTATGTCCTAACACTTAAAGTACACCATTTCGCGACTAGTTTTGCGAGGCCTTTTGGGCACATTTTCAAGTTGTGAAAAGTGTTATTTTTGCGACGAAAACATTATATTTACCAATAAAACACCAAACAAGGATCATGGAGTGTGTGAAGGATTATACAAACACTTGGGATGTGAATCTTAATAATGTGTTTGAGATATTTACGAATGAATGTGATGTAGTACGCGGAATTTACTACAACACACTTAAAAGAACACAAAGGTGGTGAGTATGTAAACGTGAGTTATAATGAACAATGAACACAACTTTAGTAACACAAAACGATTCAATATTATTGATGAAATAATACGGATGATCTAACTATCACCAGGATTACAGAGTAACCTTGAATCTTTGATTGTAAAGGATTTGTGAATTAGTAACTAAGTTACTAGAGAGATGTTCTGTTTTGGATATATGCTATGGTTATTGGTTGAACAAGAGATATATCACAAAGGTGGTGACTAAGGGATCCTTTTATAGGATAAGGACCCCTTATTACAAGTTGTCAAGTTGTTTAATATAATAAGATACTTGGACTTTCTAGCCTACAATTAAATACAACTTCCAATGTAAACTACTCTGTATATTCTTCTGCACACATAGAAGACTGAACTACTTTTACATAACGTATTACATTGTACAAAGACTAATAGTACAACAAATATCTACAAATAAATATCTATCAACTTGATCATCAACTTGGCAGGACCTTCATTAACTAGCAGTACCTTCCTACCCAGAAGGTACTGTTAGTACATCTTCAACTTCTTCAAAATCAACTAGCAGGCTCAATACATCATCCAGCAGGCTCTTTGACTTGAACATTTTATTCCCAACAATCCTCCCCTAAACTTGTTATTTCCTTTAAAATACACAAGTTTCTTATGAATAAAATACATACCTTGAGGATCTGAGGGAAATCTTCCAAAACCTTTACTCTCTGTTCTTCCTTTTTCTTTCACATTGCTCAAATATGCTCCTCAGCAAACTTTGAACAACTTCTGACTTTTCTTCATCTTTATCACATCTTAATCTCTTGGAGATCATGGTTGTAAGAACTTCATAACTAAGTGGATACTCTTTCTCAGCCAACATAAAGAGTTCAATCCCACTTTGTGTAAAAAGATGATGAATACTGCTAAGGCTTAGAAATTCCCATGTGGTTGAAGGATCATGATATGGAAATTTCCAATGAACATCTTTTGGATTAGGATCATACATCCTATTAAACTCTACCCATAGTTCCTGTTCCTTAACATCAGTGCTAGAATTTGTATCTAGCCTAATTTGAACTAGATTCCACAATTCTTCTAAGTCAGCTCTATCACATGCTCTAATCAGATTTTCAAAATTCTTGAAGATAGCAGTTTGTCCCCCAACCCTAGTTATTTTCCATGTCTTTCCTGATCTATCATGGTGAATCTCCCAATCAATAATAGGGTGTCTAGACCTAATTGGATCAACATGTATAATTGTTGGCAAAGTAATTAACATTTTACTTACTTGCTCTGAATCCAATTTTGCTTCTTTTTTATTCTGTTGAGCATCTTTCTTTTTCATTGAAGGCTTTGCATCAGATGGGATATTGTAGTAAAGACTCTTGTAGGCATTTAGATACAGGAAGTAGATTTCATCAGCAGATTTCTTCTTCAGTTGATACTCAGTCCAATTTGCTTGACCTCTTAGAAATCTCTTCATAAAAGTCACTTGATCTTTCTGAGATGTGCCCACCTTAAAACCTCTTTTCTTACTTTCTTGAATCTTTTGAAAAATATCATCCAGAGCTGCTTCTTTATACTTTTTGTTGATAAAAGTTTCAAGCTCTGCTGTTTTCTCTTCAGTAGAAAGATTCTTGTCATCTATAATAATTGCTGCTTGACCTCTTACAATTGGATCATTGGCAATAATCCATTGCATCTGTGCGTCAAAGGTTTCCTAAGCAGCTTGAGTGTCAAGAAGGGTTTAAGCAGCATCTTTTTGCTCTTGCATTTCTGCAAGCAGTCTTGAAGCTTCAAATGCTTTCTGCACTTCTTCTTCATGAAGCCTTTTGGAGACTTCCTCATCTAGAGCCATCTGTACTTGCTCTGTTCTCTTCAACTTTTTGGGCTTTGGCTCATCTTCAACCATAATGCTCTTGCCCTTATCTTTTGGAGTTGGTTCTTGAGATGGAGCAGTAGATTGCTCATCAGCAATAAATAACCTCCCTTGAACAAACAAATTCCCTTGAGGCTCTAATTCCCTCTTTCTTTTGTACACATGATCAGCAGTACCTTTGTAGTCCATAGCCAAAAGCCTCTCAATCCTAGCAGGCTCTTTTGAACTAGCAGGCTCTTGCTCTGCACCAGCAGGCTCTTCATCATAAACGTGAGTTCCTTCATGAAAATCAAATTGAGCCTCCTCTTCTTCTTCAGAACTACCCATCCTCCCCTTTTTGGAAGAGTGACCCAAACCTTCAGCATCTGATCTTGAAGAACTAGATAAAACAACCTTTGAAGATCTTTTACCCTTTAGCTTCTTCACTTCATTCTCCAATTTCTTTACCCTTTTAACTAACTTGATGTTGATCTCAGAAAATTTTGTGTTCTGACTTTTAAGAGCATTTTCTAAGAGCTTCACCTTCTCTTTTAGTTCTTTCACTGTTTGAGGAGATTGGGATGGTGATACATGATGTGATGGTGTTGGTGGTGTTGCAGATGGTACTGGTGTAGGGATTGGTGATGTAAGATGAGTTGGTGAGATGTAACCAGGTGAAGAACTTGATGATGGTGATTCAGATGATGTTGTTGGTTCTTCAGCATGTTGTGGTAACATTTCATCAAAAAGTGGTATTTCTTCCCCATTGAAACCAATTCTCATGTTTGAAAATACTTTGTGAGAAAGTTTTGGTGTTTCATAAAGTGAGTGTGGGGGAAGTAACAAATGTTTTGATTTTGCAATGATGCATTGAATAAATCTTGGATACATCAAAAACTTTGTTTGGCTATCCACATTTTTAACCAATCCTTCAAAAATATGTTTGGAAAAATTGTATTTTCTGTTTGTTGCCAAGCAAATGAGAGCAGAAGCCATGTTTCCACTAAATTGCTCCCAAGAGGTTTTATTTTGGCTCAAACAATGAAGGATTGTATGGATCAAAAATCTCCATTGTGGAGTAAAATGCTTTTTAAGAAAGGTGAGTTTAGTAGAATCAGCATTATACCCCATTCTTTCCAAATTTTCAAAAATTTCAGTATCAGGCAATTGACTAATACCATCTGAATCATCCAAATGAAGATGTCTTCTTATGGATGACTCAGTAAGAGTCAAAGTTTTGCCATCCACTTTGGCTTTTATCCTTTGTTCCCCATTTTCAGAAGTTTTAACTTTAGCTGTTTGCCAAAATTGTAAAATTTGAGATTCATAAATAGTGGGATTTACAGGTAAAGTAAACCTGATGTACGAATCATTTAAAAAGTCCACTATTTGATGAAAAGAGGCATTATCCTCAGATTTTTCCAAAAATGCTAACTGATTGTGACGTTTAACAAAAGTTAGAACAGCCATGGTGAAAGTTAATGAAAATTTTGATTATGTTGGTGGGATTTGATGGTGGTACTGGTAGAAGATGAAAGATTAGAGTTAATTGTGATAAGGACTGATGAAAGATATTATGAGAGAATTACTTTTAACCGACAATAAGAAAGATTATAATAAGTAAATGAAAAGGCGGTTAAAAAGATCTTTTATATGTGAAATATAATATAATATAATCATCAGTAATTTACAAAATTACCCCAACGGCTAATTTTAACTACCAGGCCCAACGGCTATAACTTTTTCTGACAGGCTCAATGGTTATCTAGCAGTACCAAAATTTGAACTACCAGTACCTTTGAAAGAAAATTTTACTTGGCAGTCTCTTTGAAATTTTAGCAAAAATCCCTTATAGTTTTTAGCAAACTATCAGCTATCAACGGATTTGATTTGTCTTTACCAAAAGCCGTTTGCTTATGGACTAGTTAACTATTTACTGTTAAGTATGGTTAGTTAATTACCATATAGTTTTTGGTAAACTATCAACCATCAACGGATTTGATGTGTCTTTACCAAAAGCCGTTTGCTTATGGACTAGCCAGCTCTTAAGTTTGTAAAACTTGGTGAACTGAATACCAATTCCATATTGACCTAAAGATGGTGCAATTTCCTTGGATGGAGGAAATATAAGAGGCAATGATGCTGTGTATCTTGGATGCTTGGTTCAACAAGTGAAATCATCTATCAGCATGCTTTTGCTTTGAAACTTTCCTTAGATTGATCTAGATAGAACTTTCTCCTTTAGGAATGCTTCATCCCTTCTGAATATGTGATCTAATCTTATCATTTTCAACCTCTGCATCATCTTGTATGCTCTTGTCTTCTCCTTTCATAAATTGGTTTTTCTTCCATTCTGGGCTATTATTTCCTCCCCTGAGATTGTTACCTCCCCTGAGATTTAAATAACCTATATTTCTCTTTTTGTTTGGAAGATCTCTTGTTTTGTTATCAACCTGAAATTTGTTAGTTGCAAACCAAAAGAACAAAGTGCAAAGCACTTGTTTTATAGCATTGTAAACATTTAATCATCAAGATGAACAAAACATAGCAGACTTTATACTAGCAGGACCAATTATGAACTGACAGTACCTTTTGACTAACTAGCAGTACCATATTTAAAAGCCAATACAAGTTATTTTATGTACAAAAACACATATTTTTCAAAGATTAATCATTCCAATACCTCCTACTAGGTATTTGAATCTACCTAAATCAAAAGCTTTGGTGAGAAGGTCTGCAAAATTCTTTTCAGAATCAATTTTGACAACTTGAATTAACCTTTTCTCATTGCAATCTCTTATGAAATGGTGTCTTATTTCAATGTGTTTTGTTTTTGAATGTTGAACTGGATTTTTAATGATACATATAGTACTGCTATTGTCAATGTAAATAATGGTGTTAAGAAAATTGTACCCATAGTCAAGCATTTGATTTTGGATCCAAAGAACTTGTCCACAACAACTTGCACCAGCAACATATTCTGCTTCAGTTGTAGAGTTGGCCACCATTGTTTGCTTCTTGCATTGCCAAGATATGAGTCTGCAACCAAGAAATTGACATCCACCAGTTGTGGATTTTCTGTCTAGGGTTGCACCAACATAGTCACTATCAGAATAAGCCACCAAATCAAAAGATGATTCCCTTGGATACCATAGACCCAACCTAGGTTGACCCTTGAGATATCTAAAGATTCTTTTGACTGCTGTGAGATGAGAAACTTTGGGATGTACTTGAAACCTTGCACATACACATACTGAGAACATGATATCTGGTCTTGATGATGTAAGGTACATCAAGGACCCAATCATTGATCTATAATTGTGCAGATCCACATCTTCAACCTCAGCATCTTAGAGTAACCCCTTTTCTGAATCCATTGGTGTACTTGCAACCTTAGAATCAGCAAACTGAAATTTCCTTAGGATCTCTGCTACATACTTATCTTGGCTGATAAATATGCCTTTATTTGATTGTTTTACTTGGAGACCCAGAAAGAAAGTAAGTTCCCCCATGGAACTAATTTCAAACTTACTATGCATAAGTTTTTCAAACTCTACACACAAGTCTTGGTTTGTGGATCCAAAGATAATGTCATCAACATAAATTTGCACCAGCAAGATATCTTTCTTGGTTCTTTTGATGAACAAAGTTGGATCAATCTTGCCTCTTTGGAATCCATTTTCTATTAGATAGAAAGCCAATGTCTCATACCATGCCCTAGGAGCTTGGTGTAGACCATAAAGAGCCTTGGTAACCCTATACACCTTGTCTGGATACTCTGCATCAATGAAGCCTGGAGGTTGAGAAACATACACTTCTTCTCCAATAGTGCCATACAAGAAGGCACTCTTGACATCCATTTGGTAAACAGTGAAGCCTATGAAAGAAGCATAGGCCAAGAATAGCCTAATTGCTTCAAGTCTTGCAACTGGAGCAAAAACCTCTTCATAATCTACCCCTTCTTCTTGAGTATACCCTTGGGCCACCAATCTTGCTTTGTTTCTGATCACGATCCCCCTTTCATCTTTCTTGTTTCTAAACACCCATTTGGTTCCAATTGCCCAATGACCTTTTGGCAAATCAACCAATTTCCAAACCTTCTGAAGCTTGAATTGAAGAAGTTCTTCTTGCATTGCTTCAACCCAACTTGCATCATCTAAAGCTTTGTTAATGTTTTTGGGTTCAGCTTGTGAGATAAAACATGAAAACAGGCATATGTTGGCAACTTCATGATTCTTTTCTTCATAAATAGAGGAGATAAACCCTTCTTGATCTGAAGTCAAGACTTGAGATCTTGTTCTAACACCAGAATCAATGCTACCAATCACATCATCAGTGGAGTGATCTTTGAGAATTCTTGTGTTGTGTGTTGTAGGAACTTCATAGGTAAATGGAAGATTGCCAATCCCCACTTCTTCTGGTAAAGAATCATCTGTTTGAACATTTAATGGCTCAGCAATACCAATTTGTGAACTGGCAGTACCATCTGGTGAACTAGCAGTACCATTGTCATTTGCACTACTTTCTTGATTATCTTGACCTTGAGTTCCATGATCATCTTCAGTACCTTCATTTGTTGTATTTGAAGGTTCTTCAAGACTTGAAGATAAATCCAACCCTTTCCAAATTGGCATCCAGATGTAATCTTGATCTTTAGGGGTTTCAACATTGTCTTCAAAACCTGCATTATCATTAGTATTTGTACCTGAAACAGGCACATAATTCATAGATTCTGAAAGCCTATCAATGTCAAACATCCAATCTGGCCCAATGCCTTTAACATTTGCTAGTTTCTCTTGAAACTCTATGTGCAAATTTTCTTCCACTAGCCTAGTGCAACTATTATACACTTTATAGGCCTTACTTTGCAAAGAATACCCTATCAAATAGCCTTCATCAGCTTTTCCTTCAAACTTGCCTAAATGATCTTTGGTATTGAGAATAGTGACATGACATCCAAAAGGTCTCATAAAACTTAAAGATGGTGTTCTACCAAAGAAAAGTTCATATGGAGTCTTTTTATGTGGTTTAATCACAAGAACCCTGTTCTGCACATAACAAGCAGTACCTACTGCTTCAGCCCAAAATGAAATAGGCAACTTAGAGTCTACTAACATTGTTCTAGCAGCCTCTATTAGTGTTCTATTTTTCCTTTCTGCTACTCCATTTTGCTGTGGGGTTCTAGCTACACTAAATTCTCTTTTTATTCCTTTTTCTTTGCAAAATTCATCCATAACCCTATTCTTGAATTCTGTCCCATTGTCACATCTTATTACTTTCACTTTCTTATCAGCTTGGTTTTCAATCTCAGTTATATAAGACTTAAGAATCTCACTTGTTTCATGCTTAGATCTTAAAAAGAAAACCCAAGAAAATCTGCTGTAATCATCAGTAACTACAAGACAATATCTTTTACCATTCAAGCTACTCACATTAGTAGGACCAAAAAGATCCATATGAAGCATGTATAAAGCTTGAGAAATTGAGTTATGAGTCTTGGGCTTACAAGAAGCTCTATGTTGTTTGCCTTTTAGACAATCAACACAGGTTTGGTTATTTTGAAAAATCTTTTTGGGTAAACCTCTAACCAAATCATATTTTGCAATTGTATTGATTGTTTAAAAGTTTACATGACCAAGCCTTCTATGCCAAAGCATAGATTCATCCAATGAGGCTTTTGCTACTAAACAAGTTAAACTCTCCTTAGGATCAATGTTCTTTAAATCAACACTGTACATATTGTTCCTTTTTGGGATTTTAAGAAGGATCTGATCTTCATCAGGCATTTTAAAATCAGAAGAAAGAACCATACATTTATTGTCAGTAAAGAGAACATTGTTCTTTTTGTCGCACATTTGTGAGACACTAAGGAGATTAAACTGAAGCTCTTTCACAAAGTACACATTTTCAAAATCTAATTTACTGGTTTTGATTGTACCTTTACCAGTAATCTTTCCTTTGATTCCTCCCCAAAAGTAACATATCCTCCATCAAATGTTTTGAAGTCTGTGAGAAAAGACATGTTGCCTGTCATGTGCCTTGAACATCCACTATCTACATATCCTTGATCACCAATATCATTAGAATGTTCCTGCACATGAATAAACATATTAGTTTCCTTGGGGTACCCAAGCCATAACTGACTTGGGTTTGCCTCTTGCATCAATGAAGTCAAACCTCTTTAGGATTGTTGATGCACCTTTTGATTGGAGTGGTCTCTATATCCAACATGCTGAGGACTTAACAGCATTTACCCTTTTAATCCATTTTGTGGTCTTTGGTATATCAGTACCAATTTTGGCAGTAAAATTTGGTCTAGCAGGACCTTTTGGTCTAGCAGGACCTTTTGGTTTTGGTCTCCAAATTTTTGTTTTGACCACATATTTCTTTTGAATGGGACTTTTCACAACTTTTGGTGCATATTTGAAAGTGTTTCTTGCACCCTTATCAGTTGGTTTTGAGTTGACGGGCTTATTTTGTCTAACAGTATGATTAACTTTTGGTGTGTTAGACTTCACAAAACTTTTTATGGGGTTTGTTTCATTTGTTTTAGACCTTGATTTACTCCCAGAAACCCAATTGTTACAATAAGCATGTGTATGATTAAAACTACCACAGTAATAGCAAGCCTTATTGTACATAACAAAATCATCACCAAGTTGGTGTGTGATGAGTGTCTAAATACTCATCATTTCTGTCACATTTAGACTGCAAAAACATTTAAAAACATGCAGATATGCTTCAAAATACAGGAAATATCATTTGATTGTGTTTTTATGTGTTGCTAGTGCAAAATGATTGAAAACAGGTGAAAACGAACATAGTTTGCATAATTGTCAATTTCAGTCCTTTAACTTTTAGAAATTGGCAAAAATAGTCTTTGGTGTTAAAAATATCATTCAAGGTCCCTAAGCTATTTAACTTTTAAAATATTGGTCCTTGGATGAAATTTTTAAAGAATTGGCAGTTTCAGTCCCTGAAGTTTCAAAAATGGCAAAACAAGTCCCCCGGTTTTCAAAAATAGAAAATTATCTTTTATGGTCCTTGTATTATTGAAACTTGGCATGAATGACCCTTGGAAATAGTTTTGAGTTTTGGCAGCATTGGTCCTTTGAGTTTTATGAAATTACACAAGTGGTCCCTAAAGTTTAAAAAACTTTAAACCTTAAATCTATAAACCGGATCAAGCCCAAACCCTTAAACCATTTCCTAGCCCAAATATCCAAAGCCCAATCATATAACCCAACCCTTTTACCCCGTTCTTATTTCAGATAAATCCCACAGTCAAACCCCAGTCAAACTTCTCTTCTTCTTCAATACCACTCCCCGCCAAAACCAAAACCACCCTCCACATCCCTGGTTTTGCCACCTCCACCCTTCCACCTCACTCACCTACTCTCCTACTTGTCTCCTCCACCAACACATCCCTCCAAAGTTCTTTAATTGTTCTAAAACTGCTTCACGTTAACTTTAGGACTTTTGGCGCCAAAAAGTGAAATCAACGATTGGGATTGATTCAAAGTTATCCAAGGGGTGGGATTGAAGCAGAGGAGAGAGATGAAGCTATTGGGATGATTATTTAAGAAGAAAGAAGTCCAGAAGAAAAGATGTCGATGCTTTAGACCAACTTCGTAGTGTAAAATTTATTTCATGTCTGTTCCAGTTTAAATTTAAGTTCTCATTGCAATTTCAAGTTAACTATCACTTCTGTATTGTAATCATTCCAAGTTTTATAAGATTTCAAGTTTTCATGATTCTTGTTAAATCGTATTAAGCTCCATAGTTGCTAAAAAATCAATCACAAGCTCCTATACCCTTCATATAAGCTCAGACAAGCTTATTGTAGCTTTTCATGAGCTTGTATTAGACTGTAGTAGTTTAAATTAGAAAAACCATAAAAGTCAACAAAAGTCAACATTTTCAGTCAAATAAGCTGTTCTGGTGGAGTTAAGCTGAAAAGGATAAGCTGAGTGGTGTTTTAGCTTGGTATTGACAAACCAAGTTTAAGTTCTGATCAGTTTCATTGTTTCATAGTTTCTATCAGTTGTAAGCTATTTTCACATTTTTGCATCATTTTTCATTTCACTGTTACATAGCTTAATATTAGTTTATTTCATAAATTTTCAGCTTATCAGTAGTTTATAATTGTATTTCTTCAATATTATCAGTAGTATACACTAGTTAATTAGTTTCCTTAAAAATCATCAAAAAAGCCAAAAATAAGCTAGCTTATTAAACTACTTAATTTTCAGTTAAAAGTCATTACTTATAGCTTATTACACTTAGTAGCATCATTAGAATTCATATCTTAGCTTAAAACAACCATTTTCAGTTAAAAAAATTCCAAAACAGACCCATTAAGGGGTGTTTGGCAATATAAGGTCAAACTGGTCATATTAGTTGTTACTGTACATTTACCCTTATCCCAGCTTTGATCCAGCTTATTCTTGACCTTATTAATCTATTCCTTAGTTCTAAGTAGCCATATAGATAGATAATCTAGTTTTGTCCTACCTGTGCAATTTTCAGACCATAGAAAGTCCAAATAAGCCTATATAAGCAACAAGCTTATTTTGGCCTTTTTATTGGCATTCCTGAGTTCCTCCTGGTCATATTAGAGTAGTCAAATAGAGTTGGATTGGCTTGCACACTTGTGCACAAGTCTGCACACCACAACAGATAAGCAGACTGCATATTTCAGTTTTTGTGGTTTTTGAAGATCTTGGGTGATTTTTAATTAACACATCATAAGCCCTCATAAGCTGTCCTTTTGCACCTATAAGCTCACCCAGCTCATCTACTGACTAGTATTTTTATTTTATTTTTTAGAATTTTTTAAGACCATAAAAACCAGGCCTGAAAATGGGCAATTTTGCCCTGTGCCTGCCTTATCAGCAGACTCAGTTAAAGCTGAGCTTGTTGAGAGCTTTTCAGCTCTTAAGCCCTAGCTTTTTAATGAACCTTAAGCTTATTATTATCCATCTCAGTCCATTTTAGCTCTTTCCATAAGCTCTTAGCTTATTTTCCAGCTTTTAGCTTAATTTGAAGAATCCTAGTCTTAAAAAAGCTTAAAAGTGGACTGTTGGCTTAAGCTGCTTGTTTTCAGCTTATTTAGCTTAATCTAAAAATATTGTCTTTTTAAAAGTTGCTTATTATTAGCTTATAAATAGTTTTATAAAAAGAAAAAACAGAAAAACATCATTTTAAAATAAGTGATAGCTTCTATTTAAGCCATTTGGCTTATTTTTAAGCTTTTTCATTAAGCACTTATAATTTTTATATTTTTTCTAGCTTCCTGTACTTATTTAATATTTATAGAAAAAGTTTCAGATTTTTCTTTGTTTATTTAGTATTTATTATAATTTAAAATAGTTTAAATAATTATTAAATAATAATTAATTAATAATTAAATAGATAAAAAGTGTAATAAATATATTTTTGGTTTTAAAATAAGTTTTATAATATTTTATATTTTTCTAAGTCATAATTTCACTTTTCTAGCTTTATTTCATATTTTCTTATATTTTAGGGTATTATTAAATAGTTAAAAATAGTTTTTAATTAATAATAATTAAATAAATAGTCATAAAAATAATTTTAATTTTCCAATAATTTTCTTTTATTATTAGGATTCTAAAAATATAATTTTCACATCCGTGGGATTTATATTGGTCAGAATTCACGTTTTATTTTGTACGTTTACGTAATTTTTATTTTAAACGTACGCGTTTTTAGATTTTAGACGTTTCTAAGTATTTTGCTTTCACGTACTTGTTCTTATAGCTTGTTTAAGCTATTTTCTTTTATTCCTTAGTGTAAATCACTCAAAACCCTTTCCTGTTCAATATTCACCCGATCACAGATTCGTTTTATTACAGAATTCACATCTCGCTGGGACTTAACGACCCGGGGAAACACTAAACTCCTTTGGTAAATTGTATTGTGCCCTAGATTGTTTGACTCTTGTTGACCAATATCCTTGGTCAATATAAGTTGACCGTTTGGGGCCGATCAAATTTTGGCGCCGCTGCCGGGGAGGTGTGCTGCGTAAAAACGAATTTGAAGTATCAGTGATTGTTGAATATACACCCATTGTATATTTACCATCTTTGTTCATATTTCCTTATTTTCATATAAAAACCAAAATTATCGTGAAGTTAATTCGTTTGACGGAACGATTGCCAAAAACATTTTTTATTCAAGTTTTCAACGAACACAAAAAACCCAAAAATATTCATCTTTACCCTCTTACCCTTTTTGATTCTTTATCCCTTTACCCTCTATCCATTTGATTCTAAACTTCTTATACCTTTCTTCTATGGCGTCTCTTGGGTATAAATGTTTTGATTGTAAAAGCCCATTGATTGACAGCCTTCGTTGTTCAAAATGTGCGTGTGAGCGGTGTGGAAAGCATGCACCAAAGGATCGTGGACCTTGTTATTGGTGTGAAGTAGCCCTAAAAAGGGAGCTTAATTCCATCAATGATTCTCAAAGTTCTTCTAACTACCCTTCATAGCCCAAGATACATGCTATTAGTGACAAACCGTCAAGAATCGATCCTAACCTTTCACGATTTACGGTTAAAAGTTTGTCAAGCAAACGTACAGAACTTAGAACGGTGACTAAAAAGAACGACTTGCCTAATCTTCACGTTTATCAAGAACAAGAACCAGAGACCATAACGGAAGTTGTGGAAATTCCTAGCTCTCAGAGCACACCACTTGTCCCACCTCCGGATTTTATTCCTTGTGTCGGTTGTGGTGAGCCGCTTTTCGGTTTGCCATGTCATTGGTGTACATGTGAACGATGTGGTAATGATATTCAGAACGGGAGTTGTTTGTTTTGCGGTTCAAGTAATTCAATTACTTATGATCCAAATGAACCGCCAAATTTCTTCGACTGCTCTCCACGACCCCACATGTCTTCATCTTACAACTATGGTTGTAAACAGTGTGGGGGACCTCCAAATGGTGGAAATTGCCGCGGTTGTAGCATTGTGAATTCGGGAAACGGGTTTGTCTATGACCAAAATCCCAACAATGAAACAACCAATTTCCCTAACCAACCCCCGCACCATGAAATGGAAACATATTCTTGTGAATTTTGTGGAGGTTGTCCTCATCCGGAATATGATTATTGAACGGGAGATATGCTTGTCTATGAGCAGAACCCTTATAACAATCAGACATCATCCGGATTTGACACATCTCCATATTATCCACCACCACCACAACAGTTTTACTGTTGTGAATACTGTGGAGGTCTGCATTATGAATCCGATTGTCAAACGAGAACCCCGCTTGTCAATGAGCATGGTCCTTGTAACAGTTACGATTATTCTTATCAAGACCAACCTCCACAGTATCAAACAATTCAACCACCACCTCAGCCATCATTACAAGAACTTTCTCAAGACACTCTTGAAATTCTTAATTTACTCAAAAAAATTAAGGATTCAATTAAAGAACTTCCCCAAGAAGATCGTCATGAGAAATCTTGTGCAGAACTTCTAGCCGAAGATCGAGCAGCACACAATCGTTTCTTGTTTAAACAGGCGTGCATGCTCGATGATGATGATGATGAGGATGAAGAAGACGAAGAGGAGAGTGCTATTCCTTTAAATGATACCGTTTATCAACTCCCTCAGTCTGCTGTTATCACACTCGAAGTTCCCACTAATTCTCTTATTATGGGGGACGAGCATCTTAGCACTGTTCCTGAAAAGGAATCGGACGAATTCATAAAGTCTAGTGCTGAGAACCTTGTCCCAATCCCAAGTGATTCTCAGGGAATTCTTGATCATGTGTGTGATATCCCTTCCCCTCTTGAGTGTTCAAAAGATCATTTTGAGACTTTCTCCGATTCTAACGATGAATATACATCTTATGGAGAAGTTGAGTATGTTGAGGCATCACTGCCCCATTCTGATGTTGACCCTCTTCTTGAGGAGTTTACTGATGAACTTACTCACATTGATCCACTTCCATCAGGAAGTGACGATGATCTCTTTGATTTCGAAGCCAATCTGGAAGAAATCGAAAGTCTCTTAAATAATAATCCATCACTCAATTCTTATCCCAACCCCGAGCTTAGTGATTCACATACTGATGAAAATTCTTTATCTTGTGGAGACATCAGTCATGTGGAGGAACTACCTTCTGAGCTCGTCTGTCCAAAAGAGAATATTGATCATCTTGTTCCCAAAGCATTCAAAACATCTTTCACCAATCCTCTGTTTAAATTCGAATCTGAATTCACTTTAATTTCTGAAAATCCACTCTTTGATATTCAGAACGAGGTAGGTGATGATTCCATAATAGAACAAGGGTTCACATATTTACATCACGTGAAAGATTCTCTTTACGAGGAGTTCTCCTTTGAACTCACTCATATCATATCTCCACCAGAGTATGATAACTTCCACTTTGATCTAGACAAAAATGATCTTTGTGTTCCGGAGGGAGATGTTCTCAACACTGAGAATTTGATTAATATCAAAATTCCATCCCTCCCACCCAGAATATTTCTTGATCAAATGAGCTTAAATGATGAGATTCATGATCCAGAAATCATGAATTCTCCTTCTGATGATGATGAGTTTGTTGGGCTATGAAATATCAAAGTACTGCTGAAAGTCAAAGTACTGCTACTCAAGTCAAAGTACTGCTGTTCGACTAAAGTACTGCTGCTCGTTGAAGGACTGCTATGCAAATAGTTTAAGGACTAATGTGTAATTCTAGAATGTTCGTATTAGATTAGAGTTATAATTAGAATTACTTGTTATTCAAGTTTGTAAACCGACTAGGGTTTTCCTTGTGCCTATAAAAGGATCCCTAGGTTGGCATTAGAGATATGCGATTAGAGATATGCGATTAGAGATATACGATTATTAGAAGTATTAGAGTTTAGAGTTTGTTAGTGAATCTGTGTAAGAAAGCAGGTTCAAGGTTTTAATAATATTCAAAGTCGTTTATTAATTCTTCTTAGCTTTGTTGAAGTAGATTCCGCATACTTAGCAAAGTATATCAGTGTTTCATTATTAATAGTTTTGAATTCATTCAAAGTTGTTAAACCGTAGACAAGCTACAAGTTAGTTTGGTCAGAGTATATCGATCCAACAAGTGGTATCAGAGCTTGTGTGGAGACTCTGATTTAGAAGAAACCCTTAAAACCGATTTATCAACAAACCCTCAACAATGTCGACTGAAGCTGCACCTATCCCATCCATCACCTCACTTAGAATACCTATCATCAAGAAGGGAGAATATGATCTCTGGAGCATGAAGATGAGGCAGTACCTTGCTATTACTGACCATGCTCTATGGGATGTAATTGTCAATGGTAATGTTGTTCTTGATGAACCTCTACAAGTTGAAGGACAACCCAAACCACCTCAACCAACCTTACCAGCAGCTACAAAGAGAAATCAAGATAAGGCTCTCAACATACTGCTGTCTGCTATTCCTGATGGTCACCTACTGAAGTTCCATGATGCTAAGGATGCAAAACAATTATGGGCTGCGATCAAGACAAGATTTGGAGGTAATGATGCTTCAAAGAAGATGCATAGAAACTTATTGAAGCAGCAGTTTGAAACCTTCACTGTTGGTGAAAGAGAAAGTCTTGATGCTGCCTATGACAGATTCAAAAATCTACTTAGTATGCTAGAACTGTATGGAGCAGAGGTATCTGTTGAAGATGCAAATTTGAAGTTCTTAAGGAGTTTGCCATCTGTCAGGCATGTGGTTGCTACTATGATTAGAGGACAACCTGGATTGGAGTCTATGGACTTTGATGATCTCTATAACAATTTGAAAGTGTACAAGCAAGAGATGAATGGTCACAGTTCTCAGAAAACTCACAACATAGCTTTTGTGTCGTCTGAAAACAGAAGCAGTACTTCCACTAAAAGTACTGCTTATCCTTCTCAAAGTACTGTTGGTGATTCACAGCATGTACAGCATGTTTGCACAACCACAACTACTCCCAACCCATCACCAACAAACAACACCAATTCTGATGAAGTTGTATGTTCCTTCTTTGCACAACAAGCCACTTTACCTGTTACCTATCAAGAAGACTTGTTGCAAATTGAAGAAGATGCTTTAGAAGAGATTGACATAAGATGGCAAGTAGCTATGATCACTGCTAGGATCAAGAAGTTCATGAACAAGACAGGAAGGGGAATTGATTTCAAAGCCAAACAAGGTATAACTTTTGACAAATCCAAGATTGAATGTTTCAATTGTCAAAAGCTTGGACACTTTGCAAGGGAATGCAAGTTTGCAAAATATCAGGCAAACAGGATGATTGAACAACCCAAGGTTGAAAGAAAGGAGGTTCCTATTACTGAATCACAACCAAAAGCTTTGGTGGCTCAAGAAAATTTAGCAGAGATTGACTGGAGTGCTGAATTTGATGATGAACCTGTAACCTATTCTATGGTTGCAATGGAAGAGTTTGATTGGGGCACAGCTTTTGATGAGGAACCTGGATATGCTGCTTTGGAATCAAGAGATGGTCTTGAAAGCTTTGACTGGAGCATGGAGGATGAAGATGAACCTGTTCAGATTGCTATGGTAGCCACTTCACCAAGTTCATCCAATGTCTCTGAGGTATGCTCTAAGTGTAATGATGTTTATCAAAAGTTGCTTAAAGAATATGTGACTGAAAGAGATAATTGTAGAACAGCTAGGTCTGAGGTAGCTGGTTATCAATTAACTTTAGAGTCAATGGAAGCCAAAATATTAACACATGAAAATAATGAAATGGCTTGGGCAGAAAAATATGAGCAACAAGATTATCAATTGAAATTAAGTGAATGGAAGTTAGGATGTAAGGTGTCTGAATTAGAAAAGATTACTAAGGAAAGAGATACTTTGTTAGAAAAACTTGGTAGTATTAAACAGGCTGGTCTATCACATGTTCAATTTGTTGAAAAACAAAGAGTCATAAACAGTAGAGCTGGACTTGGTTATGGTGAAGATAGTAGTTCAGATGAGACCTCACCTAGTGATAAGGAAGAGACCCCACCTAGTGCTAAGGAAGAGATTCCACCTAGTGATGATGACCTTACAAGCTCAGAAGAAAACACATCTAGGAATGAGGAACCACTTAGTGAATCACCTCCTGAGTTTAAGAAAGATAAGGAGTACCACTCAGTTCCTCCTCCCACTGGTCAGTTTCAACCTCTTAGGACAGATGTTTCTCGTTATGGTGTAGACAACCTAGATTTTAGGAAGAAGCTTAATGGTCAATTTAGTTCTGAGAAACCTAAGAATGATTTTCAAAGGGGTAATGATCAAAAGTTTCCTACAGTTTTTCAAAAACAAGCAGTACCTCCAAAAACTTTTCAAAGTACTGCTGGACATTCATCAGTACCTCCAAGAGAAACTTTTCAAAATACTGCTCACTATAGGAAATCTTTTAATCATAGAAGAGGATTTGGGAATATGGAGAGAAAGTTATGTTATGTATGCTATAGTCCTGATCACTTGATTAAGCACTGTGACTTACACTCAGAATACTTAAGTCAGTTTCCAAAGAATAGATCTACCACCCATAAGCCAAGAGAGACTAGACCAGTTTGGAATCACTCAAATAGGGTCAACCATGGTAACTTCTCAAAAGACTATAGGTACCCTCACCAGAAAAGAATGTTTTCCAAATCACCAGTACCTTCACACACTGATAAGTCTCAAGAAGTACCTTCTCAAAGGACTGATAAGTTTTCACCCACTCATGGTACTGCTAACACTTTTACACATAGAAGACCTAAGAGATTCAATTCATATAAAAGGTCTTACAACTCAAGCAGAGTACCTAAATCAGAGAAACCTAAGGTCAAACGAAATTGGGTTAAGAAAGAAAGTACTGTTGGGGAACAAGAAGTACTTTCATCAGATAAGGGTGAAACAGGGAGTGTTGTTGATATTACAACACAGGACATGGGACCAACTCAAATAATCATTGACCATGGCTTTAAAACCAGCGGAGATTACATACTGAAGGAATTCAAGTATGTCACTCCACAAGGGGAACACAAGTCAGTAATGGCTTGGGTTCCTAAAAGAAACTAACCCTTTTCTTTAATGTGCAGGGCAACCCAGAGGAGGAGCTTAAAGATCATATTATTGTTGATAGTGGTTGCTCTGGCAGCATGACAGGGGACAAGGAGATCCTGTCAGATTTTAAGGCATATTATGGAGGAAGAGTTGCATTTGGTAATGATCCTGATGGAGGAAGAATCACTGGCAAAGGAACAATCAAGGCTGGATGTATTGATTTTGAGAATGTTAGATATGTGAAGGAGCTCAAGTTCAATCTTTTGTCAGTATCTCAAATTTGTGACAAGAAGTACCCAATTCTGTTCACTGATACAGAATGTCTCATTCTCTCCCCTGAGTTCAAATTTGTTGATGATCACTTGGTAACATTGAGAATACCAAGAACCAATGATGTATACAGTTTAGACTTAAAGAGTCTCTATTCTGCTGGAAGAGCAACATGTTTAGTAGCAAAGGCATCATTGGAAGAAGCACATATGTGGCACAGAAGACTAGGTCATGTTAATTTTAAGAACATCAACAAGCTGGTCAAAGGAAATTTAGTTAGAGGTTTACCTTCCAAAACATTCAAGACTGATCATTCATGTTTGGCTTGCAAGAAGGGTAAACAACATAAAGCTTCATGTAAGAAGCTTGGGGAAAGAGATATTAGAGAACCTTTGGAGTTGCTACACATGGATCTGTTTGGACCAGTTTCAGTAGAAAGTTTAAACAAGAAGAAGTACTGCTTGGTTGTGACAGATGATTGTAGCAGATTTAGTTGGGTCTTTTTCTTGGGATTCAAAGATGAAACCTTTGATGCTATCCATGACCTGATAGTAGCCCTTGAAAATCAATTAAGACTCAAAGTAAGAGGTATTAGATGTGACAATGGAATAGAATTCAAGAACAAGCATATGGATGAATTCTGTGCAAAGAAAGGGATCAAGAGAGAGTTTAGTATTGCTAGAACACCACAGCAGAATGGTGTTGCAGAAAAAAAGAACAGGACTTTGATAGAAGCAGCTAGAACAATGCTTGCAGATTCCCAATTACCTATTCTCTTTTGGGCTGAAGCCATAAGTACTGCTTGCTATGTGTTAAATAGAGTTTCAGTAACTAAACCTCAGATGAAGACACCTTATGAGTTACTAATGGGAAAGAAACCAAACATTCGTTTTCTAAAACCTTTTGGCTGCTCTCTGACTATTCTAAATACCATTGACTCTCTGGGAAAATTTGATGGTAAGTCAGATGAAGGATATTTCTTGGGTTATTGTACAAATACCAAAGGATTTAGAGTCTATAACAGGAATACCAAAAAGGTACAAGATTGTCTTCATGTTGAATTTTTGGAAGATAAGAAAACTCAGAAAGGTAAAGGTCCTGATTGGATGTTTGATCTTGATCTCAAGTTCACACCATCTATGAATTATGTTCCTGTTAGAGAAGAGAATCAGGCTAATTACAAAGAAGATGATTCACAGTACATTGTTCATGGAGTCAATGTTACACCAGAAGATGTTCCTGACAAAGAACCTGAAGTTACTGTTGAGGAACAAAGTACTGCTCAACCAACTAATACAGTATCTGATGAAGATCAAGCCATACAAGATGAACTTAATAGGATGCTTTTTCAAGAAACTATAGCACAATCCTATGAAGATGAACAAAGGAAGGCTTATGAGGCTGCAAAGAAACAGGGTAAATTTCAAGATACTGCCCACAGTACTTTAGATCAAAATACTGCTGATCCTTTTGACAGTACTTCTGGTGTGTTAGAGCAATCAAATTGGAACAATGTTGACGATTCCAATGTTGATGTTGATGATTTGATTAATGCTAACATTTCTAGATTAGAAGAAGTTGATGATGAGCTTAATCCAGAAGGTATTTTCTCCAATGAAGGCATTGATTTTACTAACTTGGAGTCTGATCTTCCAGTACCACCAACTCCTACATTGAGAGTTCATAAAGCTCATCCTCAAAGTAACATTATTGGATCACCCTCTTCAGGAGTGATTACAAGGAACAAAGTTAAAGGACTTTCTAAGCAACATACTGCTCTACTTAGCTTTGTTTACAAACAAAACAAGATGAATCACAAGGATCAACAAACATGCCTGTTTGCTTGCTTTCTATCTCAAGAAGAACCCAAGAAGGTAGCTCAAGCTTTAGCTGATGAAAGTTGGGTTGAAGCCATGCAAGAGGAGCTTCTACAATTCAAGCTTCAAGAAGTCTGGGTATTGTGTGATTTACCAGATGGCAAAAGAGTCATTGGTACAAGATGGGTTTTCAGAATCAAAAGAGATGAAAGAGGTAATGTTATAAAAAATAAAGCTAGATTGGTTGCACAAGGATATCGCCAAGAAGAAGGAGTGGATTATGATGAAGTGTTTGCTCCTGTTGCAAGGATAGAGGCAATAAGGTTATTTCTTGCCTTTGCATCATACATGGGATTTCCTGTCTACCAAATGGATGTGAAAAGTGCTTTCCTTTATGGCACAATTTCTGAGGAAGTTTATGTTAAACAACCTCCTGGTTTTGAAGATCCTGCACATCCAAACAAAGTCTACAAAGTGATCAAGGCACTGTATGGCCTTCATCAAGCTCCCAGAGCTTGGTATGAGAGACTCTCAAATTTTCTATTACAACATGGTTATAGGAAAGGAGCAATTGATAAGACTTTGTTCATCAAGAGGGATAAGAAAGACATTATGTTAGTCCAAGTATATGTGGATGATATTATATTTGGAGCCACAAAGAAGTCTATGGTGAAAGAATTTGAAGATCTTATGCAGAAGGAGTTTCAAATGAGTTCTATGGGAGAATTAACATTCTTTTTGGGTCTTCAAGTTAGACAAACAAGAGATGGAATCTTCATTAACCAAGAAAAGTATGTTGCAGACATACTTAAAAGATTTGACCTTCCAAATCTCAGGCCTGCCACCACACCCATTGATAAAAATAAACCCTTAGGCAAGGATGAAGATGGACAAGCTGTGGATGTCAAGCTTTACAGATCTATGATTGGTTGTCTTATGTACTTAACTGCATCAAGACCTGACATCATGTTTGCTGTTTGCTTGTGTGCAAGATTTCAGGTTACACCAAAGGTTTCCCATATGTATGCAGTCAAGAGGATTTTTAGATATCTCAAGCATCAACCAAAGTTAGGATTATGGTAACCTAAGGAGTCACCTTTTCACTTGGAAGCCTTTTCAGATAGTGACTATGCAGGGGATAACTATGATAGAAGATCAACCTCAGGAGGATGTCAATATCTTGGTAGAAGATTAGTCTCCTGGCAATGTAAGAAGCAAACCATTGCTGCAACCTCCTCTACTGAAGCAGAATATGTTGCTGCTGCTAGCTGTTGTGGACAAGTTTTGTGGATGCAAAATCAACTCTTGGATTATGGATTCAACTTCAAAAATACTCCTATCAATATTGATAATGAGAGTACCATCTGCATTGTGAAGAATCCAGTTTATCACTCCAAGACCAAGCATATTCAGATTAGGCATCACTTCATTCGGGATTGTTATGAGCACAGGCTTATAAATGTGGTCAAGGTTCACACAGATGATAATGTAGCTGATCTACTCACTAAGGGATTTGATGTTTCAAGATTCAACCACTTAGTTGTGAGCATTGGGATGATTAACTACTAGGCTACATTTGAGGGGAGGCTTTAGTATTAATTAGTATACTTTCTTTTAGTTCTTAATGAAAGTATTGGTTTTTAGTAATTTAGTTTAGCCTCTATGTTGTATTTGAGGGGAGGCAACATAAGCTATTAGTTAGAACTTAAGCATGAACCATTTACAAGTTCTTGGTTTTAGTTTGGAGTATTGATTATGGATAAGAAGATGGAACGTACTGCTTTGTTGCTTAAAGTACTGCTTCAGCAACGTACTGCTTCAACGTACTGCTTACGTGGACGTACTGTTCCAACGGTCAAAAAAAATTGTGGGGCTACGGTTAATTAATTCCTTACGGCGGAGATAATAAGTTAATCCAAACGGTAACTTTATTATTATGAGTTTGATTTATTTCCATCCTATTTAAAGAAACTCACACCTATTTCCCCGCCTTTTACCGTATTTGAGATCCCTCATTCGCTTTTACACCACAATCTTTTTATCGAAACACAACCTCAAAGCGAATTCTTCTCTACCACTCATCATGGCTAATCGACTCACTGTCAGCAAACACAATATGATCGCTAACTTGGACAAGACAAGGGATAATGTTGATTTTCATGCGATCATTGATTTTTTAACTGGGTCCTCCATCAACTACTCTATTTTAGTTGACCCTGATGTTATTGGTCCTTGGATGCAAGAATTTTGGGCTACTGCAACGATTGAAGATGATTCGTTGATTAGGGCTACGGTTGCTGGACGAACTATTCGGATTTCTGAGGCCACGATTAGGGATGTTTTGATGTTTAATGATGAAGGGGGGGCTGTTCGTTTTGAAAAACAAGTGCTTTGGGACACTTTAAGTGATATAGGTTATGAAGGCGATCTGACGAAACTTACTTTTCAAAAGCCATTGTTTTGTTCTCATTGGAAGTACCTCATTCATGTCTTACTTCATTGTTTAAGTCCCAAAAGTACTTCTTTTGATCAATTTGGTCAAAATATTGCATCTGCATTAGTGGGTTTGGCTACCGATCGAAGATTCAATTTTTCAAGACTAATTCTTGATGGTATGCTTACACATATTGCTAATGGTTCGCCATTTTTAATGTATCCAAGGTTTGTTCAGTTATTCTTGAACAATCAACTTGAGGATCTCCCTAAACCTCAAAGTTTTTTACCCACTATCAAACTTCCATCAAAGGTGTTTACTTTTCTATCTAAACAAAGTGTCAAGTTTTCTGGAACCAACACACCTTTGACTGCTCATATATTGGGCGTTGCACAAGTTGTTAGAGATGCAGAGCAAGAGCAAGAGCAAGAAGCAAATTCTGAATCAGCAAGCCAAGAGTCTCCAGTTTCAAGAGAAGTTAGTATTCCTCAACCTACTGCTTCTCAACATACTGCTTCTCCACATTCTGTTACTAGGGAAGATACTGCTCCTATGGACATTCCTACTCATGAGGAGTCAGACCAAGGTATGAATCCACCACCATCTCCTAATGATTATTCTTCTACAAATATGTCTAAGCACTTTGAAGAAAGAGAGACAGAATTGGATAACTATGCTTTAACAAGGGAGTTAAAGAGGCTGAAAAAGGAGAGTGAGGCTCAAGCTGCTAAGCTAGTCAAATTAAAGACTAAGTTTCAAAGATTAAAGAGGTATGCTTGGCCACTAGTTCAACACCATAGATTATGGGTAAAGTCTCAGAAGCAGAGTGGTCGGATCCCTACGCAGTCTTCTAAGTCAAAGAAGAAAAAGTCAAAGAAGCAATCTTCATTCCAATTGGGGAGGAATTTAGAGAATTTGAATGAAGATGCTGGTTTTGAACAAGATGCTGGATTTATGGATGATACTCAGAGGACACCACCTGAAAATATTCCTCAAGATACTGTTGAGAGGAAGAGTGATGAAACAGAGCAAATAAATTTGGAAGAAGCTGCTGTTGAAGTAAAAAGTGGTGATACTGAGGAAATAATCTTGGAAGGAGCTGAAGCTGAAAGTACTGCTCAACAAGGTACTGAGAGGCAATTTACTATTACACTTAGAACCTTAGATTTTGAAGAAGATATTGGTCCTTCAATTCAAGTTCAAGAGGAAGTTGGCCCTTCTAAACCAGCTCAGGAAGAAGATGTTATAGCTCATACTAACAGTGATGATGAAACAATTGCTGACATTATGCTTAATATGTCAAGTCAAAGAGGCATCAGCATTCATGAGGTTGAACAACAACATCATACTTCTTCTCAACCTGCACAAGAGATAGATCCAAAAGATAAAGGCAAAGGGATCTTGGTAGAAAAGAAGAAGAAGATGATGACATTGGCACAATTAAGACAAATTCATATTGCCAAAAATGAGGAAGCAGCTAGAATATTGCAAGCAGAGATAGATGCTGAAGAATCAAGGAAGATTGTTCCTTCAAAAAGGCCAATTAGTAAAGCTAGAGAAAGGAATGATATGATGGCTTATCTGAAAGGTCAAGGATATACAGGTTTAGTTAGATTGACATATACAGAGATGAAGGATCTGTATGATGCTGTTAGAGAGGCTATAGAAAAAGATCTTGCAAGCATTATTTCTTTTGAAGATAAGGAGCTTGAAGATAAAAGAAAGGAAAGAGCTGTTACAAGAAGCTTAAAGAGGAAAAGAACTACTGATGAACAGCCATCAAAGAAGTTCAAGAAAACTGTTGAATTGAGAACAGATCAGTTGATGAGCTCAGGAATTATCTTAGAGTTGTTGACTTTGAAAATCCAAAATTGAAAGAAAATACTGATAAGAAGTCAAAGATATCTACTTTTTCAGTTGTAGAATCTAAAGAAGGAGATTATCTGATCTTTCATAGACAAGATGGAAGTTTTAGAGTGTTTAATTCATTATGGGATATACTACATCTGATTGATAGAGATGATATGCTTCAGTTATATCTCCAAGTGCAAACTTATTTTGAGCATATTCCACCACAAGGAGTAGGTTTGATATTGTTAGGAGATCTCACAACAATCTGGGAGACAGAGGAAACAAAGGACAGTACTTTGTGGGAAGATCAAGACAACTGGGAGATTAACAGATGGAGATTCTTTGAGTCAGTTGGAATACATGTTTTGGAGTTAGAAGATGGCACTATGATTCATATGCTAGCAGAACAGAGATATCCACTCACAAGAGATCTGATGATTAGGATGCTAGAGCATGGAATGGAAGTGGAACAAGAAGATGAAGTAGCATTGATGGTCATAAAATTATTCATCAAGTGGACAACAGAATCTGAAGATTAATGCATAACTACTGGTATGGTTTAATTATTATATAAATCTTTTGAAAAATAAGTACTTTCTTCAAAGTACTGCTGGTCAGACAATACTTTCTCAAAGTACTGCTTGCAGCATAAAACCAGTAAAGTCTTTTGATAAAATTAGTAATTTTTGATAAGTGCAAAAACATTTTGAAGCACAAAGATTAAACAGCAACAAATGGTTTTGAAAGCAACAGCATGGTGTTAGTACTTGTACTACACAACAAATGGTAATCAACTCACCATGTTTAATAAACAAGAAAGAGTTTGACTCATCATGAGGGTACGGCTCTGATGTGATTATCAAATCCGTTTTTAGTTGGCAATTTACTAAAAATTGTATGGTTTTCAACTCACCATATCTATATTAGTGAAGAGTTGGCTAGCCCACAAGATAATGGCTTTGTGGTAAAGGCTGTGGAAAACCATTATATGGTAATTAGTTCACCATGGTAGTGATTGTACTAAAAGAACTAGCTAGTCCAAAAGCAAACGGCTATTTGGTAAAGACTACTCAAATCCGTTGATAGCTGATGATTTGCTAAAAATCATATGGTTATCAATGTACCATGGTTTTTCCTAAATCTAAACATTGGCTACTCCAGAGTTAATGGCTTTGGTAAAAAGACATCAAAATCCATTAAGTTTTCAATGATTCACCTCTCACAGGAGTTAACACACCTGGAAGTGATGAGAATAGTATGAAACTTTTAAGATCTGATGTACATATTGCCAATATGATGTTGTGTTGCTGAAAAGATATGATGCTGAAAAGAGTTGTTGCTGATGAAGATTGAAGATACTGATTGCATTGATGATGACAAAACAACAACGAGACAGATTTCAAAGAAACAACCTTTCCTTTAAGATAAAGTGTTGAAGTTAAAGACATACAAAGGAACTTGAAATCAAGCAAGTAGAATTCAAGTTAGGGGAGGATTGTTGGGCTATGAAATATCAAAGTACTGCTGAAAGTCAAAGTACTGCTACTCAAGTCAAAGTACTGCTGTTCGACTAAAGTACTGCTGCTCGTTGAAGGACTGCTATGCAAATAGTTTAAGGACTAATGTGTAATTCTAGAATGTTCGTATTAGATTAGAGTTATAATTAGAATTACTTGTTATTCAAGTTTGTAAACCGACTAGGGTTTTCCTTGTGCCTATAAAAGGATCCCTAGGTTGGCATTAGAGATATGCGATTAGAGATATGCGATTAGAGATATACGATTATTAGAAGTATTAGAGTTTAGAGTTTGTTAGTGAATCTGTGTAAGAAAGCAGGTTCAAGGTTTTAATAATATTCAAAGTCGTTTATTAATTCTTCTTAGCTTTGTTGAAGTAGATTCCGCATACTTAGCAAAGTATATCAGTGTTTCATTATTAATAGTTTTGAATTCATTCAAAGTTGTTAAACCGTAGACAAGCTACAAGTTAGTTTGGTCAGAGTATATCGATCCAACAGAGTTAGTCATGATTTTTATCATGACTTTCTTTCTTTTCTTCACCTATACGGTGACTTCTCCTGTTCTTCACTCCTTCGGGAATGAAGACACTATCTTTGACCCCGGCATTTTCATTTATCATTTGTGAGCCGGGTCTGTGTATATCTCATTGGTGTGTGATGAACTCAAATAAGTACATTTTATTACTATCATTTATCCTATTAATTTGACTTGTTTTACTATGTTATGTATGAGGATTGATACTTAATTGTTTACTTTTATAATTCTCAGGTAAAAACAAGCATTTGGTGAAACTTAGCGATTATGGACTAATTATGGAGCAAAACGTGCATAAAGCGAAAGTCTACTGACATGGACAAGATCAAGTCAATTCTGCTCCAGATGCGCCGCATCTCACTATCAACATGCGCCGCATCTCTATCAAGATATCACCAGATACGATCCAAGATACAAGAGGACATGCGCCGCATCTAATCACGGAGTTACGCCGCATCTTCTGGCGGTGTACGAATATTCCTGAATATTATAATCTTGGACCCCACGCGAAGTTAAGTACATGCGCCGCATCTACTTAGTAGATGCGCCGCATCTTCCCTCAGACAGAAACTATAAATACCCCGTGGACCAGACGAATTTAAGAGTTGGAGTTCGAAACCCTAAAAACCGAAGTTCGGACAGCAGAGCAAAAGGACGAATTCAGTCAAGGAGGCAGCACAAGACACACCCAAATCGAAGATACAAGAGCTGTAAGAAGGTGCTGCATGTATTTAATTCATTAAGTAGTTTTGTTTTATTGTTCTAGCAAACTTTAATTCATCAGGATTGGTGGCTTGTGTAATGTGACAACGGAAAGATTGCACTCCCTTTAATACTTGCTTTCCCATCAATTAAAGTTTATATGTTGATGTCTTTGGTTACTACTTATTAGTGCATTGATAACCTCTGTGTTTATTAGTGGCTTGCGGGCATTTGACTGCGGGACATAATGTGGCTCCCACGGTTGTTTCTAAATTGATCACTTAGGAATAACTTTTAGACATAAGTAATCATTAAGGGTTTACTCGCCGATAAGAATAGGACCAACGAGAAAGGGTTAATTACATACACTTCATATAAAGCTATCAATAAAACAAGTGACAATCTACTTAATCATAAGGACAGCTCTCTTATTGTCTCTAGTATCTATCTGTGTACGTGTGTGCTACTTGCTGATTCGTGCCTATTGGTTTATTTTATTATTTAAATTGCAACAAATCGTGCCAGTCTCTCAGGCTGAAACCCCCTTGCGTTAGGATATTAAAATACTGATTAGAATAACTAGATAATACGTTCCACTCTTAGTGATCGACACTCTACTTACCATTATCTTCATACTGACCGGGTACACTGCTCGTTAAGTGTGTGTGTTATTGATAAGTCGGCTAAATATAAATTTAAAACTTGAGTAGGCATTAAAACTGCTAAACCGCAACGACACATCACGCGCATCAAGTTTTTGGCGCCGTTGCCGGGGAGTGAATTGTTATTATCTGTTAATTTGATTAGTATTTTAATTAGGTTTTTTTTTCTTTTTATTAGATTAATTGCATCATTGTACTAATTTGCATATTTGTTGTATTGTGTGTTATTTGTTTTGTGTTATTTGTTTGCTTTATTTGTGTTTATTTTTGTTTGTGTGTTTAATTTTTTGTTTTTATTTTATTTTTGTTTTTAATTTTTTTCGTATTTTTCTGTTCTGCAATCGTTGTACTGTGCTAAATCAAACGATACGGCGCATCTGATCTCTCAGATACGGCGTATTGCGTTTAATTTTTTTTAATACAACGCGTTTAATTAATTCGATACGACGCATCTTTTCCCCAAGATACGGCGTATCTGTTTTTAACAAGAAAATTTTTTCTAAGCGATAAAGTAATACGACGCATCTGCTTTTGCAGATACGGCGTATCTATTTTTGATAAAAATTTTTCTAAACATTCACGCCATACGACGCATCTTCTTTCGTAGATACGGCGTATCTATTATTTTAATTAAAAACAGTTTGCGAATTATTAAACAGATACGGCGTATCGATCTCTGTCGATACGGCGCATCTTACTGAATCAAAAATCTTTTATTTTTAAACGTAACGAAAATACGGCGCATTAACTTTCGTTAATACGACGCATTTAATTTTAATTAGATAAGCTGATTTTTGATTAACTTATTCGATACGGCGCATTCTTAAATTCTAAAGCGGCGTATCTATTTTCTGAATAAAAGTCTGATTAAATTTTAACGATTATAAGATACGGCGTATCCAACTCTTTGGATACGGCGCATCGTCTGCAGATATCAGCTATTTTTATTCTTATATCCGTTTCTATATTCATTAATTTCTCTTCTAGCGAACAAATCCTACTGATGCTTTTCGTGATTGTTTCAGAAGGATAATGGAAGGATACGGAGAACTAATTGACTTCGACTTCGAAGCCAATTTTATGAATGACGCATTAGTGCATGAAAAAACACCCGAACATCACGATGGGGATTACATTGAACTTAATGACCTTAATGGACCGTTGGAATCCAATGACCTGTTCATGGTTGATGCTGAATCTGAGTTAGAAGAAGGAGAAATTGTGGATAGTCCAAGAGTCAACGTTATTACTACTAGAAATTACAATGAATTTGAGGGATATGATGGTTCCTGGGATTACGGTAGTAGGATCAACACCAATTGTGCTTACAATTTACAATTCCCATGCATGATTGGGTACAAGTGTATTGACGCCAATTTCTTTCCTATTTTATCAATCAATGTCATGTCTAGAAGCTTTTACAATTCTATTATGAGAAGTAAAAAGGAGTATAAAGGAAAGAATGTAGTTGGAGCCTTCATTAATGTCCCGATCTTCGTTGGACGCTTCACTATTGTTACTGAGTTCGTAGTTATTGAAGACATGAATGCCTATTGTGACAGCAATATGGGTGACGTGATTGTTGGAAAACCATTTTGTAGGGAGATCACTATTAATGCAAAACGATTTGAAGGAAAGATCACCTTTCAATGTGGAAGCGACGTTATCACTTATATGATGCCCCGAACTCACCCTGGATTTAAACATGCTACTAATAGGGTCTGCTACAAATTCTCTCCATTCCTTTTTATTAGTAATGATGACATGAAGAAAGGAATTGAGTACCCATATCAATTAATGGGAGGATTCTACAAAGGAGTTTTGAATTTGGGACCTGAATATATACGAGACGATTCGGTTGCTAGATGGATCCTACGTGGCCATGTAGGAATCAATGATCGATATTAAAGTGCTGAACGTGAGTCTAACTTGAAGACTCTGGAATAAAGACAAGTGCTTACCGGGAGACAACCCGGATTTATCTTTTATTATTCTGTTTTCTGTGTCGAGTCAGTCCAGGCCGCACGAAGATACGGCGCATCTCAGTCCTGAGATGCGACGCATCCTCTGCAATGGTCATATCTTATTTTATTTTTCTGCATTTTTATTTTCGACTTAAAAACTATTTATCAGTTTATTTTAATGCGGCGCATCCCTGGTTAAGGATGCGGCGCATCTTTATTCTGATCCGTATTTATTCCAGGCTCGATACGGCGTATCTTCTTCAATAAGATACGGCGCATCGACTGACCTGATGATTTTCAGTTTTTTTTTTTTTTTTTTTTTAGTTTTATTTTTCCTAACTACTAATGTGTTATGCAAGTTGAACCTTTCTTATCTTAGGTGTGTTTTAAAGTGTTGGTGGTATTATAGTTTCCTGAATTTCCTGTGGATACATCAAGTATGAAGCTTTAACGTTCTAATCCACAAGAAGTTGATTTTTGCTCTTATACTAATGGAGGATCATACCGAGCAAATCTCAGGGGAGTTTTTCCTGTTCTAATTCTTTTATTTTCCAGTTTTTAACCTTTTATACAAACAACGAGGACGTTGTTTAACTTAAGTGGGGGGATTGGAGAATTAGAACACTTAACAATTACTTGTCCTACTTTTTCAAAAATTATGCTTAAAATGTGCTTAATATATCAAACTTAAAAATTTTTTAGCATGTTTTTGTTTAAGATCTAAGTTACATAACTGCACACAAGACGTTATTTTCAAAAATTGTGATTTTTCAAAATTCACAAATCTATGAGTGTGCCGGTGACTTGTAAACTTTAGAACTTGGCTTGTATACTATTCGAGACCACCATAATGAGTATTATTTATATAATTGGAATGACTTGTCTAACTTGGTAAAATTCTAGGATTACACCAAATAGCTATTATATGTTATGTGTTATTAGCTAACTACACTGGTTAGTTAACCCCCGTATAAACCCTTTTGTTACTCTCATTTTTAGAGTAAGATACCCCTAGAAAAACACTCAGAGCCATTCCTTTCGTTTCTTACACCTATGTTTAAAAATGTTTCGTTACACCTTAAACCTTAGCCTACCCTGTAAATTAGAATCCGTGGTTGGTTAATTGCTATAGGCAGAGTGTGTTTCCTTACATTACCTGTGTTCGCGTGCGTAATTCATTATCTATGGTTAAGTCGAGAAATTGCACAATGCAATTGGAGTGAAAGTAAATATTGTATATTTTTGAGTTTATTTTTCGTGTGTTTACTACTTTCACTATTACCGTTATTTCTGAAAGTATGAAAAGTATGAAAAAATTATCCGGAGAGAAAGTTGTGGTGATGTGGTGAAATTTTACACATCTATGTTTATGTTTCAAGTTAAAAAAAAAAAAAAAAAAAAAAAAAAAAAAAAAAAAAAAATCGAAAAAAAATGAGAAAAGGAAAAGAAAGAAAAAAGAGTTGGATGTTTATTTTAAGCCAACGATGTAGAGTTATGTAAGTGGTCGATATCACCACTATTTGTTGTATTATATCTATGGATTGAATGAGAATTGGCAGTTATGGGAACGCCAATTAAGGTTTATTCTTTGATTAAGATTTTGTTGAGTATAATTCGTGTCTACCTAAAGCGTGTGTTTCAAGTGTTAAAGCGTGAGTTATTCAATGATATGAGTCTTATTCATGGGATGGTTGGGATAGTGATTAACCACACTTAGGATTTTAATTTATTTGTTTTGTTTATTTTTATTTTTACACCAATTTATATCCCAAATGTTATCCATACCCTGTATTGTTCTTTATCCAACCGAACCTTTGATTTATTGAGATTAGGGATTTGAGCAATCTTAAGTATCGTAGTCGTGGATTCGGCTATGTATTTATGATTTTGTCGCCCTTTTTGATATATTATTATTGGTGAAGTTTGGACCTATCTTTAGCCTATTCGAGTTAAGGATTTGAGCAATTGCAAGTATCGTGTTCGTGGATTCGATCATGTATTTGTGATTTTGTCGCCTTTTCTGGAATTTGAGATCGATAGTGATTAAGAATAATTAACCCTTAAGCCTAAAAACCCTTTTTACCGCTTTAGACTTGTTATTCCTTAGCTTTAGTGGTGGAGATGTGTATACTTGCCAAGCTTATGATAGAATATTCGTCGCGACTGGACAGTTAAACGATTAGATTTGCTTTTATCGACTTATTTTATTTTACTCCTAATTCGTTAAGTGTTTAGTTGTGTGATTATGAAATAAACGAATACATGCTTAAATATAAAAATAAATCCTAACATCTTTTAGGATACATTTTCATAAATGAAATTCTAAGGTTTACTTGGGGACAAGTAAAGTTCAAGTGGGGGGATATTTGATGAACTCAAATAAGTACATTTTATTACTATCATTTATCCTATTAATTTGACTTGTTTTACTATGTTATGTATGAGGATTGATACTTAATTGTTTACTTTTATAATTCTCAGGTAAAAACAAGCATTTGGTGAAACTTAGCGATTATGGACTAATTATGGAGCAAAACGTGCATAAAGCGAAAGTCTACTGACATGGACAAGATCAAGTCAATTCTGCTCCAGATGCGCCGCATCTCACTATCAACATGCGCCGCATCTCTATCAAGATATCACCAGATACGATCCAAGATACAAGAGGACATGCGCCGCATCTAATCACGGAGTTACGCCGCATCTTCTGGCGGTGTACGAATATTCCTGAATATTATAATCTTGGACCCCACGCGAAGTTAAGTACATGCGCCGCATCTACTTAGTAGATGCGCCGCATCTTCCCTCAGACAGAAACTATAAATACCCCGTGGACCAGACGAATTTAAGAGTTGGAGTTCGAAACCCTAAAAACCGAAGTTCGGACAGCAGAGCAAAAGGACGAATTCAGTCAAGGAGGCAGCACAAGACACACCCAAATCGAAGATACAAGAGCTGTAAGAAGGTGCTGCATGTATTTAATTCATTAAGTAGTTTTGTTTTATTGTTCTAGCAAACTTTAATTCATCAGGATTGGTGGCTTGTGTAATGTGACAACGGAAAGATTGCACTCCCTTTAATACTTGCTTTCCCATCAATTAAAGTTTATATGTTGATGTCTTTGGTTACTACTTATTAGTGCATTGATAACCTCTGTGTTTATTAGTGGCTTGCGGGCATTTGACTGCGGGACATAATGTGGCTCCCACGGTTGTTTCTAAATTGATCACTTAGGAATAACTTTTAGACATAAGTAATCATTAAGGGTTTACTCGCCGATAAGAATAGGACCAACGAGAAAGGGTTAATTACATACACTTCATATAAAGCTATCAATAAAACAAGTGACAATCTACTTAATCATAAGGACAGCTCTCTTATTGTCTCTAGTATCTATCTGTGTACGTGTGTGCTACTTGCTGATTCGTGCCTATTGGTTTATTTTATTATTTAAATTGCAACAAATCGTGCCAGTCTCTCAGGCTGAAACCCCCTTGCGTTAGGATATTAAAATACTGATTAGAATAACTAGATAATACGTTCCACTCTTAGTGATCGACACTCTACTTACCATTATCTTCATACTGACCGGGTACACTGCTCGTTAAGTGTGTGTGTTATTGATAAGTCGGCTAAATATAAATTTAAAACTTGAGTAGGCATTAAAACTGCTAAACCGCAACGACACATCACGCGCATCAGTGTGGAACTTTCACGTACTTCAATATTTATCCAAACATCTTGAATGAAAGTCCGATGGAGATTGTCGCTTCCACTTGCTTCCCCAAGAACCAATGAATGCGGGGTCGAGTCAAGCTAGTGACTCGGTGAACAAAAATATTAGCACACCATATGGGTTTTCACCCATATTTCTGTCTTCTTTCTCTTTTCTAACACCCAAGTGTGGGGGAGATGCCCCACATGTTGTATATATGTACATTTCAAATTAAAAAAAAAAAAAGAAAAAAAAATGTGTATATATAAAATAATGGCTATTAGTATTACCTTTTCACGTTCTAAGTGTTGGTTTAACAACCGGTACTTTGAATATTGAGGGCAATATTCAGTTCTAAGTGTGGGGGGGGGGGGAATTCTAGCGAATTTGATCATATGTACCATCTAGTACCCCCATTTTGGCCAAAATTTTAAAAATTTTTCTCACTTAGAACGCAATAAATGGTTATCAGTCCGCCATGTCTAACCCACATAAGGATTGGCTAATCCGAGAGCAAACGGCTCTTGGTAAAGATGTCTCAAATCCGTTTATGGCTTACAATTTGCCAAAAATTGTATGGTATTCAACTCACCATATCTTTATAAGTGAAGAGTTGGCTAGCCCGCAAGGTTATGGCTTGTGGTAAAGTCATTGGAAAACCATGATTGGTAATCAGCTCACCAAAGATAATAACTGTATTTTATCTAAGAGTTGGCTAGTCCAGAAGCAAACGGCTTTTGGTAAAGACAAATCAAATCCGTTGACAGCTGATGGTTTGCTTAAAATCATTTGGTTATCATTGTACCAAATCATTTGGTTTTCAAAAATGGAAAATTATCTTTTATGGTCCTTGTATTATTGTAACTTGGCATGAATGACCCTTGGAAATAGTTTTGAGTTTTGGCAGCATTGGTCCTTTGAGTTTTATGAAATTACACAAGTGGTCCCTAAAGTTTAAAAAACTTTAAACCTTAAATCTACAAACCGGATCAAGCCCAAACCCTTAAACCATTTCCCAGCCCAAATAACCAAAGCCCAATCATATAACCCAACCCTTTTACCCCGTTCTTATTTCAGATAAATCCCACAGTCAAACCCCAGTCAAACTTCTCTTCTTCTTCAATACCACTCCCCGCCAAAACCAAAACCACCCTCCACATCCCTGGTTTTGCCACCTCCACCCTTCCACCTCACTCACCTACTCTCCTACTTGTCTCCTCCACCAACACATCCCTCCAAAGTTCTTTAATTGTTCTAAAACTGCTTCACGTTAACTTTAGGACTTTTGGCGCCAAAAAGTGAAATCAACGATTGGGATTGATTCAAAGTTATCCAAGGGGTGGGATTGAAGCAGAGGAGAGAGATGAAGCTATTGGGATGATTATTTAAGAAGAAAGAAGTCCAGAAGAAAAGATGTCGATGCTTTAGACCAACTTCGTAGTGTAAAATTTATTTCATGTCTGTTCCAGTTTAAATTTAAGTTCTCATTGCAATTTCAAGTTAACTATCACTTCTGTATTGTAATCATTCCAAGTTTTATAAGATTTCAAGTTTTCATGATTCTTGTTAAATCGTATTAAGCTCCATAGTTGCTATAAAATCAATCACAAGCTCCTATACCCTTCATATAAGCTCAGACAAGCTTATTGTAGCTTTTCATGAGCTTGTATTTGACTGTAGTAGTTTAAATTAGAAAAACCATAAAAGTCAACAAAAGTCAACATTTTCAGTCAAATAAGCTGTTCTGGTGGAGTTAAGCTGGAAAGGATAAGCTGAGTGGTGTTTTAGCTTGGTATTAACAAACCAATTTTAAGTTCTGATCAGTTTCATTGTTTCATAGTTTCTATCAGTTGTAAGCTATTTTCACATTTTTGTATCATTTTTCATTTCACTGTTACATAGCTTAATATTAGTTTATTTCATAAATTTTCAGCTTATCAGTAGTTTATAATTGTATTTCTTCAATATTATCAGTAGTATACACTAGTTAATTAGTTTCCTTAAAAATCATCAAAAAAGCCAATAATAAGCTAGCTTATTAAACTACTTAATTTTCAGTTAAAAGTCATTTCTTATAGCTTATTACACTTAGTAGCATCATTAGAATTCATATCTTAGCTTAAAACAACCATTTTCAGTTAAAAAAATTCCAAAACAGACCCATTAAGGGGTGTTTGGCAATATAAGGTCAAACTGGTCATATTAGTTGTTACTGTACATTTACCCTTATCCCAGCTTTGATCCAGCTTATTCTTGACCTTATTAAGCTGTTCCTTAGTTCTAAGTAGCCATATAGATAGATAATCTAGTTTTGTCCTACCTGTGCAATTTTCAGACCATAGAAAGTCCAAATAAGCCTATATAAGCAACAAGCTTATTTTGGCCTTTTTATTGGCATTCCTGAGTTCCTCCTGGTCATATTAGAGTAGTCAAATAGAGTTGGATTGGCTTGCACACTTGTGCACAAGTCTGCACACCACAACAGATAAGCAGACTGCATATTTCAGTTTTTGTGGTTTTTGAAGATCTTGGGTGATTTTTAATTAACACATCATAAGCCCTCATAAGCTGTCCTTTTGCACCTATAAGCTCACCCAGCTCATCTACTGACTAGTATTTTTATTTTATTTTTTAGAATTTTTTAAGACCATAAAAACCAGGCCTAAAAATGGGCAATTTTGCCCTGTGCCTGCCTTATCAGCAGACTCAGTTAAAGCTGAGCTTGTTGAGAGCTTTTCAGCTCTTAAGCCCTAGCTTTTTAATGAACCTTAAGCTTATTATTATCCATCTCAGTCCATTTTAGCTCTTTCCATAAGCTCTTAGCTTATTTTCCAGCTTTTAGCTTAATTTGAAGAATCCTAGTCTTAAAAAAAAGCTTAAAAGTGGACTGTTGGCTTAAGCTGCTTGTTTTCAGCTTATTTAGCTTAATCTAAAAATATTGTCTTTTTAAAAGTTGCTTATTATTAGCTTATAAATAGTTTTATAAAAAGAAAAAACAGAAAAACATCATTTTAAAATAAGTGATAGCTTCTATTTAAGCCATTTGGCTTATTTTTAAGCTTTTTCATTAAGCACTTATCATTTTTATATTTTTCCTAGCTTCCTGTACTTATTTAATATTTATAGAAAAAGTTTCAGATTTTTCTTTGTTTATTTAGTATTTATTATAATTTAAAATAGTTTAAATAATTATTAAATAATAATTAATTAATAATTAAATAGATAAAAAGTGTAATAAATATATTTTCGGTTTTAAAATAAGTTTTATAATATTTTAGATTTTTCTAAGTCATAATTTCACTTTTCTAGCTTTATTTCATATTTTCTTATATTTTAGGGTATTATTAAATAGTTAAAAATAGTTTTTAATTAAATAATAATTAAATAAATAGTCATAAAAATAATTTTAATTTTCCAATAATTTTCTTTTATTATTAGGATTCTAAAAATATAATTTTCACATCCGTGGGATTTATATTGGTCAGAATTCACGTTTTATTTTGTACGTTTACGTAATTTTTATTTTAAACGTACGCGTTTTTAGATTTTAGACGTTTCTAAGTATTTTGCTTTCACGTACTTGTTCTTATAGCTTGTTTAAGCTATTTTCTTTTATTCCTTAGTGTAAATCACTCAAAACGCTTTCCTGTTCAATATTCACCCGATCACAGATTCGTTTTATTACAGATTCGCTTTCCTGTTCAATATCCTTGGTCAATATAAGTTGACCGTTTGGGGCCGATCAGTGTGACTTAAGATTGTTCCAATTTCTTTGGCTACCTCTAGGTTTGCTATTACACTTAGCACAACTTTCAACTGTTTTTAGAACAGCTTTAGGCTTAGTCTTAATCTCTACTCTTTTAGGACTAGGTGGTCCTACTTTGTTTCCTTTGTTTGAAACAGTCTCTCCTTCATCATCATCAGATGTCCAATCTTCGATAATTAGAACATCTGATTTCTTATCAGTGAGCACCTTGGAGAGTGAAGCAACCTTAGCACTCTCAACAGGTTCACTTTTCTCTACAGGTTTAGCTAATGGTTTGTTGATGAATTCATGTAAACCTGATTCTGCAAGATCTAATCCTGGGGGACAAGGGATTCCTCTATAAGGAGGTGGACATGTCTTGTATCCAATCCCTGATTTGATTCTCTTGTTCATTTGATTTTCAACTATGCTTCTAGTACAATCAGAAGCAGTTTCCAAAGTGGTAACAGTTAGTTGAATATTATCCTTTGCCAATGTCATTTTAGCACACTCAGTTCTTAACATTTTTATTTCTGCATCTTTCAAAAATATTTCCCTATTAAGAATGGCTTTAGTGTCAGAAAAAGTGAGTTCATTTTCCCTAAAATGGATTATCTGTTTTTCAAGTTTGGCCATACCACACTTATGGTTAACTAGGTCTTGATGAGTTTTTCTTTCTTCTACTTTCAGTTCATCATAAAGTTTTATAAAAGTTTGTAATTCTTCAAAAACTTTACAAGTATTAGAACATTTAGTAATATGTACCTCAGGAGTGGAGAAAGCCATTAAAGCCAATTCATCTGAAGTTGACTCTTCTTCACCCATAAAACTCCAATCAAAACCCATCCCATCAATAGCAACCATTGCTTTAGGCTCAGTGATTTCCACAGCCTTACTTTTGTTCTCAAAGCTTCCTTTCTTCTCAAACCTTCCCTTGTTCTTGTTCTCAAACCCTCTTCCCTTATCATCCTGCTTCTTTGGTCTTCTACACTCTCTTGAGTAGTGACCCTTCATGTGGCAGTTGTAACACTCCACTTTAGACTTGTCATACCCAGCAGGCTCATTACCATCTATGATAATCTTCTTTCCAGTCCTCATCAGTAACTTCTTAGCCCTTATGCTCAGAAGTGAAAGTTGCCACTTTATGTCCATTTCTTCAAGATCATCAGCATTGATCTCTTGAAGATCTTCAAAAGTCAATATGGACCCATTGTGTTGTGATGTCAGGAAGGCACAACCAATTGTTTCATCTATAATTGTTTTGGTACTGCTAGAAGTACTGGCAGTACCAAAATTTGTGTTGGCAGTACCTTCTTCTCTACCATCTTTTTCTTCATCTACAACTCTTGAGGTGCTTGGAGATGATACAAAAGCCATATTTCCTGAGCTTGAACCAGTAGTTTTCTTCACTTCATGCTCTACTATTTTGAAGTTGTTGTAGAGATCATTAAGACTCATCTGATCAATATCTGGTTTGTTTTTCCAGACAATGACATGCATGGACCATTCAGAGGGTAAACTCCTAAGAAATTTGGAGTTTAAGTCTTCTTGAGATATCATTACTTCATGAATGGCTAACTGACTTGAAAGCTTTTGAAGTCTATTGAACATGCTGTCCAAAGACTCATTTGTTGTGGCTGCAAAGTTTTCAAACTGATGTTTGAGGAGAGTTTTCTTGGTGGCATCATTTCCACCAAATCTAGCCACAATAGCTTGAAAAAGGGTTTTAGCACATTTGTACTTGTTGAAGATCAAAAGCTGATCATTTGGAATAGTCATGAGAAGCATACTCCTGGCTTTAAGATCATTTCTCTTTTGAATTCTTTCTTCTGCGCTTGTTGGGTTTACTTGCACATGTGTTACTAGTGCATCGTTTACTGTGGAGGTGGTGATTGAGGGTTTGAATGAATTTCCTTCTTCAATGATCTCCCAAAGTGCATAGTCTTGCACTTGAAAGTATTGCTCTACCCTCAGTCTCCACATATCAAACTCATTTTGTTTGAGTAATGGAAGTTTTGCAGCAACATTTGTTTGAATGTGTTCAACGTCCATGGTTCTTTTAAATCGTAAATATCAGCCTAGCTCTGATACCACTTGTGAAGGATTATACAAACATTTGGGATGTGAATCTTAATAATGTGTTTGAGATATTAAAGAATGAATGTGATATAGTACGCGGAATTTACTACAACACACTTAAAAGAACACAAAGGTGGTGAGTATGTAAACGTGAGTTATAATGAACAATGAACACAACTTTAGTAACATAAAACGATTCAATATTATTGATGAAATAATACGGATGATCTAACTATCACCAGGATTACAAAGTAACCTTGAATCTTTGATTGTAAAGGATTTGTGAATTAGTAACTAAGTTACTAGAGAGATGTTCTGTTTTGGATATATGCTAAGGTTATTGGTTGGACAAGAGATATATCACAAAGGTGGTGACTAAGTGATCCTTTTATAGGATAAGGAACCCTTATTACAAGTTGTCAAGTTGTTTAATATAATAAGATACTTGGACTTTCTAGCCTACAATTAAATACAACTTCCAATGTAAACTACTCTGTATATTCTTCTGCACACATAGAAGACTGAACTACTTTTACATAACGTATTACATTGTACAAAGACTAATAATACAACAAATATCTACAAATAAATATCTATCAACTTGATCATCAACTTGGCAGGACCTTCATTAACTAGCAGTACCTTCCTACCCAGAAGGTACTGTTAGTACATCTTCAACTTCTTCAAAATCAACTAGCAGGCTCAATACATCATCCAGCAGGCTCTTTGACTTGAACATTTTATTCCCAACAGAGTGTAGTTTCAACATATTTACATGAAAAGTGTTTATTAACTTAACAAGACGTCAAAAATGTATTTTTCGACAATAAACGTTATTTACAAAACTAACGAGTGGTATCGTTAACATACTTATTTGCATGTGTTGCATTGTGTCATTGATTACATTAGAACATATCATTCATGTTAGGTCGCGGTTAGAGACCGAGCCTCATTTCAGCATATTCATTAATATCATTGTTGCTGTCGCATCAGGTGAGTTTCATAGCCCATCATTTTACTTGTTTTGTAACTGTTTTGGGGGAGTATACATGCTCGTTTTTCATTAAACTCTATGCTCGTTTTCATTAAACTCTATGCTCGTTTTTCATTAAACTCTATGCTCGTTTTACATTTAAACTCCATGCTTGTTTTGCTTGAGACGTGAGTTGTCTTTCAAACATTATTGATTGGTTAAAATACTTGAGTCGTTGCTCGGAAGTATTTTGTGTTTACATTGTTCACCCTTGATCATTTCATTATGGACACTAGTACATTAAGCTATTTCATATTGCCTATGTTATGGACTGTTATTTTGTATTATTTTAGTTATATGACGACATTGTCAGGTATATATATGGCAACATTGTCAGATTCATTTATATGGCGACATTGTTAGATTTATCTTATGACGACATTGTCATGGCGACATTGTCAGATTTATTTATATGGCGACATTGTTAGATTTAGTTATATGGAGTCATTATCGCACTTACCTTTATACAGCGACATTGTCACACTTAACATTACATTTTGTGGTCCATAAATCATTTGACGTTCACTTAAACCAAATCATATTTGGCAGTGGGTTGTAAACACACAGGTTGCAAGTCTTGTATGGGCGGGGCTTGGAACTGGGTGGACTTATAACGCCTTTGCTGGGAAATCTTCATTTAAACGCATTTCATTTTTCACTAATCTCTATGAACTCACCAACCTCGTCTTGACACTTTTAGCATGTATTTTCAGGTATTAAGCAACAGCACGCTACGGGAGGCTTTTAGCAGGGCATGGTATGGTCATAGGAGACTCTGATATTCATTTGGGGACCACTTAACTTACTTAAGGGCCTATTTCCGTACTACTTTTAACAATGTAAATTTAACACTTTTGTTAAACAATTTTAATCTAAATGATTGAGGTGAAAACCGTTCTCTGCACTTGTGTTGTGATACCAATTGAGTTGCACCCCAGTGGCATGTATGCTTCCGCTGGACCCGATTTCTGGGGGTGTGACAGATTGGTATCAGAGCCTTGGCTATAGAGAACTGGGTGATTTTAAAACCTAGACTATAGCTACATTTACAAAAACTTAATCCTATGACCGCCGCGTGCCTGCCTGCCAAGCTGATGCCTCATTTGTGGTTTGTTGCTGACATATTTAATAAGATTTGTGTCTTATTTTCAAATCATTTGTACTTGCTTATTCTCATTGATTACTATAGTTGTCTTTCATATAAGCATGCTCGCATATCATACACGTCTCAGCGTTACGCCTTTTCCTTGCGTAGTTCCACCATTTGACCTCGAGTCTGGTCACTTGCTGTAGTCTTTCAGAACGTCATTTCAAATGTGAAGGACATAGTATTAGTATAACTGAGCTGAGTATTTCAAAATTCATTGAACCTCGGTGGAATATAGACTGGTCATCTATATTCGACCTGGGACAGTGGGACATAGGCTGACCACCTATGCCCGACTCAGAGATGAATTTGGCAATACTGGGAACAGTTATAATAGAATTATGTCCTGGATTGCATTCCTACTTGATTTCTAAAGGTTTCATTCATATGTGTACATTCAATCGTTGCAAGAATATTCACCTCTACATCACCTCGTGAACCACCGTCTAGAAACAAGCCAGATAATCATAACGCAACTTCCAATTTTCATTGTATGGCAAGCCACTCCAGAGCATCTACATTTAGGAAACGCCTTATTTACGTTTCGCTCTTCTTTTCTTGTTTTGAAGAATCATGCCACCCAAGAGAGCTACTACTACTATGACGCCCGCCCAGATCAGAAAGCTGGTTGCCGACAGTATAAAGGCAGCACTGGTGACTGAAAGAGCTGCCGTAGCTGCAGCCGCTGCTGAAGCCGCTTCACGGGCAGAAACCGTAGAAGCTGCAGGAACAACTGCTAATGGTACTAATGGGCGTAAATGTACGTACAAGGACTTTAAAAGTGGTGATCCCGAAAAATTCAAAGGCACTGAAGGAGCCACTGCTATGATTCGTTGGTTTGAAAAGACAGAATCTGTATTTCTTTTATGTAAATGTCCAGAGGAGGACAAGGTAAAGTTTGCTACCAGTACACTCGTTGGGGAAGCTATGTCATGGTGGAATTCATATGCAAAACCCATGGGAATGGAAAATGCTCACAAGCTTACGTGGGATGAATTCAAGAAGTTGCTGACTAAGAAGTTCTGTCCACGCACTGAAATAAAGAAGTTGGAAACATAGTTTTATGAGCTAGTAACAGCAAGTGATGATATCGAGGCATATATCAGGAGGTTTCAGGAGTTGGCTGTGCTATGTCCAACTATGGTTCCCGATAATGAGAAGCTACTAGAAAATTTCATTGGTGGACTACCTCACAGCATCCGTGGAGATGTGATTTCTTTTGACCCACAAACTCTAGACGAAGCTATCAGGATATCTCAAAAGCTTATGGCTCAGGTGATAAAGAATGGAACCATTGTCAACAACAATGATCATAACAACAACAACAACAACAACAAGAGGAGTTGGGACAACAATCAGAGTGGCGATGCTACTCAACCACAACCAAAGAGGCAAGAAGTCGCAAAGGCCTATGCTGCAGGTTCAACTAAAAAGAAAGGTTACCAAGGTACCCTACCCAAATGCAACAAGTGTCAAAATCATCATAACCCTGGCCATTGTCTTAATCCATGTGGCAACTGTAAGAAGATTGGTCATGCGACTAGGGAATGCCAGTTTCCAATCATTGCCGAAAATCAGAAACCTCCAGTGACATGTTTTGGCTGTGGAGAGATAGGACATTATAGGAATGAATGTCCAAAACAAGGAAATCATGGGAACAGGAACCAAGGCGGAATAGCTCGTGGTAGAGCCTAGGTCATCAGAGGAGCGAATTGTCAGCATATCAACGACGTGGAGGACGACAACAATGTTCAAGAAAAAAGAACTTCTGCCTTAAAAATAAATGAAAACCTAAACTCTCTAGTGTTGTATTCCTATTATGTTTCACTTTAAGGTCTATCATATGAACTTCATGTACTATTACGAACCCTTATCTAATGGATGTTTTATCTTTTATCACCGCAATGTGACTCCAATATCCACATCTCTTCACCGAGTCCACTCCAGAGGCCAACATTAACTGAATTCAGGGACTGAATTCCTTTAACGGGTGGAGTATGTCACAACCCGTAATTTCAGGTCCTTTTCAAGCTTCAAATTTCACTATTCATCTCGAGAAATTACTATTTATGGGTTACTATTCACCGATCACTATTCATCATTTCACTATTCATCGTTTTTGAAGTCAGTTTGAGACTTTGAGAAGTCGTCAAAAATTTTACTATTCACAAAACACTATTCATTCCCGGAGGAAAATCACTATTCATGGTTATCGTTCATCCTTTCGTAAACTAGGTTTACGGGTATTCAAATTCGCGTAACCAGTAAGGTTTAGCTGCGAATTCATGCATTGTCAGTTAGGACACATCATGTAGACTAGAGGAGTCTGCATAACATCAACAACATCATCAGTACATTAGTTCATGCATGGATATGCATTATTTCAATTTACGTATGGTTATTTATATAATTAACGTTACCACTCAGTCATTTCTACTGATATTATACCCAGTACTCCCGACAATGATCCTAGTATATTTTCATACTAATTTTAATGATATAGAGATTATATTATTAATTTACCCGGTGTTTTTAAACCAATTGCTATATTTTTCGTTAAAAGCATATAACTCCGTCGGTTTACGATAATTTAACCCGATAATTATTCTGACGCCCGATTCTTATCAGTAACATGATTTTACACATTTTACAACTTTGTCGTATTTTATTTTGCATCGTCGCGATTTATTTCTAGTTAACTCGGTACCCGGTAACACCCAATGTATACACAAACTATACTAACTCTTCCAAGTATTAGACATACTCTTTAATTAGCCCCATTTTCTTCACATGTGCCGCCCCCCCCCCACCACCTCCAATTCCATGTTTTCTTACTTGAACCCTTACTTCATTTATTACACATGTTTTCTTGTCTTGACATTTTATTTCAATAACACTCATTTGTATTATTTTCACAAGTGAAATAAGATCAAACACTCTCCCTTTTTCTCTCCTATACCCACGCCCACAAGAGATCAAGAGGAAGAACCCACAAAATTTTCAAGATCAATTGTCCTACAAGTCCATTTTATAATCCTTTCTAGAGTTTTGAAATAAAAACTCCAAGATTATTAGTTCTTTTTCATCCAAAATACTCCAACAATTCAAGTAAGTTCAAGAACCCATTTTGATCATGTTATACTTCCATTTGATCCATGTGGTTATGTATTTTCAAGTTATTTTAGTGATTGATCATGCAAATATACAAGTTATCTATACCACTTTAATTATTTTTCATCATAAACCCTAGATCTATAAGTTTTATCATCATCCTCATGAAACCCATTATAGTTAGTGATGTTTAGGACCCCATGACACCTTGAGAAGGTGTATGGTAGGATTTGAGTATTTGTGGAGTTGATTGAAAGTGGTTTGATTAGGTCTTGAACTAGAAAAGTTATTTTTACAAACAATATAAAAGGTTCTGTCCAAAAATGGAAGATCTGGAAAACTCAGTATTTTCTGGGCTATTTTGGCCTTCATATTCAGAAAGTACTTTCAAAAACGAAACCGTGGGCGCTTGAATCACTAAAAACCGACTTATAACGAAGGAGATATGATTTTTCGAAGTTAGACGACGAAAACTATTTTTCTGAAAAATAAGCTTGCTGATTGCCGAACTTCAAAGGACAAAACGAGGTGTTAGACGTGACCTAGACGACCCGACCTACTGAAATCATGTTAGTTCATGTTAATACGATCATGTGGATATAAAGAACGTAGAAAACGAGCTCATAACGACAAAGATATACGCGTTTAAAGTCCGGCAATTTCACTAAAATTCCATCAGCTTTCTAATAAGAAAAATTACTAAGTTAAAAACAGTTTTTGCAATACACTATATTGGGAGCCATTTTCTCATTGATCGAGACCCGTATGGTCGAAAGTTAAATGACACAACTTCTAGACATCGTTACAAGGTTTTCAAAAATACCGAGCTTATGTCCTAACACTTAAAGTACACCATTTCGCGACTAGTTTTGCAAGGCCTTTTGGGCACATTTTCAAGTTGTGAAAAGTGTTATTTTTGCGACGAAAACATTATATTTACCAATAAAACACCAAACAAGGATCATGGAGTGTAGTTTCAACATATTTACAAGAAAAGTGTTTATTAACTTAACGAGACGTCAAAAATGTATTTTTCGACGATAAACGTTATTTTCAAAACTAACGAGTGGTATCGTTAACATACGTATTTGCATGTGTTGCATTGTGTCATTGCTTACATTAGAACATATCATTCATGTTAGGTCGCGGTTAGAGACCGAGCCTCATTTCAGCATATTCATTAATATCATTGTTGCTGTCGCATCAGGTGAGTTTCATAGCCCCTCCTTTTACTTGTTTTGTAACTGTTTTGGGGGAGAATACATGCTCGTTTTTCATTAAACTCTATGCTCGTTTTTCATTAAACTCTATGCTCGTTTTTCATTAAACTCTATGCTCGTTTTACATTTAAACTCCATGCTTGTTTTGCTTGAGACGTGAGTTGTCTTTCAAACATTATTGATTGGTTAAAATACTTGAGTCGTTGCTCGGAAGTATTTTGTGTTTACATTGTTCACCCTTGATCATTTCATTATGGACCCTAGTACATTAAGCTATTTCATATTGCCTATGTTATGGACTGTTAATTTTGTATTATTTTAGTTATATGACGACATTGTCAGGTATATATATGGCGACACTGCTAGATTCATTTATATGGCGACATTGTCAGATTTATCTTATGACGACACTGTCATGGCGACATTGTCAGGTTTATTTATATGGCGACATTGTTAGATTTAGTTATATGGAGTCATTATCGCACTTACCTTTTTACAGCGACATTGTCACACTTAACATTACATTTTGTGGTCCATAAATCATTTGACGTTCACTTAAACCAAATCATATTTGGCAGTGGGTTGTAAACACACAGGTTGCAAGTCTTGTATGGGCGGGGCTTGGAACTGGGTGGATTTATAACGCCTTTGCTGGAAAATCTTCATTCAAACGCATTTCATTTTTCACTAATCTCTATGAACTCACCAACCTCGTGTTGACACTTTTAGCATGTATTTTCAGGTATTAAGCAACAGCACGCTACGGGAGGCTTTTGGCATGGGCATGGTATGGTCATAGGAGACTCTGATATTCATTTGGGGACCACTTAACTTACTTAAGGGCCTATTTCCGCACTACTGTTAACAATGTAAATTTTGGACTTGTGATCTTAAGGTTCTTTCATTTATTTTTCCTATAACACTATCTAATGGATGACCTTTAGGTTCTTTGATATTGACAATTTCTTTGTTTAATAGTTCATCTTCCTTGTCATTATTTATATTCTCTTCGTTTTCGACAAGTTGACTTTCAACTAGGTCATCATCTACCAAAGGTGATGTCATAGAGGGAGGTGGACTTTCGTCAAATGTTACGTTTAACGATTCCTTGACTCTTAAGGTTTCTTTGTTTAAAACAATATAAGATCTACTATTTTGAGAATATCCAAGGAATACACCTTCATAAGATTTTGGGTCAAATTTGGTGAGATAATCCTTAGTGTTAAAATAAAACATTTACTTCCAAACACTTTAAAGTATCCTAGCGTAGGCTTTTTACCTTTATATATTTCGTATGGTGTTTTGTTTAAAAATGGTCGAATTAATATTCTATTTAAAATGTAGGTTGAAGTGTCAACGGCGTTACACCAAAACTTTTGTAGCATGTTTTGTTCATTAAGCATTGTTCTACTCATCTCTTGAAGAGTCCGGTTTTTACGTTCTACAACACCATTTGACTAAGGAGTACGAGGAGCCAAAAAATTATGTGTTATGCCGTTGGCATCACAAAAGTTTCCAAATTGTGTTTCATTATCAAATTGACGACCATGATTCGTTCTTATTGACACAATACGACTATCTAGTTGGTTTTGAATTTTCTTACTAAAAATTTCAAATTGATCAAAAGCTTCATTTTTATTTTTCAAAAACTTTGTCCAAGTGTATCTTGAATAATCATCTACTATGAACAAAGTGTAGAAGTTGCCTCCATAACTTTGTATAGCAGATGGACCAAATAAATCCATATGCAAAAGTTCTAGACACCTAGATGTAGACACCATATTTTTAGCCTTATGGCTACTATGAACTTGTTTTCCAATTTTGCAAGCATCACAAAAGTGTTGGTCATATTTCAACTTGGGTAAGTTCCTAACGAGGTCTTTTGAGGATAGAGATTGAATGAGTCTCATATTGGCGTGACCTAAGCGTCTATGCCAAAGATTTGAGGAATCATCTAGCGAAGTTAAGCAAAGTTTATCTCTAGAAGTTTTATCAATTTTCATGATGTATACATTGTTTTTCAAAACTCCTTTTGTGACGGTTATTCAATCTTTTAGTATTTTACTCTCGTTTTCACTAAATAGGACGTTATACTTTTTACGGCATAGTTGACTAATGCTAAGTAGGTTGAATCCTAGATTATCAACATGATCAACTTTATCAATAGAGAGAGAGAGTCATGAGAGATAGTACCTTTTCCGATGATTTTGCTTTTCAACTTGCTACCAAAAGTAACATTACCTCCGTCATATTCTTGGTAGGTTGAGAAGAGCCTCTTGTTTCCCGTCATATGCCTTGAACAACCGCTATCTTTTATCCACTCGTCTGGTTCCAATCCGACTTTCAAGCATACCTAAGTTATATAAACACTCAAACATTTAGTCCCCAATATCTCATGGGTCCATTTTGGTTAAACATTCCATTAACTTGATTCATGTATGGAAATGGTAGATATGAGTTCCATGGCATGTAGTTAGAAGTTTGATAATGCCTAAGAAAGTTTTGGTTTCAACCATTTTGATAATTAGGTTGCGTGTTGTAGTTGCTTTTTGGAAAGGGGCTGTTAATACAAATAGCGTCTCAAAAACGTTATTTATATTCTTTGATCTTTTCTTAGTTTTGTTAATGACAAATAAAAGGAATATCTTTTAGCAAATAATAAATACTAGCTTAAGTCTCTTAAGTACATATTTTACACTTCACATAATAACCAAGAATTACAAGTTTGCTTATTTAGTAACTTGTTTCCTTAAAAGGAAACTTTAATTCTAAAATCATTCCATGAAATCATTGCATACATCACATACAATATCTTTGATATATCTTGTTTAGATTTGCAAGTTACATAGTTGACATTTGAGGATCTTGGATGATTTGGTAAGATATGGAAGATTTGATAAGATACAACAAATCCTTAGCTGTCATCCTCCCACGGATCCAAGTCCAATGAAGGACGGATCCCTTCTGAGGGATCCGTGGGATCCGTGAGCTGAAGATCAGCTTGCCTATAAATAGCAAGCTGATCATTTGGCTTTCTCATCACTCATATAGCTTTAACACACATATTCATTCAGTACATATCTTACTAACATCATTCATAGTTGCATTTCACTTTGATCTTTCATTTTGTAGAAAAGAGATCAAGCATTCAAGGATCTACAGAACCGTAATCCTTTAGTTGCATTACTGTGTGATATTGTAGTTTGTTTCACACATCATATCTATCATTTGTAATCAGTGAGTGTGGTTAGTGCTTTAGTCCTTAAAGCACAAAGAGTGTAGGGAGTGGTTGTACCCTTGTAAAGAACTCGACATCTAGCTTAGTGTCGGTAAAGTAAATAGGCGACGTCAGGTTGGTTCTACCTTGTGAAAGAACTCGGTGTTTAGCTTAGTACCGGAAAAGGAAGTAAGCGACGTGTAAAGGTTTTCTCCGCCTAGGAAAGGAGTTTGTTTCTTAGTGAAAGATAAACTCTCGAGTTGGAAACTCGGGGAGTGGAGTAGGGCAAGGAATAGAGTTCTTGTAGCCGAACCACTATAAACAACAGTGTCGTGTGGTTTGATCTTTCCTCTCTTTATCTTTTGTTTACATTGTGTGATTATTTATTTGTGATTGTTTCCTTTGAATTAACATATAGTAACAAAGCAAATAAAGTTTGAAAAACGGTAAAAACTATTCAACCCCCCTTCTAGTTTTCCACAATTGGCATCAAGAGCTACGTTACTTAAGATCTTTAAAATATATTGTATTTTAAAACTTAAAACGATCCATGGATTTTGAAAACTTTAAAGAAGGGCAATCTATGCAGAGACCACCTCTATTTGAACCAAATTGTTTTATTTATTGGAAAAATCGCTTTGAGACTTATGTAAAGTCAAAGGATATAGATCTATGGTATATAATAGTTGATGGTGATTACAAACCTATTAGTAATAATATTTCGGGTGGTCGGGATGAAGGAGCTTCTCTTACTCGTCATAGTGATGAGCAAAAGACACTAATTGCCAAAAATAATGAAGCCAAAATGATGCTTTATAATGCCTTACCTAAGAAAGAATATGAAAGAGTTTTTATGTGTAAAACGGCTAAGGATATTTGGCAATCTCTTATTATCACACATCAAGGGAACTCACAAGTAAAAGATAACAAAATTGATCTTCTTGTCCAACAATACGAACAATTTGTTATCTCTGAAGATGAGACCATTGATAGTGCGTTTGCTAAGTTCAATACTATTATTACATCACTTAAAGCACTTGATGAATCTTTTTCTAGTAAGAATTTTGTCAGGAAATTTCTAAGAGCACTCCATCCGAAATGGAGAGCAAAGGTGACAGGTATTGAAGAATCTAAGGATCTCTCAAGCATGACACTGGATGAGCTCATAGGAAACCTAAAAGTTCACGAAATGATTATGGAAAAAGACTCGGAAATTGTCAAAGGCAAAAAGGAGAAGATTAAGTCTATTGCCTTGAAAGCCAAAGTCAAGTCAAGTGATGATGATGAGTCTTGTTCAAACAGTGATGATGAAGAGTATGCCATGGCCGTGAGGGATTTCAAGAAATTCTTCAGGAGACGAGGAAAGTTTGTAAAACCACCTCGTGATGAAAAGAAATCCTCTCGGAAAGATCGTGACGATAAGAAAGGTAAGGTTGATAGGAAATGCTATAGGTGTGGTGACTCCAGTCACTTAATAGGAGAATGTCCAAAGCCTCCAAAGACCAAGTCTCAAAGAGCCTTCGTTAGTGGAGCTTGGAGCGATAGTGAAGGAGATGATGATGATGAGCCTAAGAACAACGAAATTGCACTTATGGCTAATGACACAGAAGAGGTACATTCTGATTCATACTCCTCTATAGATGACGAAACCTTAGAAGTAGAATATAACAAACTGTGTGACGTCACTTTAAAAATCATAAACAAAAACAAATTTTGAAAACAAAGACAACACTTTTAGAAAATGAAGTATTTTGGCTTAAAGAAAAAGCAATACGAATTGAAAAAGGTAAAGATAGTAAAGAAACGTGTGTGTCTTGTCAAGAACTAAAACTTGAACTAGAAACCTTAAGAACCACACAGGAAGATTTAATCAAACAAAATTCAAAGTTTAAAAGGTTTGATAAAAACATAAGTTGTGCAGATGAAATAATGAAAATGCAAAAACTACCTCATGATAAAACAGGACTAGGCTTTATGAAACTAGGAACCTTAAGTGATCATAAGGAACAGACTGTGAATAAAACTGATTCAACCAAGTTGGACACTCACGGATCCGACGGATCCAAAAATTTGGATCCGCCAGGTGTATCCAAAGGATCCGCGAGTACAGAAGTTGAACAGAAGGTTCACAAAGTCGACCGTTCCGAGTTTGTTAAAGTTACTAAGAAACCTAACAGTAGTATAACCAATAATAAACACAAACCAGCAGTATCTTTAGGAATAGGACAAGCTAGAAATGAATATAGAGTTAAAACGGATCAACAGAGACCTCAAATGAGTTTTCCCAAACACCTCTTTCCAAAGAGTATAGTTAACCCACAACACACTTATCAAAATAATTGGAACCAAAACATGCCTAGAAACTTTCATGGTCCTAGTTATATGTCGTGGAACAATTGTCCACCATTTACATACATAAACCATGATAATGTCATGTTTAACCCAAACGGACCCATGAGATATTGGGGACCAAATGCTTGAGTCTTTTATGAACTTAGGTATGCTTGAAAGTTGATCTTGAACCTGATGAGTGGATCAAAGATAGTGGGTGCTCAAGACACATGACGGGAAACAAAAATCTTTTCTCAACCTACCAAGTGTATGACGGAGGTAATGTCACATTCGGTAGCAAGCTTAAAAGTAAAATCATCGGAAAAGGTACAATCTCTTATGACTCTCTATCTATTGATGATGTTGCTCATGTAGATAATTTAGGATTTAATTTACTTAGTATAAGTCAATTGTGCCGCAAAAAGTATAACGTCCTTTTCAGTGAAAATGGAAGTAAAATACTTAAAGATGGCATAACCGTAGGAAAAGGTGTTTTAAAGAATAATGTCTATGTTATGAAATTAGATAAAACACCTAAAGATAAGTTATGTCTTACCTCCTTGGACGAAAACTCAACTCTATGGCATCGACGCTTAGGTCATGCTAATATGAGGCTTATTCAATCTTTGTCATTCAAAGAACTCGTTAGGAACCTACCCAAGTTGAAATATGACAAACACTTTTGTAATGCTTGCAAAATTGGGAAACAAGTACATAACAGCCATAAGGCTAAAAACATGGTATCTACATCTAGATGCCTAGAATTATTACATATGGATTTGTTTGGCCCGTCGGCTATACAAAGTTATGGAGGAAATTTTTTCACTTTAGTCATAGTAGATGATTACTCTAGATATACATGGACTAAATTTTTGAAAACTAAAAATGAGGCATTCGATAAATTTGAAATTCTAAGCAAGAAAATTCAAAATCAAATAGGAAGTAACATAGTATCTATTAGAACTGACCATGGTCGAGAATTTGACAATGAAATCCAATTTGGAATTTTTTGTGATAATAATGGAATAACTCATAATTTCTCGGCTCCTCGTACGCCTCAATCTAATGGTGTAGTAGAACGTAAAAATAGAACAATTCAAGAAATGAGTAGAACTATGTTAAATGAACAAAACATACCACAAAAGTTTTGGTGTCACGCTGTAGATACTTCCACATATATCCTAAATAGAGTTTTAATTAGACAATTTTTAAATAAAACTCCTTATGAAATTTATCGAGGCAAAAAGCCTACATTAGGATATTTTTGAGTTTTTGGAAGCAAGTGATTCATTTTAAACACAAAGGATTATCTCACTAAGTTTGACCCAAAGTCGTATGAAGGTGTATTTCTTGGGTACTCACAAAACAGTAAAGCATACATAGTATTAAACAAGGAAACATCAAGAGTCGAGGAATCGTTGAACGTAACATTCAACGAAAGTCCACCTCCCTCTAAGACATCACCTTTGGTAGATGATGACTTAGTTGAAAGTCAAATGGTTAATGATATAGAAAACATTGAAAATGACAATGAACCCGTAAAAGGAGAAATAGTCAATATTAAAGAAACTAAAAGTCATCCATTAGAAAACGTCATAGGAAAACTTAATGAAAGAACATTAAGATCCAAAGCTCAAAATGAAAGTAATTATTTTTGTTTTATTTCAACTGTTGAACCTAAAAATATAGACGAGGCAATAAAAGATGAATCTTGGGTAATTGCTATGCGAGAAGAACTAAATCAATTTATTAGAAATGATGTTTGGATATTGGTCCCTCCACCTAAAAACCAAACCATAATCAGCACCAAATGGGTCTTTAGAAATAAAATGGATGAAAATGGTATAGTATCTAGAAATAAAGCTAGGCTAGTAGCTCAAGGTTACAATCAACAAGAAGGTATAGATTACGATGAAACCTTTGCACCCGTAGCTAGACTTGAGTCTATTAGAATATTACTTGCATATGCATGTGCACATGATTTTAAGTTATTTCAAATGGATGTCAAAAGTGCTTTCTTAAATGGTTTTATAAATGAAGGAGTATATGTTGCACAACCTCCCGGCTTTGCCGACTTTGAAAAACCAAATTATGTTTTCAAACTTAAGAAAGCTTTATACGGACTTAAGCAAGCACCAAAGGCTTGGTATGATCGACTTAAGACTTTCCTAGTTGACCATAAGTATACCATGGGCCTAGTAGATAATACTCTCTTCACCAAGAAAAAGGGATCACATATTATCATAGTCCATATATATGTGGATGACATTATATTCGGTTCAACTTGTCAAGAGTTATGCGATGATTTCTCAAAAATCATGCATGACGAGTTTGAAATGATTATGATGGGGGGACTTAACTTTTTCTTAGGTCTCCAAATTAAACAATTAGAAGATGGGATATTCTTCAACTAATCAAAGTATATCAAAGATATGCTTAAGAAGTTTGGTCTTGAAGACTCAAAACCCATGAGAACACCCATGTCCTCCGAAACCAAACTCACTAAGGATGAAGAAAATGAATCCGTAGATAGCACTTAATATAGAGGAATGATTGGTAGTTTACTCTATCTTACGGCTAGTAGACCTGACATTATGTTTAGTGTTTGTCTATGTGCATGTTTTCAAGAAGATCCAAAAACATCCAATCTTGAAGCCGTTTAAAAGGATATTGAGGTACATCAAAGGTACTACACACTTAGGATTATGGTATCCCAAAGGAACGGGTGTAGAAACCATAGTGTATACTGACTCAGATCATGCAGGTGACTATGTTGATAGGAAAAGTACTAGCGGTATTTGTACTTTTGTAGGATATTGTCTCACATCATGGTTCGCTAAGAAACAAACTGCCCTCGCAATCTCAACAACAGAGGCAGAGTATGTGTCTGCAGGAAAGGCGTGTCAACAAGCACTGTGGATGAAACAAGCTCTCGTCGACTATGGAATTGAACTCAACAACATTCTCATTCTTTGCGACAACAAAGGTGCTATCGATCTAAGCAAAAATCTAGTCCAACACGCTAGAACCAAACATATTGAAATACGCCATCACTTCCTTCGCGACAATGTACAGAAGGGAATCATCTCAATTGAGAAAGTTTCCTCAGAAGACAACATTGCCGATATTCTCACAAAACCACTTAAACGAGAACCTTTCAACTATCTTAGACTTGGATTAGGATTAATGGAACCTAGTGATTAGGTGAAACATTAGTATAAACATTAGTTTAGCCACACACGACACTAAAACAAAACATGTGTTCTGATCCGCGGATCCAATCGATAACAAGGACGGATCCTTTGTTTTGGATCCGCCGGATCCGTCGCATGCAGAGTTCAGTTTATTATTAAATAAACAAGAACAAGTACTATTCATTCCTCACTCCAAAACATATCACCTTACTGTATTCGACACACACTTAATCTCCATCACAATTTAGACCATTTTCTTCCACAAATTTGTGCTTCTAACACCACTGTAAGTATTCTTATCATATTTATACTCTTGATTTGCGTCTAGGATTTCCATTTCATGCACAAAACCAAAACTTGGGGTATATGCATAATTCTTGAAAAATCATGAAGCATATTTACTGCATTATACTTAAAAACATGTTTTTCTTAGTTAGGAATTGCATCTCATAGCACATTGTCTTAATTTAACAAAAACCCCATGAAATTTTTTTTTACTAAAATCTTCTAACGACTAGGTAAAATGATCTTTTTGAACATTGTTCATACAAATGCAAAAACGTTATCTTTTAGACTTCACTTGCATAATGTCTCTTGAATGCCAAAGGGAATACATAATTAATATGTATTTTCGGGTACATTCAACCGTAGCTACATTGAAATAGGAGCGTTTAGGTTATCTCTCGTTTATAAACAAAACTTGCATAAACTAATCTTTCTTGCATCAAAAGGAGTCGAGATAACCACACCTCCACATTGTCCCCATGTAGGAACACACTAGGAATTTTACACTTACTTTGATCATTTTAACTAAAACTATGTAACTTTTGTACTTAGGAAAATCATGCCTCCCGCAACCAACTACGATCACAAAAGAACCGTTAACTACTTACCCAAAGTCCACAAAACCAAAGGTCTAACCAATGCCCAAATCGAAATTTTCAAAGCCTTAGAGAAAAAGTATGTCCATGAGGGTAGAGTCGTAGATTCATCGTTCTATGAAGGAACACAACTTAGGGAACACTTAGCCGCAATTCGATTTGATTTTCTTTTAGATATAGATGAACCAATTGTTCCTAGGTTCATACTTGAGTTCTATGCTAGTGTAGGTCTTAGTTCGAGTGACCAAGGTTACTTAAGTCTTCATTTTACTATAAATGGAAATCTTGTCAACATCCCTCTTGATCAATTTGGTGAGGTCTTAGGCATTCCAAACCAAGGGACATGTATTTACTCGGACAAATGGTCCTTAACAATCTTAGAATCCAATCTCGATAGGACGGCACCATATGTCACTCCTCTCGAATCAAAAGAAGTGATTAGGGAACATCTCTTCATTCCTAAGAACAACCCCACAAGAATGTATCGTGGTCGCGAAGTTGCTAGAGATCCATTTGCAATGGAGCTAAATGAACTCAAACCCGAATTCAAGAAAATGGAGGACGTCTTAAGGGCTAATGTGATGTGCACCATAGGAAACCGTGATCACATCAATGCTTGTTTGTGTCATATGATGTACAACATCTCTACTCGTCAACCCTTCAATCTTGCTTATTATGTTGCCAAAAGAATGTGTGACATTCCGGTTCAAAGCAAGATTGCAATGCCTTATGGTATGCTCTTAACCCGACTCTATAGAGCCTTTGCACCCGCTCGTCCAAACCATTTAGGCTTTGTTCCGGATTACAATGAAATTGAACATACCTTCGTTCCTTTGAGCGACTTTAGGGTAAGTGTAGATAAAGGTAAACGTCCTCGTGTACCAACATCATCCTCATCATCTTCAATGAGTGAAGATGATGGTTTGCCAAATTCTAGGATTCCTCCACCCGAATACTTGAGCCATCTTCCTCCAATTCAAAATGAATCCGCTGAGTATCGAAACATCAAAGGAATGGTGAAGAATCTTGGTCGTTGGATGATGAAATTGCACAAGGGTATGAAGAAGTTGAAGAAGAAGCTTAGTTGATGGAGTGTTTGGTTTTGAACAATGTTGGATATTGTGATGTTAAACTTCTATGTGTCTCGACTTTATCTGATAATACTTGTTATGTATGTGTAATAACTAACATTTGCAGGTAGATAACCATCATGGTTATCAATTTTCCGGGTTATAGCCTATGTTTGGCATAACACCTAAAACGGTAAGTTTCTAAGAACGGATTAAACTATGTACAATCGTGTGTTAATGTTATCATATTTAGTTGTTTTGCTATACATATTAGATGTTAAGTAAGGTCTAGGTGAATTTTCGGGTTTTCGTCGAAAAATGCGAAATATGACATATGTTCTGTTTAGTTTTTTAGTTTTAGGCATACGGATCCGGCGGATCCCAAACCTGGGCTCCGCCAAGGCTTATCGTTGGATCCGCCATCCGCCCACTTGCGGATTAGGCGGATCCCTAACTTTGGTTCCGCCTTTGACTCAACTTGGATCCGCAGGTTCCCCAGTAAAATTCTAAAACTTTTTCGACTTATCCCGATTCTTAAATCTTAGTGTTTAATATCATTTAGGATTCATTCACTGATCATAATTCATCTTATAATCATTTAGGAATTCTTAGAAACTTAGGAACAAAATTTCCCACCAAAATTTAAATTTTTGAATTTTAGGTGTGAGTTACCAAATTGATACAAAGAAGGAACCCTTTTTAGGGATCCGTCAAATCCGTGGAAATATCAAATCATAAGATTTTCCACTATCTCCTTGTATTTACTGCAAATCCACAACACATTACTCAACCAAAGCTCAATGGATTGACTTCCTTGATATGACCTGCACAAATTTTTGTTCCAAATCATTAGAAACCAACATTCTCTATTGGATTCACATCAAATCCAAACACACAGACTCACAAACCTTCTGTCTATAAATTAGCACTTTAGGATCTGCAATTCACATCACAACCATTTCTTCTCCTGTACATTTTAGCTATTATACTTCACCAAAAAGTCTCAATGACAAAGTCAAACAACTCCTCCACATCTAAGCCACCAAAAAGGACAGCCCGTATTAGTGTCAAACCTTGTTGTTTCATCAACATTCACAACTCATCCTCTGAAGAATCATCACCACTAAACATATCCGCACCCATTGCCAGTGAAAACTTCCTTACTTTATCCACTCCAACTCCCTCACATATAGTCATAAAAACACCACCTCCTACCATTACTCCTGTAGCAACCACACCACCACCCGCTCCCGCTCCCGCTCCATCACAGTCTGAGAAGTCTGCATCATCACCATCCTCACCAAAACTTAAACCAATGGAACTCTTTAGGACACCACCAACATCTCCACAACCATATCTTGATGAGTTAGAAGATCTTCCACCCACATCAACCAATCCTCCACCAATAAGTCTTGAAAACTTAGAACCTATGCTATTCCATCCTCTCCATCTGGAGATTCATGGTCCTCTATACCGTGAAGCACCACAACCTCATCCACAAATACCACCACTCTCACCAACTTCAACACTCATCGCCATAGATGAAGCGATGTGGAGCAACATTCCTCAAACACAAGAGGAGATAAGTGCGTAGTTAACACAACTCTATACTTTCTTGAGTATGGTTGACCATCGACTTCATGAAACCATGGACATTCAAAACATCCTTATGAACTCTCTCCAAACACCACAACCACCATCCAACAACAACAACAACCAACAACCATCACCACCACCACCACAAAACTTGGAGCCTAGTCTTCCTCCCGGCTTTTGATGCGTGGGTTTTGCAACCTTACAACAGGTTTTACCTCTCGAGGGATCTCAAGAGGCTTACAACCCCACCAGGCAGTGTACCTGACCGATGTAGTATAGTGTAGTGGTAAGTACGGGGGATTGATCGTTCTCCACAGGGAATAGTGTTCGTTAGGTGTGAAAGGCTACTCTAATTAGGTCTAAGGGTTGAGGAAGATTCTTTTTATGTTTTTATAATTTTATGAAAGCAAGTAAAATCTCGGGTTTTGAAGGAGTGGGCGGAATTAGTTGCTAGTCAACTAACCCAAATTACTACAAATGCAAATAAAATAAAATAACAAAAATGAAAAGTGGTGAGAAACTTATGTGTAGAGAAATGTGTTTACTTAGATTTCCTTACTCCCTAACTATCTTTTACCGGTTAATTAGTGTGTATTAGTCGCGTGGATGACGGGTGTATTCCTTAATACCATTCGTGGGGTGGCGTACTTACTTCCCCAAACTCTACAAGCTCCTACTTCACTCCTATGTCGAGCCGGCTAGGAAGCTCCTAACATGGGATCACTAGAATTCGCTTGTGCATTAAATACAACCATAAAAACCTTTAGTACGCGTTTGGTTCATGTTTCTTAAGACGTTCAAGCAAGTTACCGAATAGGAAGTTAGCCAGTTTTCTTAAGCCTAACATAGATAAACAATCATCCAATACAACTAACAACACACTAACAACCAATAATCAATAGCTAGGTTTCATTAGATCTAAGCAAACACAAGATAAAATTAGCCTAACATGTTAAACAAAAGACAAGCATAGGATAGAATCAAACAACACATAGACATATTGAATGATTAATTGATAACTTATCTTTCAATGAAACATGGAAGATCTCAAGGCAAGAAGCCCTGAAAAAGTAGCTAAAATCGTCTTAGGGTTTTATCCCAAAATTCCACACACTAAGCTCTCCCTTAATGACAAAAAATTAGAAAACTATATATAGACTTTGACATCTGACGGCGTCACCTTATGCATTGTGACGCCGTCACCTCGCCGCTTTTAGGGTTCCCGGATGACCATCTTGACGCCGTCCCTCTTTAGCTCTTCAAAAATCCATTCTGGCTTATCAAGGCTTGACGCCGTCGGACCTATAACGTGACGCCGTCCCCTTATGATTTAAGCCGTGACGCCCTTGATTTAGTTAAAGCGTGACGCCGTCAGAATTCTCATGCAAACTCACTGGCCCGTCATGAGTAAATTTCACATCCAACTTTTCTTGCCAAGGCATGACGCCGTCTGGAGTTAATGTTGACGCCGTCAAAGGTGACTTTCAGCACAATTTTGAGACTTTGCCGTTTTCTTCACTTTTATGCTCCAAAAACGTCCAAAATGCCTCCTTTTCCAGATTTCTCCTCAAAAGTACCTAAAATGACAAAAGGAACGATTTAGGGCAATATTTGATCAAATAAATACGATTTCGGGCTTAAATGACCCCTTAAAAGCGGTACACTTTTCGCCTCATCAAATACCCTTACACTTGAGATTTGCTTGTCCTCAAGCAAATGCGCTTTTATTCTAATCAAAATACAAGTTAGGGGTCATTTAATGCAAACATAAAAGTAATTACAACAAATAATCGTTCCACTTCAATCATAATAAGCACGGAGATTACATACTAGCACCTCACAAGTAGTGTTTAGATACTCACATCTCTCAAGTGTCATCAAAATAAATCTCATAAATGAAAACGGAAAATATCTCTCACTACCTGTCATAGCAAATAGATTACCATAGGCTTGGGAAAGGATCGAAAACCTCCTCCACTAGGCGTAAGCACCTAAGATAAACTATCAAAGAGGGCTTTTAAATGGGTTATAACGTTAGGTGTAGGGAAAAGGAAAACACGGTTTGGTTGGATAAAGGATATTTTACTGGTGGCGAGTTAAAGATCTTGATCAATTACATGTACTATACAACGTTGCTAAGCCAAGACTAGACTCGATCTTAAGCTAATGAAAGAAAATAACAAAACATAAACATAAAATAAACATAAAATGAAACGGGATGGTAGTCCGTATGTTTTTTCTATTTTTCTTTTTCTCATTTTTTTGTATTTTTCTTGATTTTTTCGATTTTTTTTTTTTTTTTTTTTTTTTTTTTTTTTTTTTTTTTTTTTTTTTTGCATACACTTTTACCCTACCATCCAAAATAATACATCATAGGGGCGTTGCATCCCCTTACACTTGAACTTTTACATAACTTTACAAATACTAATCTAATGACTCGAATTAAGATAATTGAAAAACTTGGAGTACTTTTAAAACATTTAGCACTTATGGGGGTAATAAATGATGTTCTTCCCCATTACTCCATTACACTAGTACTTTACCCATGAGTCCCAATCGTCCCAAAACAATATGTACAAGGATATGACTCGACTTAGCAACCATGTAATCAACTAGATAATTAACTTGGGTTTAAACAAATGTTGTCACAATAATGCACTAAAAATGAGTGCATACAAGGTAGGCTAAGGCGATTTGGGTGTACATTTTAGTGGGGTGTAACAAATTCTTCCTTTAAGTAAAATGCTTAAAGGTTGAAACGAAAAGATAGGCTCTGAAGGGTGTACTAGGGGTATCGTGTACTAAAAATGAGTACAACGCAAAGGGTGTGGGAGAATTACTTGACCAATGTAGCCAATGTAATTATAACAAAAACACAGGTGTAAAACAATGGGTTAGTCCTAATGCCTCTTATCATGTAGTAAATCTAACTACACGAATGTAGTCTCACTTGTGGCCTTGGAATGGTCCTAACGCAAGTTCTAGAATCTAAGTGCTACCGGTACACACATCATAGCATAAATGCTTTTCCTACCAATTCTAGGGGTGAACCTCACATATTTGGGGGTGGAAAATTTTTTAGTGGTACGGCTTTTGTGCTAGTCATATAACTCCTATCCGTGAGACGCTCATTAAGATCAAAGTTTCACTCCTATATGTTGTAAAAAAATTTAAATTTGGCACTAAAATTGCCCTAACAGGTATTTATCTCAGTTTTATTACACATCTACTATTAAACAAACAAAAATCAAGCGCAATTGTATTCTCAAAAATCGAACTTTTACCCTCCCCTTACACTTAAGATGAACATTGTCCCCAATGTTCAAATAACAAGATGTAAAAGAATAAAGTAAAAGAATGAAATCAAATACTCCCCTGATTCGCTCGTTGGATAATGAATTTACACGGTTAAATCTTCCTCCAAAGAGAATGTTGAAGCTCCATGACTAATGCATCGCCATAAGCTTGATTCAAAACATTTCCTTGTCCAAAATAACCTGTTGAACCTGAGAAAACAAACACGAAAACCTGCATAACATCGGCGGGATAAAATCTATATATAAGGATATAATGCTTGTGGAATGAAAATTTTGCAGATTCCTGGAGATTATAAGTTGGAGATTTTAATAAAAACTTTTTATGAAAACAAAACTTTCAAAAATTTCTGGAAATTAAATCTGACGCCGTCAGGTTATAACTCCTGACGCCGTCAGAAATGACCTGACAAAAATTTTCATTTTAAGTTTCCGGAAAATTTCTGGAAAAACCTTTACCTTACTTCCTGGAAATTCTGCAAAACATCATTATGACTCGATACAAGCATTTGACTCAAACAAATACGAATATGTATGCTAACTTATTATTATTATGATTCATGTTCATTTGTGTTCTAATAAACCGATTTAGATTTCCCTTACACTTATCTTTTGCAAAATACCTTTATATGTAGTTAAGACGAAGTTAAAAACAACATAAAGCATTTTCACAAATTACTTTTGAACATGAATCAATACTAATAAAAATTAAACACACATACGGAAACAAATAAAATCAAACAAACAAATAAATAAACACACAAAGCAAATAAACCATGGGCTGCCTCCCAAGAGCGCTTGTTTTTGTTCGAGTCACGAGCCTGACTCTACCCTTATTTAATGGATAAAGGAGAGGTTTTCCCTACACTTAGGATTAAGTGCGGGTGATAGTAGCGATACACACCAGCTCGGTAGGAGTATGCCACGTGAGGAAAGAGTGGTGGATGAATTATATGCTCAAAGGGGTGTGCTCCTTTCATCATAACCTTGCCTAGTTCACTTTGGTCAATGGGTGATTTTGAGCTTCCTCCTAAAAAGGGATCATCTTCTATCAACTTCGAGAGACTCCTAGTTGGGAATCTATCTTGACCTAATAAACCCGGTTTAAACCCATAGTGTTTCTTGTGATTAATCATGAATGGGTGATGTAAGTATGAAAGGTTATGGTTCACTCCTATATTAGCTTCCTCACTATAAGGCTTAATGTCTACTACCTTAATCCTAAGACTACCCGGACTATATGTTTTGATGGGTGGATCGGGACCTAATTCAATTCCTAAGTTCACATCTAAGGATGGAAGATTAGGTAACGGTTTTGGTTTAGGCTCCGGTTCATCAAAACTAGGAACTTCCCTAGAACTAAGAGTAAGGTTATCATTATGAGTATTCAAACCTATATGCTCTAGTGGTGCTTGGTCCAAGGGTTCTACCTCAATTGGGGTTCCTAAAGTCTCTTCTACTTCTTCTGAATAAGTCACGGGCGGTGTGTATGCCTCAAATGATGGTAGGACTTGTGGGGTATTTGGCGGGCTTGGATTTTCTACTTTATCATCCATCTTATCAAGATCACCTATATCCTCAACATGTGTTTCATTATAATCCAACCCTAACATTTTCCCAAGTATCTCAAGTGCTTCTCTAGGCATCTTAACTTCTATATCCGAATCATAAGGATCATCCTCAATATTATGACTGCTATATTCAAATTGCCCAAAAGATTCATCATGTGTTTCTTGAGATTCATCATCATCGATCATAAAACCTAGGTCTTTTTGATCAATGTGATCATGTTTGGCTAAATCCTCCATCACATCAAGGTCACCTATGTGTTTGTTTTGTACTATGGCATTACATGACAACCACTTAGGTATCTCAACACTAACATATTCATCCCCAAACAAACTTGTTTCATGATCCTCGAAATTTGTGGTCAATTGACTTGTACTAACGTTTGTTGGGTTGTCTACTATATAATAATATTGGGCACACTCTTCAATAGCTTCCCATGCTTTCTCAGCACTTAATTCCCTAATATCCCTGCCGGCAATATGGTAAATGTACCTTTGGGCTTGTCGGTCGACATGATTGTAAAAGAATTGAGTTAGGGACCAAAAATTGAAGTTATGATGAGGGACTTTTTGGAGTAAATATTTAAAACGAGTCCATGCATCATAGAGAGGTTCATCTTTATGTTGTTTAAACATCAAGATGTCATATGGAGTGGGTGAATTACGTGGTTGGTAGTATGGTGGATTCGCGTTCTCCATAATGGTGAACGGAAGAGTCAATGGAAATTACGAACAAACAAACAAAGAAATAAGATAGACTAAAGAAGACCTATAAAAATAAAATAAAAATCTCACTAGAAAGGAATCTAGTGAGTAGACCTAATAGAAATAAAAATTCAACCTAAACAATAACTATTCCCCGGCAGCGGCGCCAAAAACTTGATGCGTGGGTTTTGCAACCTTACAACAGGTTTTACCTCTCGAGGGATCTCAAGAGGCTTACAACCCCACCAGGCAGTGTACCTGACCGATGTAGTATAGTGTAGTGGTAAGTACGGGGGATTGATCGTTCTCCACAGGGAATAGTGTTCGTTAGGTGTGAAAGGCTACTCTAATTAGGTCTAAGGGTTGAGGAAGATTCTTTTTATGTTTTTATAATTTTATGAAAGCAAGTAAAATCTCGGGTTTTGAAGGAGTGGGCGGAATTAGTTGCTAGTCAACTAACCCAAATTACTACAAATGCAAATAAAATAAAATAACAAAAATGAAAAGTGGTGAGAAACTTATGTGTAGAGAAATGTGTTTACTTAGATTTCCTTACTCCCTAACTATCTTTTACCGGTTAATTAGTGTGTATTAGTCGCGTGGATGACGGGTGTATTCCTTAATACCATTCGTGGGGTGGCGTACTTACTTCCCCAAACTCTACAAGCTCCTACTTCACTCCTATGTCGAGCCGGCTAGGAAGCTCCTAACATGGGATCACTAGAATTCGCTTGTGCATTAAATACAACCATAAAAACCTTTAGTACGCGTTTGGTTCATGTTTCTTAAGACGTTCAAGCAAGTTACCGAATAGGAAGTTAGCCAGTTTTCTTAAGCCTAACATAGATAAACAATCATCCAATACAACTAACAACACACTAACAACCAATAATCAATAGCTAGGTTTCATTAGATCTAAGCAAACACAAGATAAAATTAGCCTAACATGTTAAACAAAAGACAAGCATAGGATAGAATCAAACAACACATAGACATATTGAATGATTAATTGATAACTTATCTTTCAATGAAACATGGAAGATCTCAAGGCAAGAAGCCCTGAAAAAGTAGCTAAAATCGTCTTAGGGTTTTATCCCAAAATTCCACACACTAAGCTCTCCCTTAATGACAAAAAATTAGAAAACTATATATAGACTTTGACATCTGACGGCGTCACCTTATGCATTGTGACGCCGTCACCTCGCCGCTTTTAGGGTTCCCGGATGACCATCTTGACGCCGTCCCTCTTTAGCTCTTCAAAAATCCATTCTGGCTTATCAAGGCTTGACGCCGTCGGACCTATAACGTGACGCCGTCCCCTTATGATTTAAGCCGTGACGCCCTTGATTTAGTTAAAGCGTGACGCCGTCAGAATTCTCATGCAAACTCACTGGCCCGTCATGAGTAAATTTCACATCCAACTTTTCTTGCCAAGGCATGACGCCGTCTGGAGTTAATGTTGACGCCGTCAAAGGTGACTTTCAGCACAATTTTGAGACTTTGCCGTTTTCTTCACTTTTATGCTCCAAAAACGTCCAAAATGCCTCCTTTTCCAGATTTCTCCTCAAAAGTACCTAAAATGACAAAAGGAACGATTTAGGGCAATATTTGATCAAATAAATACGATTTCGGGCTTAAATGACCCTTAAAAGCGGTACACTTTTCGCCTCATCAGCTTTTCAAGTCATGATTGCGCACACTATGAGAGAACGGCTCACTTGGCCCAAAGGACCAACATCTTGGTCTATGAGCTTCAAAATGAGATGAGGTTCATCTTGAACCATGTTCTTGAACGTTTAAACGCCATCTCTCATCCTCCTCAATAAGAGCTCTCTAGACTAGTTGTTAGGACCTTTTAAGTTGTTTGTTTAGAACTTTGTATTTCTTTCTAGGATGTCTTTTTATTCTACTTGTAACATCATTTCATTATTGTGACTTTTGTCACAAAATTTTCAATATCTATGAATGTGATGTTTTATGCTTATGAGTGATCAACATATTGCATATTATCATTCTCATTATGAACTAACATCCTAATATTGCATATATTATACCTTGATTATGATTACTTTAGGTACAAATAATGATCAGACACTTACTTTGACTTTTTCAAAGTCAAAACATATTGAAAGGATTGTTTGGAAGAACACTTCACAAGCATTATACTTCTTCATTGAAGTCATTCATTACTAACACTTCATTTGCAGCATATCATACCCTTCCTAGTATACGTTGGTACTCGAGAAGTGAGGAGTATACATCGAGGGGGAGCATCTCATAAGCATTTCATATACTAACCGTTTGTTTTGTAGATTCATGCATTATTTCCTTGATTACTCCATCTAGGGGGAGTATAAAACAAGGGGGAGCTTTAAAGTTCTCAAAATCGCATTCCGCTACGCTACTCTTTTTGTTTCGACAAAAAGGGGGAGAAAGGACTAAGTTTGCATTAACTGTGATTCATCACAGTACATACATTTTTTCAAAACTTTTCTTTAATAAACAAACTTAATATATATTTTTAAGAACTCATGCTATATTTATTCTCTTGCTCAAAAATATACTTTATGTTTTGTCATCAACAAAAAGGGGGAGATTGTTAATACAAATAGCGTCTCAAAAACGTTATTTATATTCTTTGATCTTTTCTTAGTTTTGTTAATGACAAATAAAAGGAATATCTTTTAGCAAATAATAAATACTAGCTTAAGTCTCTTAAGTACACATTTTACACTTCACATAATAACCAAGAATTACAAGTTTGCTTATTTAGTAACTTGTTTCCTTAAAAGGAAACTTTAATTCTAAAATCATTCCATGACATCATTGCATACATCACATACAATATCTTTGATATATCTTGTTTAGATTTGCAAGTTACATAGTTGACATTTGAGGATCTTGGATGATTTGGTAAGATACAACAAATCCTTAGCTGTCATCCTCCCACGGATCCAAGTCCAATGAAGGACGGATCCCTTCTGAGGGATCCGTGGGATCCGTGAGCTGAAGATCAGCTTGCCTATAAATAGCAAGCTGATCATTTGGCTTTCTCATCACTCATATAGCTTTAACACACATATTCATTCAGTACATATCTTACTAACATCATTCATAGTTGCATTTCACTTTGATCTTTCATTTTGTAGAAAAGAGATCAAGCATTCAAGGATCTACAGAACCGTAATCCTTTAGTTGCATTACTGTGTGATATTGTAGTTTGTTTCACACATCATATCTATCATTTGTAATCAGTGAGTGTGGTTAGTGCTTTAGTCCTTAAAGCACAAAGAGTGTAGGGAGTGGTTGTACCCTTGTAAAGAACTCGACATCTAGCTTAGTGTCGGTAAAGTAAATAGGCGACGTCAGATTGGTTCTACCTTGTGAAAGAACTCGGTGTTTAGCTTAGTACCGAAAAAGGAAGTAAGCGACGTGTAAAGGTTTTCTCCGCCTAGGAAAGGAGTTTGTTTCTTAGTGAAAGATAAACTCTCGAGTTGGAAACTCGGGGAGTGGAGTAGGGCAAGGAATAGAGTTCTTGTAGCCGAACCACTATAAACAACAGTGTCGTGTGGTTTGATCTTTCCTCTCTTTATCTTTTGTTTACATTGTGTGATTATTTATTTGTGATTGTTTCCTTTGAATTAACATATAATAACAAAGCAAATAAAGTTTGAAAAACGGTAAAAAACTATTCAACCCCCCTTCTAGTTTTCCACAGGGGCGTTTGGGAATAGTTGTCTTAGGCCTTTGTTGAGTAGTTTTAGCTCTAAACTCATTCTTAGCAAGTCCTACTCCTATAGTAATAGCTGGTTTTTGTTTAGTTTCAGTTGAACTAGCTTTAGATTTCTTTGTTACTTTAACGAACTCTATACGAGCCGATGTACAAGCTTTCTGTTCTGCTACAGTACCCACGGAACCTTTCTGTTCCACAGGCGGAACCAAAGATTTGGTTCCATCTGATCCGTGGGTTTCTGAGACTGTTGGAACAGTTTTTTGTACTTTTTCGGTTTGCTTCTTTAGACTACCTAAATCTCCTAATTTCATAAATCCTAATCCAGTTTTATCATATGGTAATTTCTGGATTTTCATTATTTCATCCGCACAACAAATATTCTTATCAAATCTTTTGAATTTAGAATTTTGTCTAACGAGATCATTCTGTGTGATTTTTAGTCTTTCAATTTCATGTTTGAGCTCTTGACATGATGTACACACTGAGTCAATGGCTTTACTCTTTTCTAAACGTTTTGCCTTTTCTTTTAGTTCATAAACTTCATTTTCCAAAAACTCCTTTTTAGTTTTTAAAAACTTGTTTTTGTTTATGATTTTTAAACTAAGTTCACACAGTTTGTTATATTCTTTTTGTAATGTATCATCATCAATAGAAGAGTAGGATGAGTCAGAGTGTACCTCGTTTGAGTCTTGAGCCATGAGAGCAATTTCGTCATTCTTTGGTTCCTCGTTGTCATCTTCGCTATCACTCCAAGCACCACTCACAAAAGCTCTTTGAGTTTTGTTTTTAGGTGGCTTTGGACAATCTCCTATGAGATGGCTTGTGTCACCACGTCTAAAGCACTTTCTTTCAACCTTCCCTTTCTTATCGTCACGATCTTTTCGGAAAGGTTTCTTATCATCTTTAGGTTGTCTTACAAACTTTCCTCGTCTTCGGAAGAACTTTTTGAAATCTCTTACGGCCATGACATATTCTTCATCTTCACTACCCGAGCTAGATTCTTCATCATCACTTGACTCCGTTCTTGCTTTTAAGGCAATCTATTTTATCTTTTCCTTTTTGCCTTTAACAATTTCCGAATCATTCACCATCACCATTTCATGAACTTTGAGGTTTCCAATTAGCTCGTCAATTGATAACATTGAGAGATCTTTAGATTCTTCAATAGCCGTTACCTTTGCTCTCCATTTTGGATGAAGTGGTCTTAAGGAATTTCCTGAAAAAATTCTTGCTACAAAAGGATTCATCAAGTGCTTTGAGAGAAGTAATAATAGTATTAAAGCGAGCAAATGCACTATCAATAATTTCATCTTCAGGAATACTAAATTGTTCATATTGTTGGACAAGAAGATCAATTTTGTTATTCTTGACTTGTGAATTTCCTTGATGAGTAATTATTAAAGATTTCCAAATTTCTTTAGCGGTTTTGTACATAAAGACTCTTTCAAATTCCTTTTTAGTTAGAGCATTGTAAAGCATCATTTTTGCTTCATTATTTTTTGCAATTAACTTCTTTTGCTCATCACTATGACGAGTAAGAGAAGTATCCTCATCCCGACCACTTGCGATATCTTTCATAATAGGTTTATGATCACCTTCTATAATTATATACCATAGATCTATATCCTTTGATTTCACATATATGTTTCAAAACGACTTTTCCAATAGATAAATCCATTTGGTTCAAAAAGTGGTGGTCTTTGCATAGATTGCCCTTCTTTGAAGTTTTCAAAATCCATGGATCGTTTCAAGTTTTAAAATACAATAAATTTTAAAAATCTTGAGTAACGTAGCTCTGATGCCAATTGTGGAAAACTAGAAGGGGGGTTGAATAGTTTTACCATTTTTAAACTTAATTTACTTTGAAAGCTTTATGTGAATTCAAACAATGTAAATAAATAAACGATAAGTAAAGTGCAAGTAAAGAAAGAAACGATCAAACCACAACACGAAGGTTTATAGTGGTTCGGTCTACAAGGACTCTTTTTCCTTGCCCTACTCCACTCCCCGAGTATCCAACTCGAGAGTATCCTTCACTAATCAACAAGCTCCTTTATCCGGTGGAGAAAACCTTACACGTCGCTTACACAAGATTTTCGACACAAAGCTAAATGTCGAGTTCTTTTACAAGGGCACAACCACTCCCGTCACACTATGTATTTTGAGGACTAAAATACTAACCGATCACTATAGAGATTTATGAGAGTTTGGTACAAACAATGATGTATGAATAACTACAATTCACACAGTGATAAACTAACAAGTCTTGCAACGCTTTGCTGAAGCTTGTAAGCCTTTAAATGAATATGTGATCTTCTTGCTACAAGAGAAGCTCAATTAAATGAAATATGAATGAGTTAGATATGAATGAAAGAATATATGATGTTGTTTATGCTTGTAAGTGGTGAGTAAACAACAATGTGTGGCTTGCTATTTATAGGAAAAATGCCTCAGCAAGCCACGGATGGGACGGAACCAAATTATGGGTTTCGTCCGTGTAACCATTTGGTTCTGCGCGACCCTGTCAGAAAATCTACAAAAATCTTTCCAAGATATCTTTTAGTATCCTACAAGATTTCCATATCTTTCCACGATTCTTTGAGTTACAATCTAAACAGGACATACATCATATCTTCCAAAGATCTCAAAGATGATGCATGCCATGATGTAAACATACATTTTCATTTTAGATTAATTATTACAAGAAAGTATACTTTGTAAAATGTATATATTACCTAAGTGATGTTTTAACTTTGTGTTTACAAAAGACTTGTGACTAATATATGTAAAAGACTTAACTATATTTATGTTTTGCTAAAATAAAGTTTATAATTGTCGTAAACAAAATATAGCAAAGATCGTAAAATATAAATAATATTTTTTGGCGATATTTGTATTAACAGTGGGGATTCATTATTTGATCAAGGTATGATCATATGATGATCTAGAATGGAAGTTGGGTAAGTTTAAATGGGTTATGTAATCCCTTATTCATGGTGTTGTTAAATGTGATAATAGGTTTTGATTTGATGGTGATGATGATGGGGATGATGGTGAATATATGAATGATATCTTAGCCTGGAGCTAAGATAAGTAAATCGGTTATAATGTGATGTTATAATGATTTCTATGCATTATGTGTTATGTGATTTTGTTATGTTAAGGTAATTGAATGGTTTGGATGTATGTGCTTATGTGAGAGTGAGAATGAGACTAGTTTGGCATAACTAGTAATGAAGTGTTAGTCAAGGGTGGATTATGATAAGGTATATTTATGTTTTGATTGATAAGGAATGTTGATGCTTAAAGTGGTTTAAGGCATGTGTTAATGATTAATGTTGTAATGGAATAATGATTTATGATACGTAATGTATGAATGACTTATGATGTTGTGTTATATCCGTTTTACTTACTAAGCTTTATGCTTACGGTTTAAGTGACTAATATTTCGTAGGGTTATGCGTGAAGGAAAGGTAATACTTGGATTAAGGATTGAATGTGCGGATGTTAGAAGGTTTTGGTAAGAAAGTAGGAACTAGGTAGAATACCGAGCTCAAAGTCAATGTTGATGCCCCCGTGAGTTGTTTAAAGGTTATATTGTCATAGTCAAGTGTCAAAGTTATATTGTGATATGTTAAAGTCAAATTTGTATAATGGTTCGTAATATAAGTGGGTTGGAGTGTTTATAGTTAAGGATAAAGGGGTGTTTGGAATAAGTGTTATTATACCCATTTTAGGTTGCAAACGGGTCGAATGGTTATGAAACTAATCTAGTATGTTGAGTTAATGATTTCTGGAAAGTTTCGTTAATTGTCGAGTATCCGAAGTTGGTTTTTTGGAATTAGAGCTACTATAGTTTTCTTTGTAAAAATCTGCAGAAGGCATATGGCCAATGAAATTTCAGCATATGCGCATATGGCTGCCTCATAGATTTTTGTATAAGGGTATATGACCAACAAATGGCCATATGATATTTTCAGCATATGGTCATATGGTTGCTTCAGAAAGTTTAATAAGGGCATATGAGATGTGTGGAACGGATTTATTGTTTATGTTCTTGATTGAGATATTTATGTATTGAATGTGTTTAGCATGCGGAATCTACTACAACACACTTTAAAAGAACACAAGGTGGTGAGTTTAAGTAAACGTGAGAATGCAATGAACAAAGAACACAACTTTGGTTAACACAAAATGATTCAATATTATTGATAATAATACGGATGATCTAAATATCACCGGGATTACAAAGTAATCTTGAATCTTTGATGGAATTGTGAAAGTGTAACTTAGTTACTTGAGAGATAGTTTGGTTATCTGTTTTTGGTTGTTAAAGATGCATGCATGAAGTAGTGACTAAGATATCCTTTTATAAGATAAGGATATCTTATTACATGTTGTCAAGTGGAAGAGTATTATACTATACTTTGACTATTATTTGCGCCTACAATTAAATACAACTACCCATGTACAACTCTGATAATATTCCTCTGTCACCACAGAAGACTAATCTACTTCTACATAACGTATAACTTTGTACAAAGACTAATAATTCAACTAAATATCTATTACAAAATATCTAATCGACTTGACATAAGCTTGGCAGGCTCTTCATCAACCAGCAGTACCTTCTACCCAGAAGGTACTGGTAGAACATCTTCATACTTGTTCAAAATCAACTAGCAGGCTCTTCACATCATTGGCAGGCTCTTTGACTTTGATCATTTTATTCCCAACAATCCTCCCCTAAACTTGTTATTTCCATTAAAATACACAAGTTTCTGATGAATAAAATACATACCTTGAGGATTTGAGGGAACTCTTCCAAAAACCTTTACTTTCTATCCTTCCTTTTTCTTTCACATTGTTCAAATATGCTCCTTAGCAAACTTTGAACAATTTCTGAGTTCTCATCATCTTTGTCACACCTTAATCTCTTAGAGATCATAGTTGAGAGCACTTCATAACTAAGTGGATACTCTTTCTCAGCCAACATGAAGAGTTCAATCCCACTTGATGTGTACAAATGATGAATACTGCAATGACTTAAGAATTCCCAGGTTGTAGTGGGATCATAATATGGAAACTTCCAATAATCATCTTTGGGATCAGGATCATACATCCTATTGAATTCAACCCATAACTCCTGTTCCTTAACATCATTGCTAGAATTTGTGGCTAGCCTTATCTGCACTAGATTCCACAATTCTTCTAAATCTGCTCTGTCTGATGCTCTAACTAGATTTTCAAAATTCTTAAAGATAGTAGACTGTCCCCCAACCCTTGATATTTTCCATGACTTACCAAATCTATCATGGTGTATTTCCCAATCAATTATAGGGTGTCTAGACCTAATTGGATCAGCATGTATGATAGTAGGCAAAGTAATCAACATTTTACTTACTTGCTTTGTGTCCAATTTTGCTACTTCTTTCATCTGAGCATCTTCCTTCTTCTTTGAAGACCTTTCTTGTGTGTGTTCAGGAGGAGTGCAGTGGTTCTTCTTGTAGGCTTCAATGTATAGATGCTGCAACTCATCAAATGATTTTCCTTTGAGTTGATGATCCTTCCAATTTGCAGACCTTTTTAGATATAACCTGAAGAATTTCATCTGCTCTTTCTGATCATGTGGCAGTTTAAATCCCTTTTCCTTATACTGCATGATCTGATGAAATACATCATTTAAGGCTTCTTCTCTATACTTTTTGGTGATGAATTCTTCAAGCTTGGCTGTCTTCTCTTCTACACTGAGAGACTCATCATCCACATACACAGAAGCTTGACCTCTTACAATTGGATCAATAGAGATAATCCATTGTAGTTGTGCATCAAATATTTGTGCAGCTTGAGAATCAAGAAGAGCTTGAGCAGCATCTTCAGCATCTTTCTGCTCTTTCATTACTTCAAGCATTCTTGAAGCTTCAAGTGCTTTTAGCTCTTCTTCATGAACCCTTTTGGCCTCTTCTTCTCCTAAAGCCATCTGAATTTGCTGAGTTATTTTCAACTTCTTGGACTTTGGCTCATCTTCAATCAGAATACTTTTGCCCTTATCCTTTGGAGTTTGATCTTGTGATGGAGCAGAGGATTGCTCATCAGTAACTAAAACCCTCTTTCTCTTATACACTCTCTCAGCAGACCCTTTATACCCCATAGCCAATAGCCTTTCTCTCCTAGCAGACTCTTCTTCTGGCCTAGCAGGCTCTTGCCCTACTCCAACAGGCTCTTCATCATAAACTTGAGTTCCATCATGGAATTCAAATTTAGCCTCTTCCTCATCTTCAGACCTATCCTTCCTCCCCTTTTTGGAAGAGTGACCTATCCTATCATCATCTGACTCTGAAGAACTTGATAAAACAACCCTTGCAGATCTTTTACCCTGTAACTTCTTCACTTCACCCTCCAATTTCTTGACCCTCTTGACCAATTTGATGTTGATCTTAGAAAACCTTTCATTTTGACTTTTAAGAGCGTTCTCTAAGAACTTCACCTTTTCTTTCAGTTCTTGCATTGTCTGAGGTGATTGGGTTTGTGATACATGATGTGATGATTGTGGTGGTGTTGATGATGGTACTGGAGATGGTATTGGAGTTGTTTGATGTGTTGGTGAAATGTAACCATGTGAAGAACTAGATGATTGTGTTTCAGCTGATGGTGTTGGTTCTTCTGGATGTTGTGGTATCATTTCATCAAAAAGTGGAATTTCCTCCCCTCTAAAACCAATTCTCATATTTGAAAATACTTTGTGAGAAAGTTTTGGTGTTTCATAAATTGAGTCTGTGGGAAGCAACAAATGTTGTAATTTTCCAATGATGCATCCAATAAATCTTGGATACATCAAAAACTTTGTTTTACTTTTCACATTGTTTATCAACCCTTCAAAAATATATTTAGAAAAATTGTATTTTCTGTTTGTAGCTAAGCAAATGAGAGCAGAAGCCATGTTTCCACTAAATTGCTCCCAAGCGGTTTTCTTCTGGCTCAAACAGTGAAGGATTGTGTGAATCAAAAATCTCCATTGTGGAGTAAGATGCTTTTTCAGAAAAGTAAGTTTGTTAGACTCAGCATGATACCCCATTCTTTGTAAATTTTCAAAAATTTCAGTATCTGGTAATTGACTAATACCATCAGAATCATCCAAATGAAGATGTCTTCTTATGGATGACTCAGTAAGAGTCAAATGCTTACCATCCACTTTGGCCTTAATTCTTTGTTCCCCATTTTCAGAAGTTTTAATTTTAGCAGATTGCCAAAATTGCAAAATTTGATTTTCATAAATAGTGGGATTAACTAGCAAAGCAAACCTGATGTAGGAGGTGTTTAAAAAGTCCACTACTTGATGAAATGAGGTATTATCCTCTGACTTCTCCAAAAATGCTAACTGATTGTGATGTTGGACAAAATCTAGAACAACTGTTGAAGCCATAATGAAAATTTTGAATATGATGGTGGGATTTGTTGGTAGTACTGGTAGAAGATGAAAGGTGTATGTGAATTATGATAATGACTGATGAAAGAAGATATGAGAGAATTACTTTTAACCGACAATAAGAAAGATGATAATAAGTAAATGTATAGGCAGTTAAAAAGATCTTTTATATGTGAAATATAATATAATATAATCATCAGTAATTTACATAACTACCCCAACGGCTAATTTTAACTACCAGGCCTAATGGCTAAAACTTTTTCTGACAGGCTCAACGGCTATATAGCAGTACCTTTTTATACTAGCAGTACCAATTTTGAACTACCAGTACCTTTGAAAGTTTTATAAACATCCCTTATAGTTTTTAGCAAACTATCAGCTATCAATGGATTTGAGTTGTCTTTACCAAAAGCCGTTTGCTTAAGGACTAGCTAACTATTTACAATTAAGTATGGTTAGTTAACAACCATATAGTTTTTGGTAAACTATCAACCATCAACGGATTTGATTTGTCTTTACCAAAAGCCGTTTGCTTAAGGACTAGCCAACTCTTAAGTTTGTGAAAACTTGGTGAGCTGAATACCAAAAGCCATGATGGCCCAAAGATGGTGCAATTTCCTTGGATGGAGGAAATTTAGAAAGGCAATGATGCTGTGTATCTTGGATGATTGGTTCAACAAGTGAAATCATCTAATGTCATGCCTTTGAGTTGAAACCTTTCTTAGTTTGATCTAGATAGAACTTTCTCCTTGAGAAATGCTTCATCCCTTCTAGATATGTGATCTAACTCTATCTTTTTCAACTCTGCATCATCTTGTATGCTCTTGTCTTTCCTTTCATTAATTGGATTTTTCTTCCATTCTGGGCTATCAATTCCTCCCCTGAGATTGTTATCTCTCCTGAAATGAATATAACTTTTGTTGCTCCTTTCTGTTTGGAAGAACTCTTGTTTTATTATCAACCTGAAATGTGTTAGTTGCAAACCAAAAGAACAAAGTGCAAAGCACTTGATCTATAGCATTTTAAACATTCAAGCCTTTATATGAACAAAACATAGCAATTTTGTATCAGCAGGACCAATTATGAACTAACAGGACCTTTTGACTAACTAGCAGTACCATGTTTAAAATCCAATACCAGTTAAGTTTATGAACAAAAACATATGATTTTTACAGATTTATCATTCCAATACCTCCTACAAGATATTTGAATCTACCTAAATCAAAAGCTTTGGTGAGAAGGTCTGCATAATTCCTTTCAGAATCAATCTTAACTACTTGAATTAACCTTTTCTCATTGCAATCCCTTATGAAATGGTGTCTGATTTCAATATGTTTTGTTTTTGAGTGTTGAACTGGGTTTTTAATGATACAAATAGTACTGCTATTGTCAATATAAATAATGGTGTTAAGAAAATTGTACCCATAGTCAAGCATTTGATTTTGGATCCAAAGAACTTGCCCACAACAACTTGCACTAGCAACATATTCTGCTTCAGTTGTAAAATTGGCCACCATTGTTTGTTTCTTGCATTGCCAAGAGATTAGTCTGCAACCAAGAAATTGACATCCACCAGTTGTAGATTTTCTGTCTAGAGTTGCACCAGCATAGTCACTATCCGAATAAGCCACCAATTCAAAAGATGATTCCCTTGGATACCAAAGACCCAACCTAGGTTGACCCTTAAGATATCTAAAGATTCTTTTGACTGCTGTGAGATGAGAGATTTTGGGATGTATTTGAAACCTTGCACATACACATACTGAGAACATGATATCTGGTCTTGAAGATGTAAGGTACATCAAAGACCCAATCATTGATCTATAATTGTGCAAATCCATATCTTCTCCTTCAGCATCCTTGAGTAGCCCTTTGTCTGGATCCATTGGTGTACTTGCAACCTTAGAATCAGCAAAATTAAATTTCCTTAGGATCTCTGCTACATACTTATCTTGGCTGATAAATATGCCTTCTTTGGATTGTTTCACTTGGAGACCCAAAAAGAAAGTAAGTTCCCCCATGGAACTCATTTCAAACTTACTATGCATAAGTTTTTCAAATTCTACACACAAGTCTTGATCTGTTGATCCAAAGATTATGTCATCAACATAAATCTGCACTAGCAAGATGTCTTTCTTTGTTCTTTTGATAAACAAAGTTGGATCAATCCTGCCTCTTTGGAATCCACTTTCTAGTAGAAAACAAGCCAATGTTTCATACCATGCCCTAGGAGCTTGGTGTAGACCATACAAAGCCTTGGTAACTTTGTAAACTTTGTCTGGATACTCTGCATCAATGAAGCCTGGAGGTTGAGATACATATACTGGTTCTTCAATTTCACCATATAAAAATGCACTCTTAACATCCATTTGATAGACAGTGAAGCCTATGAATGAAGCATAGGCCAAGAAAAGCCTAATTGCTTCAAGTCTTGCAACTGGAGCAAACACTTCTTCATAATCTACCCCTTCTTCTTGAGTATATCCTTGTGCTACCAATCTAGCCTTGTTTCTGATCACTATACCCCTTTCATCTTTCTTGTTTCTGAACACCCATTTGGTTCCAATTGCCCTATGACCTCTAGGCAAATCAACCAATATCCAAACCTTCTGAATCTTGAATTGGAGAAGCTCTTCTTGCATTGCTTCCACCCAACTTGCATCATCTAAAGCTTTGTTTATGTTTTTGGGTTCAGCCTGAGATAGAAAACATGAAAACAGGCATATATTGGAAGTATCATTATTCTTTTCTTCATAAATAGAGGAGATAAACCCTTCTTCATCTGGAGATAAGACTTGAGATAAACCAACTTGAGATCTTGTTCTAACACCAGAAGTTATGCTTCCAATCACATCATCAGTTGAGTGATCTTTGAGAATTCTAGTGTTTGGTGTTTTAGGAACTTCATATGTAGTTGGAAGATTGCTAATCCCAACTTCTTCTTGAAAAGAATCATCTATTTGAACATTCAATGGCTCAGCAGTACCAATATTTGAACTAGCAGGACCATCTGAAGAACTGGCAGTACCATTGTCATTAGCACCACTTTCTTGATTCTCTTGATTCTGAGTTCCTTGATCTTCTTCATTGCCTTCATTTGTTGTGTTTGAAGGTTCTTCTTGACTTGAAGATAGATCCATACTTTTCCAAATTGGCATCCAGATGTAATCTTGATCTTTAGGAGTTTCAACATTGTCTTCAGAACCTGCATTATCATTAGTATTTGTACCTGAAACAGGCACATAATTCATAGATTCTGAAAGCCTATCAACATCAAACATCCAATCTGGTCCAACTCCTTTCACATTTGTAAGTTTCTCTTGAAACTCTATGTGAAGATTCTCTTCTACTAGCCTAGTGCAAGTGTTAAACACTCTATAGGCCTTACTCTGCAAGGAATACCCTATCAAATAGCCAACATCTGCTTTTCCATCAAATTTGCCTAAATGATCTTTGGTATTGAGAATAGTGACATGACAACCAAAAGGTCTCATAAAACTTAAAGATGGTTTTCTACCAAAGAAAAGTTCATAAGGTGTTTTTCTATGTGGTTTTGTCACAAGAACTCTGTTTTGTACATAACAAGCAGTACCAACTGCTTCAGCCCAAAATGAAATAGGCAACTTAGAGTCTACTAACATTGTTCTAGTAGCCTCTATAAGTGTTCTATTCTTTCTTTCTGCTACTCCATTTTGCTGAGGTGTTCTAGCTACACTAAACTCTCTTTTTATGCCTTTTTCCTTGCAAAAGTCATCCATAACTCTATTCTTGAACTCTGTCCCATTGTCACATCTGATGACTTTGACCTTCTTATCAGATTGGTTTTCTACCTCAGTGATATATGTTTTAAGTATCTCACTAGTTTCATGTTTAGATCTTAAGAAGAAAACCCATGAAAATCTGCTATAGTCATCAGTAACAACCAGACAATATCTTTTTCCATTTAAGCTGCACACATTAGTAGGACCAAAGAGATCCATATGAAGCATATGTAAAGCCTGAGAAATAGAGTTTTGGGTCTTGGGCTTACAAGAAGCTCTATGTTGTTTGCCTTTTAGACAGTCAACACAAGTTTGGTCGTTTTGAAAAGACTTTTTGGGTAAACCTCTTACTAAATCATATTTTGCAATAGTGTTGATTGTTTTAAAGTTTACATGACCAAGCCTTCTATGCCAAAGCATAGATTCATCCAATGAGGCCTTTGCTACCAAACAAGTTAAACCTTCCTTGGGATCAATGTTCTTTAAATTGACACTATACATATTGTTCCTTTTTGGAATTTTAAGAAGGATCTGACTCTCATCAGGCATCTTAAAATCAGAAGAAAGAACCATACATTCATTGTCAGTAAATAGAACATTGTTCTTTTTGTCACACATTTGTGAGACACTAAGAAGATTAAACTGAAGTTCTTTCACAAAATACACATTTTCAAAATCTAGTTTACTGGTTTTGATAGTACCTTTACCAGTGATCTTTCCTTTTATTCCACCCCCAAAGGTAACATATCCTCCATCAAATGTTTTGAAGTCTGAGAGGAATGACATGTTGCCTGTCATGTGCCTTGAACATCCACTATCAACATATCCTTGATCTTCAATATCAGATGAATGTTCCTGCACATGAATAAACATATTAGTTTCCTTGGGGTACCCAAGCCATGACAGACTTGGGTTTGCCTCTTGCATCAATGAAATCAAACCTTTTCAGGATTGTTGATGCACCTTTTGATTGGATTGGTTTCCAAATCCAACATGCTGAGGACTTAACAGCACTTTCCCTTCTAATCCATTGTGTGGTCTTTGGTCTATCAGTACCAATTTTGGCAATACCAATTTTGGCAGTACCATTTGGTCTAGCAGGACCTTTTGGTCTAGCAGGACCTTTGGTTTTTGGTGTCCAAAATTTTGTTTTAACCACATTTATCTTTTGAATAGGACTTTTCTCAACTTTTGGTACACTTTTGAAAGTGTTTCTTGTACCCTTTTCAGTTGGTTTTGTAATAACAGGCTTATGTTGTCTAACAGTATGATTATCTTTTGTAGTGTTAGACTTAACAAAACTTTTTCTGGGATGAGTAACATTTGTTTTAGACTTTGATTTACTCCCAGAAACCCATTTATTACAATAAGCATGAAGATGATTAAAGCTACCACAATAATAACAAGCCTTATTAAACATAACAAAGTTATCACCTAATTGTTGTGACTTAAGGTTGTTCCAATTTCTTTGGCTTCCCCTAGGTTTGTTATTACATTTTTCACAACTTTCAACTGTCTTCAAAACAGCTTGAGTCTTAGCTTTAACTTCTACTTTCTTAGGACTGGTTGGTCCTATTTTGATTCCTTTGATAGGAATAGTCTGATCTTCATCATCATCAGATACCCAATCCTCAATAATTAGGACATCTGGTCTCTTATCAGTGAGCACCTTAGAGAGTGGGACATTCTTAGCACTCTCAGAAGGTTCACTTATCACTACAGATTTAGCCAATGGTTTGTTCATGACTTCATGCACACCTGATTCAGCAAGATTTGACCCTGGAGGACAAGGGATTCCTCTATAAGGAGGTGGACATTCATTGTATCCTATCCCTGATTTTATTCTCTTATTCATCTGATTCTCTACTATGTTCCTAGTATACTCAGAAGCATTTTCCAATTTAGTAACAGTCAGTTGAATATTATCTCTAGCCAAGGTAACTTTAGTACACTCATTCCTTACCATTTCTATTTCTGAATCTTTCAAAAATATTTATCTGTTAAGAGCAGCTTTAGCATCAGAAAATGTGAGTTCATTTTCTCTATAGTGAATGATTTATTTTTCTAGCTTGGACATACCACACTTATGGTCAAATAAGGTTTGATTGGTTTTTCTATGTTCTAAAATTTCTGTATTATAAGCTTTACTTATGATTTCTAATTCTTTAAGAGATTCACAATTATTAGAACATTTGATAGTTTGTACCTCAGGAGTGGAGAATGCCATCAAAGCCAATTCATCAGAAGTTGACTCATCTTCACCCATGAAACTCCAATCAAAACCCATGCCATCAATAGCAACCATTGCTTTTGGCTCAGCAACTTCAACAACCTTACTCTTGCTTTCAAAGCTTCCTTTCTTCTCAAAGCTTTCTTTATTTCTGTTGTCAAACCCTCTACCTCTGTTATCCTGCTTCTTAGGTCTTCTACACTCTCTAGAGTAGTGACCTTTCATGTGGCAGTTGTAACACTCCACCTTTGACTTATCATAGCCAGCGGGCTCATTTCCATCTATCAGTATCTTCTTGCCAGTCCTCATCATCAACTTCTTAGCTCTAATGCTTAAAAGTGAAAGTTGCCACTTTATGTCCATTACTTCAAGATCATCATGATGAATCTCTTGAAGGTCTTCAAATGTTAATACGGACCCATTATGTTGAGATGTAAGAAAAGCACACCCAATTGTTTCATCTAAAATGGATTTGGTACTACTAGAAGTACTAGCAGTACCAAAAGTTGTGTTAGCAATACCTTCTTCTCTGCCACCTTTATCTTCATTATCAACCTTTGAGATGCTTGGGGATGAAACAAAAGCCATATTTCCAGAACTTGACCCAGTAGTCTTCTTAACTTCATGTTCTACAATTTTGAAATTGTTGTAGAGATCATTGAGACTCATCTGGTCAATATCTGATTTGTTCTTCCATACAATGACATGCATAGACCATTCTGAAGGTAAACTCCTAAGAAATTTAGAGTTTAGGTCTTCTTGAGTTATCATCACTTCATGGATGGCTAACTGACTTGCAAGCTTCTGAAGTCTATTGAACATACTGTCCAAAGACTCATTGGTTGTGGCTGTAAAGTTCTCAAATTGTTGTTTGAGAAGTGTTTTCTGTGTTTTCTTGGTAGCATCATTACCACCAAACCTAGCCACAATAGCTTCAAAAAGGGTTTTGGCATCTTTGTATTTGTTAAAGATCAGAAGTTGATCATTTGGAATAGTCATCAGTAACATACTCCTTGCCTTTAGATCATTTCTCTTCTGAACTTTTTCATCTGCATTTGATGGTTGTTCTTGTATTCTTGTTACAAGAGCATCATTTACTGTTGTAGTGGTGATTTGGGGTTTAAATGAATTGCCTTGTTCAATGATCTCCCAAAGTGCATAGTCCTGCACTTGAAAGTATTGTTCAACCCTTAGTCTCCACATTTCAAACTCGTTTTGCTTGAGTAATGGAAGTTTAGCTGCAACATTGGTTTGAATATGTTCAACATCCATTTTTCTTTTAAATTAGTAAATATCAAGCCTAGCTCTGATACCACTTGTGGAACGGTTTATTGTTTATGTTCTTGATTGAGATATTTATGTATTGAATGTGTTTAGCATGCGGAATCTACTACAACACACTTTAAAAGAACACAAGGTGGTGAGTTTAAGTAAACGTGAGAATGCAATGAACAAAGAACACAACTTTGGTTAACACAAAACGATTCAATATTATTGATAATAATACGGATGATCTAAATATCACCGGGATTACAAAGTAATCTTGAATCTTTGATGGAATTGTGAAAGTGTAACTTAGTTACTTGAGAGATAGTTTGGTTATCTGTTTTTGGTTGTTAAAGATGCATGCATGAAGTAGTGACTAAGATATCCTTTTATAAGATAAGGATATCTTATTACATGTTGTCAAGTGGAAGAGTATTATACTATACTTTGACTATTATTTGCGCCTACAATTAAATACAACTACCCATGTACAACTCTGATAATATTCCTCTGTCACCACAGAAGACTAATCTACTTCTACATAACGTATAACTTTGTACAAAGACTAATAATTCAACTAAATATCTATTACAAAATATCTAATCGACTTGACATAAGCTTGGCAGGCTCTTCATCAACCAGCAGTACCTTCTACCCAGAAGGTACTGGTAGAACATCTTCATACTTGTTCAAAATCAACTAGCAGGCTCTTCACATCATTGGCAGGCTCTTTGACTTTGATCATTTTATTCCCAACAAGATGGATATGGCCATATGATATTTTTAGCATATGACCATATGCTTCTGTCAGAGTATAAATTGTGGAAAACTAGAAGGGAGGGTTGAATAGTTTTACGTCTTTTTAATTTTATTTTGAAAACTTTGTTTACTTTTAAAAACTTAGATTCGAATTTATGTGAACTCAACTCATGAACAATATGAACAAATATAAGTAAATCTAAATAAACAATGCAAGTAAAGTAATGAAATGAAATGAAAGATAGAGATGGAAAGATCTAACCGCGAGACAAAAGATTTATAGTGGTTCGGCTACAAGGACACCTTCCTTGCCCTACTCCACTCCCCGAGCACCTAACTCGAGAGTTTTCTTCACTATGTCAACAAGCTCCCTTATGGCGGAGAAAACCTTACACAACTTTTGCTTACACCGGTTTAACGACACAAAGCTAGATGTCGGGTTCTAATCGTAGCTAGAACCAATCTCACAACTTCTACACAACTTCTTCACAACTTATTCACAACGGCTTCACGACTTCTTCACAACTTCTTCACAACTTATTCACGACGGCTTCACGACTTCTTCACAACTTCTTCACAACTTCTTCACACCGGCTTCACAACTACTTCACAACCTAGCACTACTTATGTACTCTTCTACTTCTTTACACCTTCACTACTTACGCACCTTAACTTCTTCACAACTTCACTACTTACACACTAATCTAGCCTAAGCAATTATGCTCACACCTATCTAACAAATATACACAACTTATACAAAAATGAATGAATGATTATACAAACAACTTAGGTAGCAAGATAATACTAAGTTGCAATACTTCTTCTCTAGTTGTTGAAGGAGTATTATTCTTTTGCACTTGAATGGTAGAAGGTTGGACCACTTGAAAACCAATGCTTAAGAATATATGATCAAAGGACCACTTGGAAACCAATGCTTAAGAATATATGATCAAAGGATTTAGAAAGGATTTGGAAGGATAAGAAGAGATTTAGAACAGAAGGTTTGGGGTGCAAAAGGTGAGAAAAAGTCCAGAGATGAACCAGTATTTATAGGCAAATCTGAGGACCTAGAGGAGCGGGGCGGTCCCCTTAAATAGGTGGCCGCCTCCCTTAAAATTAAGGGGACCGCCTAGTAAAATTAAGGGGGCCGCCCATCTGAACGTTGCTTAGATTTGTCTTTTTGTGAGGAAGGTTTTTCTGGAACATTTTTGCCATTTTTGGTTTAAAATTTGAATTCATAAATTTATAATGGATTAAACATTTTTATTTAATACCAAAAATGATTTTCTAAAAGATATAAAATGTTTGTGTCATTTTATAAAAAATCAAGTGATTAAGAAAATGTTCCTTTGATCATATAATGCATTAGGCATTTGTTTATTCATACCTTAAGTGATCGAGTTGTAGAAATGAATATTTACAACTAAATACTTGTTTATTTAATAAGTTTATGTATAATGAGTTTACATTTTGTGATTATCAAAACATAGAGATATCAAGAAGTATTAATAATGTTTTTAGGCATTATTTATATCAACATAAATGAGATTTTTTTTCAGTTTTTGTCAAATTTCCTAATTTCGTATTTTTTAATCCGCAAGTCATCACGGGTCGTGCCACCTGTTATTTCGAAGGTAATTGAGTCTAGTTTTTATTTAAAAATGGCTTCAAGAGCTGAATGTTTATAGATATTTATCAGTGGTTAAAAGAGTAACTAGAAGTCCGTTAAAGTTGGGTCGTTTACGTGTAAAGTTTTAATTTTTGGTCCAATCGGGCACGAGATGTAACATTATAGGTGATGGTTGAAATATTGCAATCTACATAAATGGAAAACCGGGTTAACCCAGTGGTCGAACCGGTGACCCGATGACTCAATCGGGTCGAGTGTGACCCAGTTTTTAAAACATTGGGCGCAACAACTAAACCACTCAACAAAATTGGTGACCACGCCAGAACTAGGGCATGTGTAAATTTGGGGTTGAGCATCTGTCCTAAACCGAACCGAACCAATGAAAACCGAACATACCCGAAACCGAAAACCACTAATATATAGAACCGAAACCGAACCCAATATGGTCGGTTCGGTCTTGTGTCGGTTCGGTTTATATGGTTTAGGTGTGTTTTTTGTTGATTTTGGGTCGAACCGAACCGAAAACCGTTAATATATAGAACCGAAACCGAACCGAATATGGTCGGTTCGGTTCGATTCGGCTCGGTTTTTGTCGGTTTTGTTCTCGGCCCTATGTGTAATGGCGGTTGACGTCTCAACAAGAATCCCAGAGCATCTTTAATGATAGGTTGAAGATGAGTTAAGAATGACTTGATAATATTATTACAAATTTTTTGATATCGGAACAAAATGTTGAAAATATGTAAAAAGTGGAGTAAAAGTTTAAGAAGGCTCGACCGGTTAAATAACCTTTTCGCCAAGGTGTAATTGTTTTTGTTCATTTATCAAGCAGTCACTGATACAACATTTTCACTTGATCTTGACTTTGAAGATATTCATTTATTGTTTAGATGTTATTGGTCCTTTAAACATTTTGTGGTACAAATGGGCCCACAAGAAAATGATATGATAATTGCTAATGTTTGTTCTTGATTTGCTCTATTAGGTTCTTGTTGTCGATCTTGGGAGTATATTTGTTGAATTTAGTTCAAGATTCTTTAGTTATCGGCATCAAGATTTGTGAAGTTTTCCGTTATGAAATTAACTCGGATTAAGAACAAAACTTGAGTCATCCTAGTTTGCAACTTTAATATGTGACTGGTAGATTATTGCAACTATAGTTGTATTATCATTTATCACGTATTGTAATTGCAAACTGTGATGACCCGAGCGATTCTTGCTCATGACAAGGGCATGTACTTGGCTATCATAAACAGAAGCATATCTGTCGTGTTATATGATGTCAAAAAGCAGTTCTATAATACTAGTCTTTTCTTTCTTTTAAGAACTTGCATGAATTTAGGCAGCTCGGAGCAATAAAGATATGAAGTACGATACATGTCAGACACTGTACACTCGGTTGGACCGACCACATGTTTTGCTAACGAAGCGACTCAATTAAACCAACAATCTACAGCCGTCTGGTTTTGATTGTTGATTCGATGAGTGTGTTTATTACATTTGAAAAGCATGAAACTTGATCACTTTTTGTTGTCGGGTTCAAGTCTGAAAATGAAAATGGAACAACGAAAACAATTTCAAAATAAAACTATATAATAGATGAGGATTAACCACCCAAATGATCAATCAAGAATCAAGACTTTGTCTTACATTTTCTTTAATTAACCACCCGAATGATCAATCAGGAATCAAGACTTTGCCTTACATTTTCTTTAATTAACCACCCGAATGATCAATCAAGAATCAAGACTTTGTCTTACATTTTCTTTGATTAAACCACCCAAATGATTAAATCAAGAATCAAGACTTCGTCCTAAACTTTCTTTGTGCTTTCAAGTCTACAACAATCACAGAGATATTATCTTTGCTTCCCTTTTGTAGCGCAAGCATTACAAGATAATCGGCTGCTGCTTGCGCTGCATGATCGACTCCATTGCCATTTCCCTTATCGGTTACATTTCCACCATTCTTTTTATGCCATATAAGTAAACGTTTTCTAGCTACTTCACAGACTTCCTCATTAGACATAACGTCCCACAACCCATCACTAGCCAAAACAAGACACTCATCTTCGCGTGCTCGTGCTGTATATGTGACTTCTGGGTCGGGTATTATGCATGGTTTCAAATACCCGTCACCTGAATAACACCAAAACGGAAATATGTTTGATTTCAATATGGGTCACATAGAAAATGTTGCGTGAAAAGAAACAAGTCAAATATCTACGGAAGATCGTGTTTCGAAAATGCAATTATTGGTGGAAGATCGTGAAAAGAAACAAGTCAAATATGACTAACCAGAAAGAAGGTTCCATTTTTATTACTCCGTATTTACTCTACAAGACTATAAAGAAACCATCTTGTGACCCATATACTTATAATGGGTCGATTCAGGATATGTTTTATCACCCAACCAGGAAAAGCAAAAAATAATTAATGGGACAACGTTTTAAACTGGTTGAAATTTGCTAAAGGTGTGATTTTTAATACACAGAACATGATACAACACTTAAACACAGGTTTCGGGTTTGGTCCATTTTTTGTTGGCCGTTAGTTTGACCAGTTAGATAATATAGTTTTTTCTAACTGGTCATTGCAATTTCAAAACACTATATCAATATTCTAAAAGAGACTCACCAATGGATCTCGACATTGCAAGAACACCCAAGACACGATGCCCATTCCATTGTATGACCTTCCCACCGGCAGCCTCAATTCTTGCAAGTTCATCTTCCCGATTTGGCTAAAAATTCAAAAATTAATATACTTTGAGTTAGTCATATGAACTCACCTTTGGCATTAGTTAATTTGACAATAAAAGTAAAATAATTGTCTCACCTTATGATCATTCGACAAAACCACTACTGCTTTGCCACGATAAAGAACCGCTCTTGAATCACCACAATTCGCAACTATAATATGTGATGAATTGATTACAGCAACCACGGCAGTTGATCCAACGGTTTCTGGTGCTACTGGTTCAGAAGTGACCTTAAAGGTATCACCTTGTGCTTCGAGGGTTCGTTTGCTAATTCTTCCACCAACTTCATCATCAACTTTCTGAAAGCACTTTGTGAAAACTTTTTCCCACTGAACTTGCAAAGTGTCGTTTATAGTTTCTTGTGCATATACTTTTAGCTCCTCTTCTAAAGCAACATGAACCCACTCACTACAGTAATTGGCAACCTGCATAAAGATATAGAGTTCAGCTTTGACGATTTTGGAGTATAGAGGTCATAGGTCATATTTTGTCTCGGAATAATGGGTTATTTTAGGGCACATTCTATCTCCGACGGGTCAAATGGGTAAAATGTGGCTACAAACTAAATGGGTGAAACAAGTCAAAATTCCTGTACACTATATTAAAATGCTCACAAATTCCAAATTTTTTTTTATTAAAAGGGGCATTTGCATATATATTAGAAAAGCTAACCGTTATTTGATAGTATAGTTTTTGTGACCATATTCATAGCAATAACTATTTATAAACTAAAATAGGAAAAAAGTCATCTGGACCCATATTAGAAGAATAGAACCCGACCTATTTTGACCCATTGATTATTTATTACCATCTGTTTTCACGTGACACCAATTTGAAAATACTTACACATTAACTAGAGGTTCCAATTTCGGCTCACTTACCTCAAAATGGTCGATTTACGTTACATTCTATCTCCAACTGGAAAAATGGTAAAAATTTCAAAACTTGGCAAAATTTGAAAATGGATCAGATGGACGTAAGTCCTCAAAGTTATTCAAGTACTTACAACCTCCTAAATCATAGTCCTAAAATACATTTTTTTCAATACTGTATTTATCTATTAAAGTAAAAATGACAATTTGGCAGTTTTTTTTTTTTTTTTCTTTTTTTTACTCGGATTATGCAACCAACGCTCTCACCGAAACCTGTATAGAATCCACCTGACACTCCTGTTCTGCCACATCGACCTACGATATTCAAACATTTAAGCTAATAAAAGGGTCAAAAGAATAAACCTGAGAGCCTCCATGACCATCATACACCCCAAAGAAATGAGTCGTCAAATTGGTCAAACTCGAGTTCACTCCATCAACAACATGATCGCCTACAAACATCTTAATCGGAACTTCCATAAAACGAGGAACAACCGCAACTGCATCTTCCATTTCTGGCCTTTTACCAATAACGGAGTGGGTCCCCCAAAGCGGAATGTATTCCAACTCATAAACACTCTTTACTCCTTTACTATGATTCTTCTCAACAATCGGCAAACTAACTGAATTCGTAACAACAATAGGCAATTTTACTAAATTTGCATCAGCATCATTTGCTTCATTCAAAGTATCCTCATTACTAACGGTTTTACTTCCCATATCAGATAACAAACTTGTGGTTTCAGTTAGTAACTTCACCCGGTTAAAACCAACATGATTTCCAAGGGAAGTGTTTTCGGATAACGAATTCGCTAAACTAAATGTAGCCATTTTTTCCATAAAATCTATGTTACTAAATATTCACAAAACAAAATTCCCATAACATATTCTACCATCATAAATCTATGAACCTAATAAAACAGTTAAACAGATGACACAGCCAGTCTTTAACTCAGATATATGCGAAATGACAGCAATTTCAAGAAAGATTACAACTATCTTAACAATCATAAAAAATAACAAAAACCCTTTTCATTTTTCAAAATCAAACACCAAAAAAACACAAAAATAGCCAAAATCTTGATTAATTTTGGCCCAAAAAAAACATCAATCTAAACATTAAAGGCAAAAGGGTTTTCATAAAACCAAAAAGGGTATATCAATCGCACATCAAACACTAAAAAGATGCAAACTTTGTATAAATCTTGTTAATGCAAATGGGGTTTTAAAGAATTTGAAAAAATATGAAAAAATGGTTTTTGTTTGTGAGATTAATTTGAAGATTTTTTTTTTTTTTTTTTTTTTTTTTTTCTTGAAATAGGGATCATTGTGAATGCTTTAAGCCTTTAACTGCTTTGGTGACACGTATACACATTTATTTATCTTATTTTAATTCATCCTTTTGTATTTGTTATTTGTCATCTATACTACATACTAATGCATTTAGGACTTCTAAAAGAGGAAGTTTTAAAAATTATAAGACCAAAAACATTTTCCAAATAAGAAATCTTAATGTGCAGGTAAATACGTTTTCCTGCTAACCATTATTGGTCAATACGTTTGACTACTACAAATGACTAATAAAAGAACTTTATGACACTAACTTAATGACTTTAAAAGCCTATGGTCAATACGTTTTCTATGTTACATATCAGACTTTATGACTTTAAAAGCCATGTAATAAACACTCCCCACACAATTCCAACCATGCCTTACACAATAAAAAGGGCTGCAAATCAGGAATCTCTTCTAAAATCATGCCTTACATAATGCAAAATCCTACCATATCCTTAACAAAGTGCCACTATATAAAGAAGGCACAATATCATGGTTTAGGCACAATAACACATATCAAAAACTCAAAACTTCTGCCATATCATGGATAGCCAAACTGAAATAACAATGGTCCTGTCATCTTTGTCCTCTTTAACGCTTTCTCCACCCACTGATAATTGTTTTAATCCAATTCCAGCAGCCCTTGCACCTCTTCCAACAGCCCTTGCACCTCTTCCAGCCCATGCACCTCTCACAGTCCCTCTTCCAGCCCATGCACCTCTCGCAGTCCCTCTTCCAGTTCAGTATCAAAGAAACCGAGATGTCGACGTAACATACTTTTTCCAACCTTTGTATTTCTTTAATGAACAATGAACATACCTGTTCAATATCACAACATAACTAATTACTAATGCTTATTTGTTTTATATTTCAGATTCAGAAGAAGCGTAAAAGGTTCATTAACTTGATGAACTGGAAATGGGACGAAGTCATCACCCTTGATGATGACGAAGAAATCCAGCCCGAGGCTTCGAGTGCGAAACGCAGAAGAACAAATCCCGTTTCAATCTTTGGCAATAAACGGGTTACATGTTTCGGACACGACAACAATGGAGAGGATGCATAAAATTTCCTGCATGAAGCATTCAAACTGTTATCCACGTTAAACTCTTAGAATCTTACTTTCTAAGAACATAATGTATTACTGCTTTTGTGTTTCAACTGTCATGCCCTTTTAAAAGATTAATATAACTTGTGGTTTCATTATAAATTTCATATTTTGCGTATTTGGTAGATCCTCATAAGAATTTGTGTATTTGGACTATGAAACATACCTGCGGAAGCAGCATCATGAGATTATACACTTTTGAATAGCCAAATATATCTTCCAGGTTCGAGAAGCTGCACATAAAACCAAACCCATCTTTCTGTTTTGAGCTTCTTATGATTGCAACAGTACAAAATTCAGATTCTCGTCAAGTATATAAAATAGGCAAATGACCAAATGTCAGTAATTATCAACCATGAAAAGAATCAATGAACCCAACTCAACAAAAATTGAACCATTCGTTAAGTTGTCGTAAAAACTATACATCTATCACTTTTACAGGTTACAAGTTTGCAACAAAGTATTGAGGCACAATGTTGCAAACTTCAAACTTCTTAACTATATATTTGGTCAATGATGAGAACAAAACTAAGTGCAACAGTTAGGTGATCAAACCTAAGTGCAACAGTTAGGTGATCCTTTTGGGTACTTAGGGATTCCTATGGTATAATACTGTTAACAATATACGCACCTACTTATTGTAATGTTGGTGAAGCATGAGCATATGATATCCAAGTTAAAAGAGTAATTTGTTGAAAATTCAACATGTTCAGTAAATAGAAACACCACACGTAACAGACACAACACAGATGGAATATCATATAGCTATTGTAGATTATCACACATTACTGTTTTCGCACAACCACTAAAATAAGGTGATAAAACCCAAGCTATCTATACTACTATATCTTAACACAATAGAGGTTCAGCTTTTAATCATTGTACACATATCATTTAATATGTGCTATTAATGCCAAAATAATTGGATTTTCAGTTAACATATCAATTTGATTCCTGGAACAAAATCACATCCATAATTTCAGCAACCTTGTATCAATTATTATTAGACTTTCTGATTTTTATGAAGATATGTAAATCACATTGAATAATTTTAGCCTTACTTTTATCCATTTACCATTTATAATTACACTTTATGAATTTCTGAAACTGATCACACAATATATATATATAAGTACTACATGGTTATTGTTATTCACACATCAATATCACATTTCATAGCAAATGGACTATCAAAGTGAAATTATTAGTGATCCTATGATTGTTGAAGTTGAGGATCAGATACCTGTCCTCGATGTAACTGGCCTTCTATCGTCTTTAAATCTTTCTCCCGCCCGAAAACCTGATCCAGCTATTGTTCAAGGCCTCCCTAAAATTCACCCAGCACCTGTTATGGTAACAAATCATCTTCAATCTTTATACGTACCTACAACGTAAACAATGAAAACAACATGTCATTTTGCATTGAAAATTAATAAGTTTCACATTTGATTTTGCAGGACTATGACCCTTACGAAGCTATTGAAAGCTTCAAGTTACTCAACGAACCACGCTTGTGGTACAAATGCAAAGCAGTCCGTGTTGACTTTGTTTGGATGGACGAGAAAGAAAACAAACTCTGGTTGTTTCTACTCGATAAATTTGTAAGTTAATGCTTAGATTACCCAATCATTACATACATGCTTATTAATTGTTTTGTTAACCTACTACTACTTTATATTTTAGAGACAAAAAATTGCGGCTATCATCCCCCACCAGTTAATTCCATTTTACGTCGGACGAAACTTGGAAGGTGGTGTGTTTTCTTTGAAACATTTCCAGGTAGATTATACCGACCCATACGACTACCCAAGATTGGATAACTACAGCTTTGTTCGTAATGATTGGGCAATAATGATAAACAAAAAAACTGAGATTACACAGACAATGGATGGAGAAGATGACTGGTTTGCCAACTATCCGTTGGTTTCTTCTATAAGGTACCTTGTGGAGGAAAGGTCAACTCGCCAAATGCTGATTGGTATATCTAAAATACTTTGTTTACCAAATTTACTTTTTATGTAATCAATATCAAGTTTTGTACTTCTAAAAATCCATACTTTCCTCGTAGATGTTGTTGGGAAATTGAAGGAAGTATCTTTGAAAACATACCTGCATGTAATTAATGTTGGTAGAAGAGGTCCTTGTGAAATTATTCTGCAGGATTGTATGTAAGTGTTTATATGTAGTACTTTTCAAATAAAAAATAATAATAATAATAAATAAAATATGAATATACTCACCACCAACATTGAATTGAATCATAACAGGGGCCAGGAAATAAAACTGATCTTGCATCACATTCCCTATGCTCTTCCAGCAATGATTGCAAAAGCAAGTTACGAAAACGTAAGCATATATGCAGCTCGAGTTAGACTTACTCGTACACAAACAGGTAACAACCAATTTAAAGTATGATAACTGTTTTCAAATCTATATTAAGTACTATAAATCTCTCAAAGATTAACATACGTTAAATATCTTTCAGGTAACATACTGGAATCTACGGATGTTACAAAGATTGAGTTCAACCCGATTATGCCAGAAGCACAAGAACTAAAACGTCTGCAGAATTTATATTGAGAATTGTGTTTTTAATCTTGTCTTTATTTCCTTTTGTTCACAATGGTGAAATAATAAATTTCAATCATCTTGTATTGTCAAGAGTTTGTGTGGAAATTTTGAATGAAATTAGCAAATTTGAAGTATTTGGGATTTTGAATCATTTGCCCTTATGTTTATTTTTCTTTCATACAGTATTTTACACGTTTTAAAATAAGCTGAAATAAAGATCCACGTATAAAGGACAGAAATAAACCTTGAGGTGATCCATGGCCGCCATATTGTATCCTAAAGTATCCTTGCATTCCTGAATAAAATATCTCATTCATAAGTCTGGATGCTTTAAAGCCATATCAATAATACTACGAGTGACCGTCAAAAAAATGCATACCTGGGCTTTTATATAAAGAGTGGCAAAAAACAAAACTCTGAATTTTTGTTTACTTATAACCTCTATCATGAAGTATATCACTGAGAAGAGCCAAAAGAGGTCTGGTACTAGCGGTAGCAGCTAACTGATTATGATGCAACAGCAATAACACAGTGGCAATCGTGCATACCAGATAAACCTGCAAACAGATTAAACATTATTAAACATTATATATATCAAATATATTTACAGATATGTTGTTTTAATTGAAGCCATAAATAAAAACAAAATCAATGAATTCTCTAATATTATGGCTTGAAGTATGGTCATCAATGCTTTTATTGTCAATATATTTTTTGATACATCTGCTAATTGTATGGCTTATATTTGGCCTCTCAACTTTACTACTAGATACAAGTGCTACTCTTATATAAGAGTAGTAAAAAAATACACATATCACCCAACTAATCTAGCCTCTCATTTGGAATCTGCAGGAATCTTCAGTGTAGAACCAGTACGGTACGCTCTAACCATTAATTGCGAATCTCCAGAATATGAATAATTGCTCAAGACATTAATTAATTTACATTCTCTAATAAAAATGTTTTATGTTAATGTTTTATATTAATGATATTATCTTTTTGGTTTTATGTTAACGTTTTATATTAATGATATTATCTTTTTGTAATAGATGCATATCTCTAATATTATGGCTTGAAGTATGGTCATCACTCATCAATGCTTTTATTGTCAATATATTTTTTGATACATCTGCTAATTCTATGGCTTGGATTTGGCCTCTCAACTTGACTACTATATACAAGTGCTACTCTTATATAACATTAGTGAAAAATAGACATATCATTTGGACTCTGTTGTAGAACCAGTACGGTACGCTCTAACCATTATGCTATATTGACATAATTGTGTTCTTTATTCTTATACTTGTATATTTCCTTCTATTTTCACAAATTGCAAAATGCTTGATATGTTGTACGGATGCATAGTCCATGGTCACTGTATATAACAGTAGCAAATGCTTGATATCTTTAAAAACTAATAAAAGTAAACAAACAGTACCTTATGTTTAGCTAGCCAATACGTTACATGTTTCCTACTTCTTGTTACTCTTCTTCTCAGTCCACATTAGAACCCGATGCTAACGCTTCCTGCAAATATTAATAACATTAAATTAATTAGTAACCAGCAACGATAATAACAGGATTCTTAATTTGACTATTGTACTCTATTAAACTGCTGAATATTATAGTTCATATCACCACATAATCATATGCTTTCTGTATGTATATATTGTAGCAATCAATGACGACCGATGACGAAAATGCAAATGATGTTGGTAACCAAAGCAATGTTCATAGTGGAAAGCGTAAATACATTAGCAACTACACTCCACTACAAAAAGATAAAAAAATACTTAAGAATGGTACTGGTGATGTCTCTCAAGCAGATTTGGATAAACAAAAGGGTATGCTTACTATCTATAAGTAACAGCCCATTTAATGTTATTTATTATTTATTCTTAATGCATTTTTCCTAAAATATATTCTTGTAGAAAAGAGAAGAGAACGTAATAAACAATATAATGCGCGGAAAAAGGAGAACATACTTAGACAGATAACTTCTGGCGAAGGCAGTAGTCAACCCACAACAGTTGCTACAAATGGAACTCCACGAGCAACTACTCGAATGAATATAAAAACACCGAAAGGGTGCCGTTAGGAATATTGGAATACCTAGGAGTAAATTGTTCATCATCACAAATGAATGACAGTGATGTGATAGATATGACGGCGGGTGATAATAACACACTAACCACACCAGGTAATAGTGTATTAGCAAACAAAGAAAACATACCCCCATTCCAAACTGAGCTTCTTCACACATTGAATACCGGAAAAACTCCGAATACACAGCAAAAAACATGTCAAGATAGAACAACTACGAATAGAAATTATTATCAGCGAAGTAAGGAAAAAAATAGGGTACTGATGCACACTGATCCAAGCAACCAAACATCAACAAGTAGAACAGGAGCAACCCACATATCCTCGAGATTGACATTTGAAAGTCACAACGGTAACACAACACCTGTTGCCATTATTATTTTAACACAACACCTGTTGCCATTATTATTTTTAAGCCTTTTACCAAGGTTTATAAATAACAGTTCTCATGAATTGATTTTGGTTCTTAAAACAGACATTCGAGGTGAGACTCGTAGACTACTACCTTCATTTGATGCTGTCATGACTCAACCATCATCTTCAACCGGTTAGTATTTAATTTATGTGATTGACACTTATCCATTACAACATATTCTTACACTTAAATGGCTTAAATGCAGAAGGTTGTACTCATGCCAATGTCAATCCATCGATCATAGGCGACAACCAAGATGAGGATCCATACGATTTCATTTATCATGGTGTACCTAAACAACACCGTGTTTTAAAAGAAGAACCACCATGTGCATTTTGTGGAGCAAAACGGATAAAGTTTGAATTCCCCACATTTTGTTGTATGAAGGGAAAGACAAAATTGGTATCCTTAAACATTCCAGATGATCTATTCAATCTCTTCACGTCACAATGTGAATTGGGTAAAGTGTTCAGGCACAACATACGTGCGTACAACACAAACTTCTCATTCACATCGATGGGTGTAAAATTGGATACTTCGATGACCAATATGACATCTGGAGTATATACTTTTCGTGCACATGGAGGTATTTACCATAGAATCGATCAGTTGGTTCCTAGGGACGGACAACCTAGGTACTTACAGTTGTATTTTTATGACCCTGAAACTGAATTATCGCATAGGCTTGTATGGACAAATCTTGATAGACAAATTCTTGAAATTTTGACACGTGTTCTTGCAAAAAACCCTTACGTGGCAACGTTTCGAAGCCTTGCTGACCTAGGACCGCTCGACGACTACAGAGTCACATTAAATGCTTCAGTGGAACTCGACCAAAGGAATTACAACCTTCCAACAACATCTGAGGTTTGAATAAAATTATTTAACTTTGCGCACATTTCTAAATATAATCTGAAATCTGATGTAATTTATATATAACATTTCGATTTGTACCGTTATGCAGGTTGCTGGCATTTGGGTTGAAGGTAACAACAACATTACTGCATATAAGAGAAGCATTGTTGTGTATGGGAGGTCCGATTACCCAACACAGATTCAACCTCACTGGGCTTCTTACGATCCGTTGTCCTATGTTTTATTCTTTCCCAACGGTGACCCTGGATGGCATTCAAAAATACCACGGGTTGGCGTATCCATGGATGAAATAATTGGGGATGAAGAAAATAATGAGGAAGATTCTGAAGGTAGGAACAATATCATTCAGAATTTTTATTGCATAATTATAGTTATAATTAATAAATATTGCTGGAAGTTTATTTATATCATATAGTATTATAAATCACCTCATTCTTTGTAGAGCCTAACGAAACCGGGGGTAGGAAGACCGTAACCATGCGAGAGTACTACTGTTACAAGTTCCAGATCCGGTCAACTCCAAACGTGCTTTTATTAGGTGGGCGATTGTTACAACAGTTTGTCGTTGACACCTACATAAAGATTGAGACTTCACGTTTGCTATTTTGTGAGCGAAACCAAACAAAGATTAGAGCAGATTTGTACCAAGGTATTGTGGATTGTGTCAATGCCGGTGAAGTTCAACCAAATAGACTCGGGCAACGAGTTGTGTTGCCTGCGTCGTTCATTGGAGGACCCCGTGACATGCGCCGTCGATTTTTGGATGCCATGACCTTAGTTCAAGATGATGGGAAGCCTGATATATTCCTTACTATGACATGCAATCCAAATTGGCCAGAAATCCAGACCGAGCTATTGCCCGGTCAGGCTGCACCAGATCGACCAGACCTTGTTTCAAGAGTGTTCCGGGCCAAATTAGAGGATCTAAAGGATCAACTCTTCAAAAGGCATGTACTCGGTGTTGTCGGTTCACATGTTTACGTCATTGAGTTTCAAAAGCGTGGCCTACCTCATGCTCATTTCCTCCTGATTATGAGTGCAGATCACAAAATGTCAAATCCAGATCAGTATGATAAAATCGTGTGTAGTGAAATTCCAGACCCGGCAAGGCATCCGGTAATGCACGAGCTGGTCAAAAAACACATGATGCACGGTCCATGCGGAAGCTTACAAACCAACAGCCCTTGTATGCAGGGTGAGCCGAAACAATGTCGTTTCAAATACCCCAGGCAATTCAACGAGCAAACAACACAAGGAAAGGACTCGTACCCATTATATCGAAGGAGAGACAATGGGTTGAAAGTAGACGTGCGTGGAAATACCCTAGACAACAGATGGGTGGTCCCTTACAACCCAAAGTTGCTAATGATGTTCAACTGTCACATAAATGTCGAGGTATGTTCGAGTATTGTTTCAGTGAAGTACGTATTTAAGTATGTCTACAAGGGTCACGATAAACAAGTTGTCCATGTTGATCCAGACAGTGAAAATGTAGTTATTAACGAGATAAAGAGATTTCAAGATGCTCGTTATGTGTCTCCCCCTGAGGCAATTTGGAGGATTTTTGGCTTCTCTCTTTCACAAATCCAACCATATGTGATGGCATTGCAAATTCATCTCCCAAATAAACAAATGGTCAGGTTCAGAGAAGATGATATATTGACCGACATTGTTGATAGGGAGAGAGACAAGAGATCGATGCTGACTGCTTTTTTTGAGTACAATAAATTCAATGTTAGTGCGAGACAATACTTGTACAAGGACTTTCCCAAGCACTTCACATGGAATAAGACAACGCGACGTTGGAATCCTAGAAAAAAAGGATCAATGCGGGGAAGAATGGTTTCTGCTAATCCCGCTGAAGGAGAACGATTTTACCTGCGCTTACTCCTGTCACATGTTTGCGGGCCTACAGATTGGAAGGATCTCTACACAGTAAGCCACGTGTTGTACCAGACTTTTCGAAGAGCAGCTCTCGAGAGAGGATTAATTGAGAATGATGATGCTTTATCGACATGTCTTGGCGAGGGTTCTCTTTTTCAGTTTCCACCTGCTCTTAGGAGGTTATTCGCAACTATTTTGATCTTTTGTGAGCCGGGAGATGTTCGGAAGTTATGGGATGACCACTACGAATCCTTTTCGGAAGATTATAGACGAATGTATGAAAATGTGGAGGTAGCCCGAAATATGGTCCTAAAAGCCATCAAAGTTTTTCTGCAGTCTATGGGTAAAGATCTTGATGATTTTGATCTTCCTAAACTAAACATCGATGTCAATTTAGAATCTGGGGTTGTTCGGGAATTACAAGAGGAGTACTCCATAATTGTGGAAGAGGAACACTTGTTTGCTTCTGACTCTCTTAATTCCGATCAGAGAGACGCATATGATGAGATCTTGAGACATGTGGATAACCATATCCCGGGCGTGTTCTTTATAGATGGCCCGGGAGGAACAGGAAAAACGTTTTTGTATAAAGCTTTGCTTGCAAAGGTCCGGTCTCGTGGTCTCATTGCACTCGCGACCGCTTCATCGGGTGCTGCAGCCAATAACATGCCGGGTGGTAGAACAGCTCACTCCCGATTCAAGATTCCAATTAACCTTGAAAACAATTCAATCTGTAACATTAAAAAACAAAGTGGGACTGCAAAATTGCTTAGAGCTGCCACACTAATCATATGGGACGAGGCTTCGATGGCTAAGAGGCAGGCTGTGGAGGCACTGGATCGATCAATGCAAGACATCACAGGCACGAGACTCCCTTTTGGTGGAAAAATAATGGTCTTAGGAGGTGATTTTAGACAAGTTTTGCCGGTCGTTAGACGCGGAACGCGAGCACAAATCGTAGACTCCAACCTACGAATGTCACCGCTATGGTCAGTGATTAAAAAAATTAGGTTGACTTTGAATATGAGAGCGCGAACAGATCCATGGTTTTCTGATTTTCTTTTACGAGTCGGCAATGGAGATGAAGAAGTGGTTGACGAAAATTACATTCGCATCCCTGATGACATGACCATTCCATACAACGATATGGTCCGATCTAAGGAAGAGTTGATCAATGCAATCTTTCCTTCTTTGCAGGTCAACGAAAATTCATCAGATTATATCATTTCTAGGGCGATATTATCAACCAAAAATGAGCATGTGGACGAGCTTAACGAAAAGTTGATCGATAGATTTTGCGGAGAAGAGAAAATCTATTACAGTTTCGATGAAGCACAAGACGACAAACACAACTTCTATCCTATGGAATTTTTAAACTCGCTTAATGTCAGTGGTTTGCCCCCCCATGTTCTCCGGCTCAAAATTGGGTGCCCGATAATACTTTTACGGAATCTAGATCCCTCAGATGGATTATGTAATGGCACAAGACTTATATGTAGGAAGTTTGAGCCGAACCTAATTGATGCAGAAATAGCCGTTGGACAGCATGCTGGCAAACGGGTATTCTTGCCAAGAATCCCTCTATCTCCATCTGAAGCCGACATGTTTCCTTTCAAGTTGAAAAGAAAACAGTTTCCTGTTCGGCTAAGCTTTGCTATGACAATCAACAAAGCTCAAGGACAGACAATTCCGAACGTTGGCGTTTATCTTCCGGAACCGGTTTTCTCACATGGACAACTTTACGTTGCCCTTTCAAGAGGAATTTCACGTCACACGACAAAAGTATTAGTAAATCCTACAAAGAAGTTTAATGTCGAAGGAGTTTACACATCAAACGTGGTCTATCGAGAGGTTTTACATGATGACTAACACATGTTTACAGTCATTTTATTTTGTTTAAAAGCACTTCTTTAATAAATTATGTTTCTTTTTTAATAACGAACATTGTTGAAAATTCATGGTTTACTCTTTTAAATAATTCATGTATGTCTAATTGACTTTTACATCAAACATTCAACTAATCTTATAAAACAGAATCATAGCAGCCACATTTCTAATTCAAAAACTGCTAAAAACAGTATGTTCATACTTCCAATTGACCAATAAGCAATCACTTATTATTATCTACATATCAATAGACATAAGCACTACCAAATTGAAAACTTAATTTAAAAATTAAAGAATATCCCTTCCAAACTGAAAGCTTAAATTAAAAATATAGAAAAATAGAAAAACAAATATGATATTCTTACCTCATCATATATGGTTTTTTTTCTTCATCTGAATTTGTTCTTCATCTTGAATCAAGAAGAATTGAAAATCAGTAAGCTTGTGTGTGTTGACTTTTTTGTTCTTCATCTTGAATCCTCGGTGTCATTTATCGTTTTTGTAGATCAATATTCTGAAGGGTACATAGTTTTCTTTACAAGATTCCATCAAATCTCTACAACGTTTGGATGAGGATTGATTTTGATTTGGGCAAAACTTTGACCTTTTTTTTTTGTTTTGGTCAATTTGGGTTGCCTAAGAGAAAAACTATGAGATATTGGTTTTTCAAGTGATTTATGTCGGTATATTTGATTTTTATTAAAAAAACACGTATTAAGAGAAAATCATTGAAAAGTACTACGTAATTTGGTTTATAATTGGGCTTTATACTTTTTGACTATTACTAATAAAAATACAAATCTCCAAATTATACTTTTGGCTAAATACTTTTTGTGTTTATGGAAATTACATTTTATTTTATATTCACGTATATCTTTAATTTATGTGTTAAAGATGCTACTTATGTAGTTATGCTATTTTCTTTAATTCGAACTTTATGTTTATTTAGATGTGAAATATTAAAAAAAAGTTTTCATAATTTTCTAAAGTTATTGTTAGGAAAACATATAAATGCATGAACAAAATTTGCTCGCCACAACAATTAGTTACCGGGTACCCGCCGCCGCATTGCGCGGGTACCCTGCTAGTCACAAGTCATCAAGAGTAGTACTCGGAATAAGTAGCAGGCTATGTTTGGTGCAGAGTTTTTTTGAGCTTTTTGAGTCGATAAGTGATGAGCAATGAACTTTTTGATTTTTAGTGTTTGTTTATCAAAAGAGCGGTGAGTTTTGCTATTTTTTAGGAAAGCTCATTTTTACAATGCTTCTTTAAGAAGTTGTGAGTGATGAACAGTGAGCTATGCCTACAGCTCACAGCTCATTGCTACTGCTCACTGTTACTACTCAAAACATAACCGTAATTTTGATTATTTTTTTAGTGAAAAAAAAATTGCGAATCATATATGTGAAACCTCTAACTCATTAAAATTTAAAAATCCCACTCATAACAAACCCAATATTACCATTGAGAAAAATGTTCTCTCTCTAAGTTTTCAACACATTTTATTAAGAAATTCATCATCCAAATTAGATCCAACCATTAGATTTTCATTTTGATATTAGATCTACAATCTACTGTTCATAACAAGTAAATTGATACCAAAATTTTATACATCCTATTAAAATAAATAAGAATTTAATACAATTCATATTTCTGTTATCTTTCCGTTAGGTCATTTAATTTCACCACTGTTCATCATTTCCATATCAAATCGTCTCAAAAAAATCATTCCACGTTTTCTTTTGATTTAATTATGATATATCCACACTCCCCATTATAACCGCTGTATGGATTCGTCAGATTCTCAAAACCCTAGTTTGGTGGGTCCTCAAATTGGGGTTGATGATGGTACGAAATCAAAGCGTACTACTAGAAGCCAATTAGGGGCTATGAAAAATACTAAACAAGCTAAAGGGAATGGTAAATCTGCTCATGTTAGTTTTAGACAGGGTACTCAGAAGGGGGGTGGTAAAGGTAGAAAGAATAACAAGGGGATTGAGGAAAGTGATGGAGTTGATGGTATTTGTGGAACTGGGGAAGGGTTTGATGAAGGTTTTGATGGTGATGTAGGGTCTAGTGTAGATGCCCAAAGTTTTAGAGTCTAGAAGTGTTGGTGATCCTGAGTCAGAAAAAGATATTGAAGGTATGGTTAGGAAAACTAATGTTATTGATAAAAATGTTAATGATGCTGAAAGTAATATTGGTAGTAATGGAAATGAAGGAAGTTCGAGTATTAACATAGGTGAAATTCCTGTCCCAGTGTCTGAGAATCATGTTCTTAGATCTAGGAGTAGCCCTGTTGTTAGTCCTAGGATTTTAAAAAGAGGTGAGACTTTGAATGATAAGGGTAATAAGGCTAATGCTGAGTTTTCGTTTAATAATGTGGAAAAATGGCCTAGTTTACAAGATTTTTCTGTAGGAAAGAATTCTAGTATACCTTATAGAGGTTACTGATGAAGGTAGGAATGCTGAAGGTACTAAGAGTAATGTATCTGAATCTAAAGTTGAGAGTGAGAGGGGTATGAAGGTCTCATTTGCTAAAGTTGTGCAAGGATTGAATCTTAGTGGGAGTAATAAGCTTAAGTTTGTTCCAGTTAGCATGAATGAGGGAGGTAATGCTTTTGTTGATCTTGATCCTGTAGTTGAAGTAGGGAGTAAGCTATGGGAAAGAACTTTGGTTGGATATTTTGTAGGAATGCAACTTAGCTATAGGGAAATTGTGGGTCATTTAAGAAGAATGTGGAGAGGTTATCAATTTGAGGATATTATTGTCAATGAGTGTGGCTTGTATTTCATTAAGTTTAAGTCTGAAGATGGTATGCAAACTGTTTTGGAAAATGGGCCATGGCTTGTTGATGGGAAACCTTTGTTTATTCAAAAATGGGAGGCTGGGATGTGTATGGTTAGACCAGAGCCTACTAAGGTACCTATTTGGGTCAAAATTATGCATATTCCTTTGGAGGCATGGAATTCTGATGGTATAAGCAGGTTGGCTAGTATGATTGGTATTCCTATCATAATGGATAGGATTACTACATCAATGTGTGACAAAGCTAATGGTAGAGCTAATTTTGCTAGGGTGTTAGTTGAAATTGATGCACAAAAAGGGTTAGTGGAAACAATTGATGTGGGATACAAAAGTTTAGGGAAATTCATGCAATTGAAGGTGGAATACCCTTGGAAGCCTCCAATATGTAGTGTATGTAAGGTATTTGGTCATAGTAATGAGAAGTGTAGTAAAGTAGTGCAAACTAATACTACTAAGGGGCAAGATGGAGATAGGTTGAATGTGAATACTACTAGTGCATCATTTAAGGAGGGTGGAGGAGATGATTGGAAGACTGTGGATTCTAGGAAGAATGGGAGAAATAAAGGGAATGATAGTGGTGCTAGCACTAGCAATAATATGCAGAAAGGGAATAATGGTGAAGCTAATGTACAAGGATGGTACAGAGGTGAAACTTCTTATAGAAGAGGAGGGTTTTCTGGAAGGGGAAGAGGTAATATATATGGTAGAGGTTATAATAGTCAAAGGTTTGATAAGAATAATAATCAATTTGTGCCTACAAAAAAATTGAATGAGGAGAATATTATGGGTGCAGAGAATAAAGCTCATACAGAAAACAGTAAAGGAAATAATTATTATAAACTATATGTCTCACTTCAGTCATTTTTAACACAAAAGAGGAGAATTACTTTGGATTATGTTAAACAAACCAAAAGAATATTCAAGTGCCATTATTTTTAACATCAATCGGAACGATAACTGAAAAGCCTCTTGAAATTTTGGTGTTGCACGAATCTCAAAGTTGTAACTTTTTTAAACATGTATTAGGACATGTTATTTTGTATAAACACATTATTTTTAACTTAGACATAGTAACAATGGAGAGTGAGATCCCTGCAAGCAATTTCAGCAGCCCAAAACAAAATAAAGCATTTGAGTCTAAACAAAGCAGCAACCCCAACGCGTTCAATGGCCATCTCTCTCCTGCAGTTCTTTCATGAATGCTTTACGAAATCTAGTTCCCTCCATAATGACTTGGTACCATTGGGGAATATTGAAAAAAGAGTATAAGTGTTAGAGAAGCAACATTTCACGAAAAGTTACATCATTTTTGCACATTTCCACACCCCCCCCCCCCCCCAAAAAAAATCCCCATATAACACGCCCCAACTCCAGGTGTTGTCATCAAGCATGTTAAGGTTAATTAGTGCCTAATGCTCTAATCTAAGCAAATAGTCCTACACTCCAGGTTTGAAGTCACCCAACATGAGAAGATTAGATAATCGAGGTTGTGGATACAACTCAAATATTATAGAACATAACATGATCATGTATCCCATTTGACTGCTTAAATCTATTAAATGTTAAACAGAGAGCACCTCTGCTAGAGAGAAACAGACACTAATTGAGCAACTAATCCAACTTTCCCTCAATGTCAAGATTTAAAAGAACTGCTTGTGTTAAAATGCTTGAGAGCGAATAAAAAGTTCTCACCTTGAAGTACCTGATACGCACCAAAACGAAATTGGCAGCCATCAAAACAATTGGTATTAGCATCATTTATGTCATAAATTTATGATTTAGTGTGCTCATAAAAAGCAACCACTCAAATGCTTTACGTTAAGTACCAATCTATTTAGTTTAATGATATGCTTTTGAACCGTCAAGCTACCGTATTGTCTTCATGGCGTCACTCCATGCTCTTTTTGTAACATAAGGAAACGCATGGAGAAACTTATATCATGGCCAAAACTAATATTAGGTGATAACTGGATTTAGAATTGTGATAACGGCATCATTTTATTATATTTTTTGTCAGAATTAGTTAAGGAGTCATTTCCACGTTACGGATGCTGAAGTTGTCTATGATGAAGATGATTGAAATGAAAAAAATAAAATTTTAGAAGTGAGCCGAGTTATGCATTCATCTAATATTAAATGGGTAGCTACTGCACAAATATGATACACCATGTAACTTATGCATCAATGCACAACCTAAATTATGCATTCTTATTACTAATATTAATATAACAACAAAGAATAAATACCTCGTCTACCATAGATTTCTTGGTGGTCGGCATGAACATGGTTGCTGTTGTGTCCTAATGGTTGTCCTACAAAATGAAAACCACAAGTTAAAGGCAACTTAAACCTTGAGTTATTAGAACTATACTCTTACATTAGTCCGTCTCCAACTATTTAAACTACATGATCTATCCATGATTAGCCAATATGAGTAACTATGAAAAACATTAAGAGCTTTATAAGTAGAAATTCAAGCAACAACAACAACAAAAATTTGTCTATCATCATAAATGATTAGCATTATAAATTATGCTATATCAAAAACAATATACACTTTTTTTAATAAAATGATTTCTTCTTAAATTTACCCGTTATATTTATCTGAAAACTGGTTAGATATATAGTTTTAGTAAAAACCTTCAATGACACGCTGTCACATAAAAAAATTCTTCCTTAATCTTATATATATTGAAAGTTCATTATATGTTATTCTCATGTTCACTTTGTCCAGCTAATGCACTACAAAAAGCATGAGTTACAGAACTTGATTAAAAAATAATCGATAAAACCTATAAAGCCTAAGGTAATTTACCTCTCTGAATAGGCACAATCTTCGCGACGCAGTTTCTATATCTATGTCTGCTAAGGATGATAAACTGATATAAGTGTTAGCACATCTCAAAGATACTTTAAGTTCATGCTTATATTTCTAATTGGACTTTAATCCACATAAGTGCAGTCATATTACAAAAGAAAGGTAAAAGAAAAGAGTCTGTAACTTCGAGGCGTTTATGGCAGCACCGTTGTATCATGCCAATCAATTTACCATCCATAGCATTTATAGGGAAAAAAAACATTTGAAAACTTTAAACGGTGATTACTTTATCACCTCATATAGTGTCCTTTTTCCTAATACTTTATACCTTCATATTAAAACAAAGAACAAAGGAGTCTAAAAACTTGAACATAAGAGTTAATAGAACCATAAAGTAGACTATTAAGTTTGCTTCATAGCCACACTACAAACAAAAACCATCTTCCTTTTCCATCTTTTTTAAGTCTTATACTCAAAGTCATGTCAGAAAAGCTCAACTGAAAGTTCCAATGATTCAAAATTTCTTGTAACAGCCAATATTCACATCACACGTTTTGTTTTTTTCATAGTTTCTTCCAGCAGGTGAGGTGATCTATTGTTTTTCTAGATAGTGTAATGAAAGGTTGACTCATCAAAGTAACTGACCTACGTAATTAACTTTATAAGACTAAAGTATCTTTTATTAATATCTATCAACAATGGTGAAACAACATTCTTCAGTTGATTCAAAGAAAGCAAGTTCAATAGAAACATATATTTCAGCAGTAAAAGAAAAACATCAAATTAAGAGGAAACACACATATATGAACTCAATAGAAAATAACCACATACAAATAAAACATATGAGTTGAATTAATACCAAAAGATATTAAATTGAACTAATCACAAAATGGTGTGATAACATTGAATTCTAGTTAAGTTATGCTTACAGCTTTGTCAAGTCAGCTATTGCAAGTTAACATAATCCCTCGGTGAATATCATTAATTAATAGGTTTAGGGTTTGAGGCTAAGAAATCCCCTTTTTTCTTCATAGGCTCTGTTGATGAATGTGGGATCTTTTGTTCTTCAATAGGTTTTTTGGTTTTGGGAAATTTGATATTTACTATTAATGAGTAAACGGTAATTTTGCTCGATCAATTTGAGGATTTTAGGAATGAATGGTGATTGTGAAACCAGGGGATTTTAGGAACGAATGGGGATTGAAGAGCCGTGTTTTATGTATTTACACTTTGGCCCAAAAGTATAAATAATGTAATTGTGAGTACATGTGTATTTTTTTGTTTTTTTCTATGCAGAAGTATATAAAACGAATTTACAATCTTTTTTTGCTAAATTAAGAAATATTTAAGCTTTTATTATTAAAAGGGTTTAAAATAAAATAAATTAATAATTAAATAGTTACTTAATAAGGTATGATTTGATTTTTTTGAAATGAAAAAGTTCCCACTAGGGGTTTTGCTTTATTATATAAAAGATTCTAGTTTAGTTTGTACGCATTTTAGATTATAAACTACTCCCTCCCACTCAAAACAATTGTCCTCATTTGACTTTTTAAAGTCTTAATTTCTCAACTTTGATCTTTAATATTTTTGTATGTGTTATATAATATTTGATGAAAATTATACCAATGAAAAACATTTAAAAACCAATCAATTTATATATTTTGCATCAATTATTATATAACACAAACAAAAATATTTAAGATTACAGTTGAAAAAAAAAAAAAAAAAAAGACTTTAATAAGTCAAAAGAGGACAATTATTTTAAGACGGAGTGAGTATAAGATTGACTACTTTTAATATAAGAACTTAATCAATTTTAAAGATAAAATAACTAAACAAGCAATTTATATAATGTGTTTGTAATTTAGAAAATTCTTAAGCAAACTATTAAAATCTTACTATCTATCTAATAATGCATTTAGCTCTTTTTGGGCATTTAATGTACTAAGTCTTAAAAATTCAGCATTACAAGTATGAAAGCTAAATGTACAACTAAATTAAACACAAATTTCTAACCTTAAATACATCAAAAACTTAATTTTCAGCAATACAAGTGATTTCTCCCAAACGGTCAACTTATATTAACCAAGGATATTGGTCAACTAAAGTCAAACACTTGAGGTCAACTAACCAAGGAGTACAGAGTATCCCCGGGTCGTTAAGTCCCAACGAGGTGTGAAATCTGCAATAGAATGAATCTGTGATCAAGTGAACATTGAACAGGAAAGGGTTTTGATTGATTTACACTAAGGAATATAAAAGGAAATAGCTTAAATAAGCTATATTAACCAAAAACTTATTTTAAAACTGAAAATATATTTATTTGACTCTTTATCTATTTATTATTAATTAATTACTATTTAATAATTATTTAAAACTAATTTAAATTATAATAAATACTAAATGAACTCTAATAAATATGAAACTTTTTCTAAAAATATTATGTAAGTACAGGAACCTAGGAAAATTATAAAAATGAAAAATGCTTAATGAAAAAGCTCAAAATAAGCCAAACGGCTTAAATAGAAGCTATCACTTATTTTATATTTGATTTTTCTTGATTTTTAATTTACAAACCTATTATACTACTGATTTTAAGCAACTTTAATAAAGACAAAAACTTTAGAACTTAAAAACAAGCTGTTTGGAAGCTTATGAGCTTTTCAGCTTGAGCTTTTGGCTCAATTTGATGGTTTAAGCTCAAAGAAGTAGCCAAATAAGCTAAACAAAAGGAAACAAAGGTGAAATAAAGTGAAAATAAGTTAAAGGAACTAGAAATAAGTAAAAAGTTACAAAGAGTAGCACTGATAAGCTTGGAATAAGCAAATAAGCAATTCCAATGTACACCGAGAGCCAAACAGGCCTGCAAGGTTTTTGGAGGCTAGATTAAGCTAGGGGCAAAAGCTCATAGGCAAAAAATAAGCCTTGATACAACAAGCTAGCTGAAAGGGCTTCTCAAAAATCCAAAGATCTTAGAATAAACTCCTTAAATAAACTCTACAAGAGCTTGTGAACTGGGCTGGTGGAACTTAGTGTATACTGAGTCAGTGTATACTGACTTAGTATATACTGAGGCTTATGAAAGAATTTTTGGTCCAAAATAAGCTTAGCAAATAAGCAAGAAATGGAACAAAAAGCACATGCATATGAAGATGGCCAGAAGGGCTTCTCAAAGCAACAATTCACACAAGCTAATTCTAAATAATGAAGATTATGCAAGCTTATGAATATTACTTATATAACTGTGCTCAGGGCAAGTTTAAGAAAAAGTACTAATTAAAAGCTATCAAATAAGCAGTTTAACTAAAGTGATAAAAATAAATAAAAATAGTCTAATTAAGATTAGCAGAAAAATATTATAATCCTAAAAGCACAAGTCTTAAATCCTAATATTAAGACCTAGACAAAATTAACAAATTTAATCAAAAACTGACAACTAGGTAAATTTGACTTTTAAGGTTTAACTGAAAAGTTGACTTTAATGAACTTTAACCCTAATTTACTGATTGATTAAGATATATTAAGCTAATGAAAAGTGAAATTAAGCTAAATATCCAACTAATATACTAATATGATGATTGTGGAACCGTGAAATCCTATCAGTGCAATCTAAATTAGAGATTAAGTGTACTTTTGACTTTTTATCAAATGATTACTGTGTTTGTTGGTTGAATTAAGCTATTATGACCTTAAGTAATATGTTTAAACCAAAGTTAACAACAAATATACCCTAGATCACAGATAACCCAGTACTTCCAAACACCCCTTTATTGTACTGATTTGGTGAGTTTCAAGGTTAAACACAGATTCAGACCATGATCATGAAACATAAACATGTATAATGGTAAGATAAACTTAATTGAACACATAAACATTAATAACACCAACAATTACCTAAGAATCCAACTAATGCTATCTAGACTGAGATATATGTGAATTAAGCAACTTAATATTTAAATACACAAGTAAGGTATTTTAAGCAACACTTTAACTAAATAGCACTAACTAAACAATAAAACAGCAATAATAAGCAGTAACAAGTAGTTATACAGCAAGAAGCTAAAATGAGATTTGAGCTTACAATATGCAATCCAGCTAAAAACCAAGAACCAAGGACTTTAGATCACACCTATGGGCTTTCCACAAAGCCTCTAACCCAGGGCCATCCAAAATTTACCCTGCTCCAGCTTGATTCATCATCTTCACTGAATTTTTGATTTAATTGCTATTTTTGTATATTTTCTGAGTATTTTTTATTTCTAAGTTATACAGGTTCTTTAAACTTCTAATAGCTTATAAAAGCTATATAAGGAGCTTATGTGAGCCTATGAGTCCAAAACAACAACTATAAACATCATTTCAACAAACATGAGCATTTGAGCAAGGAAATTTGCATAAACTGAAAAGAGGACTTAATACTGAAATTGAGACTTGCAAAAGATTTATTATACACTGAGAGCATGAAATACAAAGCTTGAAAGCTAATTGATACACTGGAATTTAAAAAACATTAAAAACGACATAAAGATAATAAAAATTAAAACTAGATAGATCTCCACACTGCTCCTTAGCTGCTTTATAAAGATCTTTTGAACTCTGTCGACCTCTCTGAATGTATCCCACTTCATTTTAGCCATTGGATTATTTGCATTCATCCTAGCCATACAAATGGCTATTTTGGCGCCAAAAAGTCACAAAGTGAGTTGGGGCAGTTTTGAAGCAATTAAAGAAAATTGGAGGTTTGTGGAGGTGGAGGTAATGGCGAGGGTGAAGGGGGAGTTTGATGGTGGGGAAGCATTAAATGCTCAGTGGGTGTATAAGAGGAGGGGGGATGAGGTGGAGGAGTAGAGTAGCCAGTTGTGGTGATGAGGTGGGAAAGAGGAAAGGTGGTTTTTATTAATAAAAGGGACGGGTTGGGTATTTTGGGATTGGGTATGTGTAGTGGGTTGGGTTTGTTTTTAGTTTAGGGTAAAAAGATATTGGTTAAGTGGCTTGGATTTGGTAAAAAGGGTTAAGCTCAAGGACCAATCTTGTAAATTCTTAAACTCCAGGGACCTAGGCTGCCAAAGACTGAAAATAATTCCAAGGACCTTTTTGTGTTGTTTTGGTATTTTTGGGGTTGACTTTTACTTTTCTTGATCAAATGCACCATTGTTGTCGAGTCGATCCAAAAATGTTTGTTTTCGCTCCGTTTTCAATCCTTTGTACATGAAACAGATAAAAACACAATCCAAGGATATTTTCTGTATTTTGAAGCATTTCTGGGTGTTTTTAAATGTTTTTGCAGTTCAGATGGGACAAAAATGATGAGTATTTACATACTCATCAACAAGTATTCATGCAATGTTTACAATTCATTGATGTATAATTAATATACATTCTCAAAACACTCATTTAATGATAAATACATACTACAAGTCATGCAAGCTGCAAATTAATGATACTTTAAAAACCCCCCTTTAAATAAAAAATACAATTAAAAAAACACGTTGTACAAACCAAACAAGCTACTAAACACAAAAAACAATCAAATAAAATAATACAAACTAAGCAAAGTTTCACCAAAGTTTTGTCATAGCTTATAGTCCCTAAACGAACAAACTAATCAGTAAAACTATTGCCATAAAACGTACAAATAAAATAAATTATTAGCCGAAAAAATTTAAATTACAAGGTACCCGCAGCCGCATCGCACAAGGATCTTGCTAATATTATTTAATATAGGCCGTAGTGTTTTTTTTTTTTTTTTTTTTTTTTTTTTTTTTTTTTTTTTTTTTTTTTTTATTCATGCATCGAGTGTCTTTTTTCTTTTGGTAATCATGGTTTCCAAAAAACTTAGCCACCTAATTCACGAGTTTGAATCTATCGCTACACAGATTTAAATCGGGTAAAGCTCTCCATTTTCTCGAGTTAACTGTGACCACTTTACACCTAACAGGAATTGAACTAGAAGCTCACACATTTAGATCAAAAGTGTTGTTTTATGTAGCTAGTTGATAAAGGATAATTTGTTTTCCTATGTGGTTAAAACAAGTGGGTAATGGTTTATAAAATGTACACGTCTAGATAATAATCACAAGTTTTTTTTTTTTTTTTTTTTTTTTTTTTTTTTTTTTTTTTTTTTTTTTTTTGAGCGCACAACCCAACTACCCAATTTTCTGGCTCTTCACGCATGATTTAAAAAAAAGAAAAAAAGAAAAAGGTGGTTCACGATTAATGCGTCATTGGTGGCTCTTAACACGTGGTTAGAAGGCTTATTACGCCTAGTCTTACCAGAAAATACAGGCATTTGTATCCGTATATTGTGTTTGGAACTAGATTCCGTAAACAACATATAGAAAGAACGAAGGGAATGTCTTATCGAGGTAATACAAATGAGATACTTCAGAATGAGATAGAAGAGAATACCTAGAATGATTGGTTTATTATTTTTAGGGTGCGTTTGGTTCGCAAGTAGGATTGGAATTGGATTTGAATTTGAGAAAGGTTTGAAAGATGTGGGAAATATTTGAGAAAAAAGTAGGAGAGAGAAAATATATTATTATATATAATTTGTGGTTGAAAAAATTATAAAATAAGAAAAAGAATAAATAATGTGTGGTTGAAAAAATTCTATCAAATAAAAAAAAATGATTGGGTGGAATCAAGAAAACTCACCACATTGTGGTGGAATGAAATCTATCACATTTTCATTCAATCATTCCCAAATTGTGTGCCCTAGTTACAACCAAACAAAGGTTTCATTTTTTCTTTGAATGATACCCACCCAAAAGCATGAACCAAACGCACCGTTAATTCTATCATAAAGAGTTATTATTCCATTTGGATAGTACAAACTTTAATTCAAACTAACTTACCCCACAACAAATAAAGGGACCTACTATATAAACGGGGTCTACCCCCACTAGGGTACTTTTTCTATGGTTGCAGGTCTGCCATTGGGTACCACGCGCCTTTTTTTTTTTTTTTTTTTTTTTTTTTTTTTTTTGGGTCCCACGCGCCTTTTTTTTTGTTTTTGTCTTGTCTTGTCGTACGCAACAGCAAAGGCATCAAGTGGCCCTTTTTGTTTTGTGGCATTTAATTTTTGTTTTGTGGTATGCTAAAAAATTAGTGGTATCCAAATCATTTAATTTTTTTTTTTTACTTTTCTTTTTTACGGGACGTTAAAAAAGTTGTAAAAGTATAAAAAATTAAAAAAATAGGTTGTAAAAGTTATAAAAAATAAAAAAAGTTATAAAAGTTATAAAAAATAAAAAAATACATTGTCATAACGAAAAAATTAATTTCGAAATAAAAAATATATTTTTTTCTAAAAAAAATTAAAAAAAAAAAGATTTTTCTAAAAAAAATATTTTTCTAAAAAAAATTTATTTTTCTAAAAAAAAAAGTGTAGTTGTTTAATGTGTTAACGTGTTATTGTTTAATGTGTTAATTAAATACAAACACATTAGACGAATACATTTTAGTTGTTTAATGTGTTAACGTTAACGTGTATAAAATAACTGTTTGTATCATTTGAATTAACAATACATTACTTATTTATGTTTATGTTGTAAATAACTGTTTGTATCATTTGAATTAATTATGTTGTAAAATAACCGTATTACGCATGTCCTCTTTCAGTGGTAAGTAATCATATGTTTGCTTAGTTATGTAAATTATTTGTTTGTTAATAATACATTTCTTATTATTTTCTTAACATGTAACAGCCAGGAACAGATGACTATGGTTGTCGGTACTTTATGTGGAAGGATGTGTTTCAAAAGAAGCACTTTAGTCGAGCCTCTTCTTCAACGCAGTGCTCAGACTGCGTTGCTAAAGCTAATAAGATTGACCGGCTTGAAGCAAATAATGTGTTGACGTTGTCGTTCAATTTAATAATATGTCGTAGATGTTGTTGTTTTTAAATAATGTGTTGACGTTGTCGTTCAATTTAATAATAACAGTTGTTGTTGTAGTTATTTAATGTAGCAATATTTAACGTGCTATTATACAAAAAAATAATTATACAAAACATTATACATATACAAAACATTATTAAACACAAATATACAAAACATTATACATATACAATACATTATTATATAGTTGATATAACCTCACCCCAAATAAATTGTTGACTAAAACTTTCATTTTTAATACCTAGCTATGTACGATTACATCTCTTTAATAAATTATTTAACATTATTATATTTAGATAGTACAAACTTTAACACAATACATCCTTAGGCAAAAGTTCCATGTTGATCCCAAATTTACCAAAGAACCAATCCTTTAATCTCATCCGTCCATTTCTTTACCTCCCATCCGTTGATTATTATTTTCTTTTTTCTTTTTTCTTTTTATAATAATAATAAAAGGGTATTGTGGTAATTTTACATCAAACACATATTAGTACGCATTTCTTTCAATCTAACTCTCATTTACAACAATCCCCAATTCTAATCTGCTCTCTCGCACTCTCGCTCTCATCCCCAACTATCAAATCCGTCGTTATCACCACAATTATCACAATCAGATCATCATCAATAATCGATAACCGCCGTCACATCATCCCCATTATCACCACCGAATCTGCCGTGAATCGCCGTGAACCGCCGTGAATCTTCGTGAAATGGCATCGAGTAAGGATAAAAGCAAGGCCTCTTCTGTCCTTTCTGGTAATTTCCTTTCATATTACGGTTATTTTTTTTCATATTTCGGTTATTGTTAGTTCGATTATCATTAGATGTTGTGTTAATGTGCTTATTAGTTATTTTGTTGTTATTTTGTTACTAGTTATAACTGATTAGGTTTTTTAAGTGTAATTATGATTTATTAGTTTATTTTAGAAGTTAACTGTTTGTTGTTTGTTATATGACTGGTTTAATTAGATGTGTTAGTTAGTTAGTTGTTCCAAATAGGTTTGTTTATGATTGTTAGTTACATTCCTGATATGATGAAATGAAATGTGTTTTAGTGTTGTTTTGTTTGTTATAGATTAGTTTGATTGTCCATTATCTGGTGTTCAACTTTTGTAAGTCAAACTTCTCATTTTTGACCCATTTTGGTGTCCTGCATCAGCATCTTGCTGTCTCATCTTATATGATTCTGATAGAATCATATATGATTCTGTGAGAATCATATATGATTCTGATAGAATCATATATGATTCTGTCAGAATCATAAATACTTTTTTTCCATTCTTCATAGTTGAATCATATATGAAAAGTATAACAATTACTAGAAGTTCTTCAACTTGAATGTGGTTTGTCTTGTTAGGTTCACAAAAGTGATTTTTCAAACCTGGAAGGACCTCCTTCCAGCTTTATGTAAGTATTACTTTATAGAAAACAAAATATCGAGCTTTAAATGGAAATGACTCTGAGTGACTCGTCTGTTTTGTATGCCGCTGGATTGGACATGGGGTATAATTTGACAATGAAGCTCTAAAACATGCGGCATTAGCTTTTGATAGTTACTCATGCGCATTTTATAATAGTTGAGCTACACAATATCTGTTTGTTTTATAAGCTGAATGAATAAGTTCATATTTGTTCCTCTTTATCGTTGTGAAGTGAAACCTAACTGAGAAAAAAGTCCTTCATGATGATGATCTTATTGGAGAAATGATCCTTTTGATTTTCCTTTGATTCTATAAAGAATTATTTTCTGTGTATTATATAGCATCTTATAGATGTGGTCTATACTAAGTGTTGGAATCTTAAAGTTAGTTTTGTCAAATGGATTATCTAGTTGCTTCAGGTTAACTCACTTGATTGTTCTATTGAAGTAGATCTTTGGATAACTGATTAGTAGTTTTATGCTGAGTGTATTAGATTATTATATATATATGATTCTGATAGAATCATATATGATTCTATGAGAATCATATATGATTCTGAATGTATTTGTCTCTATCTGTACAACTTATCTGTATGAACGAACGTTTTTATGCATCACATGTGTAACACTTGAACATGCCCCCTTAGAACAGCAGCCCTGCACCACTTTAGCATATGCCCAAAATTGCTTTTAGATTTGAATTTTCATTAGCTCAGTTTAAGCCCATAGAAGCTAAAAATTGGTATGATAGTTATTGGGTTGCTAATATAGAGTAAATAGAAACAAAAATCATGAAATTGGAACAAGTGGATAAGCCAAAAAGTGAGCGAGAAAAAGATAAGCTGAGAGATTAGGGCTGCTGATGCAGTGAGTTTAAAAGGGTGAGAATGAGCTATGAAAAGCTATTATAAATTTCAATAAAAATCAGTAATTCATAATCTCTTGATTGATTTTTGCTTATTCATTTGCTTATTCAGTTTAGATAGAGGATTTAGGTTAGGACTTAGTAGTTTTTATCTTATTCCTTATTTGCTTGTGCCCTTTTTAGCTTATTCATTTGATGTACTGATGTATATTATGTTTTTTGTTTATAAGTGGATTTTGTTAGAATCATATATGATTCACATTGAATCATACATAGAATCATATATGATTCAATGTGAATCATATATGATTCTGTGTGAATCATATATGATTCTATGTGAATCATATATGATTGTGTTAGATTATTTTATGGTTATTAACATTTAAAATTTTTATGCAGGTCGATCAAAAACTTTTGCACATAAGCCTAAAGAGAAGATAACAAATGAATCAGATATGCAGGTTTCGTTGTTGAGGCGAATGAGGTTCAAAATTGCTTCCAAGATTCTGTTGCATGAGTTGAATTTGCATTCACAAAAGATGTATGATTTGGCTTTCAAGTTCCAGGAGATAGATGAACAAACAAGGATCTCGAATATTGTGAATGCAATCAAGAACAGGGCCGATCGTGATCCAGAAAAAGTCGTTCGTAAAGAAGATGTGCTTAAACCTGATAAATAGATGTCGTTAAGGGATTGTGTACTAATGGTAGTTTTGGGGTAAACGGATGTTGATAAATAGATGGGCCCCTTTGATTGGGTACTAATGGTAGTTAATTGATGTATTTTGGTAAAATCTGATGGTAGTATATTTTGTAAACTGATGGTAGTATTGAACAAGTTCTGATGGGTAATGAAATGGTAAACTGATGGTATTTTGATGTATGTTTTAATTTTTCTGATGGGTAGTATATGTTTTAAGTTTATCTTATATTTTTCTGATGGGTAGTATATTGTGAATCATACATGATTCTATGTGAATCATACATGATTCTGTTTGAATCATACATGATTTTGTGTGAATCATACATGATTCTGTGTGAATCATACATGATTCTGTGTATTTGGTATTGAAGAAGTTCTGATGGTAAACTGATGGTATTTTGATGTATATTTTAATTTTTCTGATGGGTAGTATATGTTTTAATTTTATCATATATTAATCATATATGATTCACATATGTATTTGGTAACTGATGTATTTGCTTGTTCACATAGAATCATATATGGTATTATGGTGTGCTTGAATCACATATGTGAATCATATATGATTCCAATATGTGAATTATATATGATTCACATAGAATCATATATGATTCACAATTTCATATAGAATCATATATGATTCTATGTGAATCATATATTAAAAGTAAACATAATAATCCTTACATATATTCAGAATCACATATATTCAGAATCACTTGTCAAATAACAAAAAAAAAATCAATTAAACATAGTTGAATTAAGATCCTCATTAACACTTTTTGCAACAGTGCAATAATAATAAATAAATTTAAAGAAATTGTTATTCTAGAAGTGTTAGTCGCTTGTTCAGCTGTGACATTTCTCGTTGCTTGTTCACTTGCATCAGTTCCATCCTTTTGTGCAGCAGCAATTTATTTTTTTGCGCCGATTTTTTAACTTCAAATCCTGCTACTTCAGCATATTTGTTGTACATTTCAATACATTCCTCTATCGTATTAAACTTTTTCCCCTCAACAGGTAAATAAATATCATCAGCAACAAGTTCCCAATTAACATATCCCCCGGGAGTTTCTTCATGTGCGTATAAAGTCGGCCTTGGTGTCGTCACAGATGTTGAAATATAGTATTTTCATTAGAATCATATATGAAACTGTAAATCAAAAAAGAAAAAAATCATATATGATTCTTGTAGAATCATATATGATTCTACAAGAATCATATATGATTCTCTTGTAGAATCATATATGATTCTTGTAGAATCATATGTAGAATCATATATGATTCTACAAGAATCATATATGATTCTCTTGTAGAATCATATATGATTCTTTTTGAATCATATAATCATATATGTGAATCACTTTTTAAACTCGATTAATTTATAGCTTCATGTCATCTGAGAAACATATGATCTACAGTTTTGGGAGATATAAAAAGTATATTAAATTGAATAGTACAAATATCAGCGGAAATATACTATTTCACTATTGGATGTAAAATGAAATGATATAAGAAACTTACGGACAGAGTAAGGTGTGATGCAAGCTTCCATGTTTACTCCATACACTGCATCTGGATTATCGTTTGATCGGCAGAGAGGTGGTTGAGTGCCGATTAGGTCAAAATAACCACGATCAAAACCTAACAGAGAATCAAAATAACCAAAATTAGGTCAAAATCATCAAAAGTACCATTCAATTATGACTATCTACACAATTGGTACCATTCAATTTTCGATGTATGCATCACTAAACAAAAGTACTTATTTGGAATTTTCACCAACATCTATCTATCATTAAAGTTTGAATAAAAACACTCCCTACAAAGATATAAGTCAATGGAATTACACGTTATAAGATCAAAATATCACAAAATATACATTTTAAACCTTCAACTGGTAGAAGATGGAATGATAAAGACCTTACCTTCAAACTTGCATCTTACTAGCAAACTATAACTGTTTTGAATGCTGACAATCTTTGGAAGTCCTTCGGTTTTTGCGGCATGAATGAATTCCATGACTCCATATGAAGTTTCATTTGATACACCAATGTAGCGTACCTACAAAAAAGTTGCATCAAGATTTCATAGATAGCATCTTATTAGTCCAAACATTTATCAACTTTGTAAAACAATTAGTTACTTTATACTAATAATGCAGATATGAAGTTCTAGTAAAATAGAAATGAGATAAACTAAACGTTACCTTCCCTTCGTAAATATAGTATTTTCATTAGAATCATATATGATTTCCCAAGAATCATATATGATTCTTAAAGAATCATATATGATTCTTGTAGAATCATATATGATTCTACAAGAGAATCATATATGATTCTTAAAGAATCATATATGATTCAAGGTGAATCATATATGATTCTAACAAAATATACATCAGTACATCAGCAACAAAAACATATACATCAGTACATCGCTAACCACTGATTTCAATACAAATCAACTTATCTCACTCACAAATCAATAAAATAAGCTGAATAATCAATAAAATAAGCCGAATCACATGTGATTTGCCTTGAAATCCTAAAAAGCTAAATAAGCAACAAAATAAGCTGAATCACATATCATTTACCTTGAATAGCAGCTAGATTTTATTCTTCATCTGGAAATTTAACATCTTTTCCATAAGCTTGTTTCCATCATCCACCACTTGATGTTCATCAACCGCAACTGGAACATCAACTAAATCATTAGCTAATCATTAACAAGTGTGAAGATGTGGTGGTGATGAAGGTGCGGTGGTGGTGAAGGTACGGTGGTGAAGGTGACGGCGGCGGTGAAGGTGCGGTGGTGATGAAGGTGCGGTGGTGAAGGTGCGGTGGTGAAGGTGCGGTGGTGGTGAAGGTGCGGTGCTGATGAAGGTGCGGTGGTGAAGGTGCGGTGGTGATGAAGGTGCGGTGGTGAAGGTGCGGTGGTGGTGGTGAAGGTGCGGTGTGTGTGTTTTTTGCCCTGATCTTTTTAGGGAAATAATGAATGGATTGTTATATTTTTTGCTTATGTAATTTCCGTTTTTGCCCCTCAAGAGTAAATATCAAATTTAATCTAAGCCTTTGGATCAAATTGGATTGTATTGTTAGGATTTTTTGATTGGTTCTTTGGCAAGGAGGGGTTCTTCATGGATCACAACTCTACATCCTTAAACACAACAAATAAATTGTTGACTAAAACTTTCATTTTTAATACATGGCGCTATTTACGGTTACGTCTCTATTTTTCTTTTGAAAGGCGACTTTCAATTTTTAGTTTAGAGAGTCGTATCTGTCACAAACTCAGATTATGTTGTCTTAACCGAGCCCACGCTGGTGTAGTGGAGATTCAACGGCTTCCGCCTGGAAACCTTACTGCCTCCACACCAAAATACTCGCTGGAGTAACAGCCGGATGAAAACTGGGGCCGGCTCGGATTCGAGTCTCCGCAACTAATGGCTCAAAGACTCTCCTCTTCATTGCCTGATAACAACAGAGCATGTGACCCGCTCCCATATGAGAACTTCTCGGTTGGTCACCCAACCGATAGTGCTTTCACAGGGGACTCACTGAACTCCTTAAGCCACCACCACTAGACCACATGATTGTTTACGGTTACGTCTCTATAATAAATTATTTAACATGATAGTATAATAGCATGACTCACAAATCTATAAAGTGTATGGATATAATAGTTGGGTTATCTTCCAGATTTCAAACTTAAAGCATAATTTATCCATAGAAACATGATTAGCGTTATCAATTGATTAAACAATAGAGTTTCAGACGGTTTTTTGTTGTATTTTTTTAAAGAGTAAAACAAATTTCATAAATGGACATTTTATGGACAACCACATGTCATTGTCTGGGGATATATAAGATCCGTGTATAAGCCACCAACTCTCAACTAAATAACCTCAATTAACTTTTATTTAAAATGAGTTAATTTTTTGATTATTGGTTTTCCGTGAAAGACAAAATCATATTTTTTTAAAAGGAATGGGTTCTTTGTAGTTTGTAGCCCTCTAAAACACCAATAATACCCCCATCATCTTTTTCTGGTTTTTTTATTTTTTATTTTATTTTTATAATTTCGCTTATATTAAAAACTATAAAACTGAAAGTACGAAACATAAACTAAAATTTAATAAGTTAAAAATATTAAACTGACAGAAAATATGAAACAGAAACAGATGTGAATGATAACATTAATTTAAGGTAACATTTTTAATGTTTGATATAGTGCCTTAATTTGATATGAAACAGAAACTGATGTGAATGATAACATTAATTTAAGGTAACATTTTTAATGTTTGATATAGTGCCTTAATTTGACACTTGTTATGGTTATAAGTAGGGGTGTTAATCGGGTAGGGTTTGTCGGGTTTGGATTAATTTGGGTTAGATTAAAGCGGGTCAAGACTAAAAATAACATACTCGAACTTGAACCTATTTGAACTTAGGTTAGTCGGTTTCTGGTCAAATCGGGATGGGTCCACTCAGGTCGGTCTATTCGGGTTCAAGTCAACCCGAATATGAGTAAAATGGTCATAAATTTGGCTATTTGTTCTAATTTATATATATAATTTATAAAAAAATATATAAAAAATTAAAAAAGCCTTTAATCGGGTTAAACGGGTCGACCTGAACCCTAGTTAGTCAAATATTTTCAATCCGATACCCGATCCTATTTATTACTCGGGTTGACCTGAATAACTCGAATAAATTTTTTGACCAGAGTAACCCGACCCGAATAGGTTTAATCGGGTTCGGGTTCAGTTCGGGTTGGGTCGGGTTTTTTGACATCCCTAGTTACAAGTTAGCCATGCTTGTCAAAATTGGGGAAAATACTATAACTATGTTTTTATGCGGTTCGAATAGTTTTATGTATGAAACAACATATACATACATCATAAAATATATTTTTAATATCTAAATATAAGTAGTCTAGCAGCTTTAGCTACATCTATTTAAAAAGGGGTAGTTTATAAGGACCCCCTTATAGGGAGGGTATCAAATGATTGCAAGCTCCAAACGGTTATATAATGTGCTTCGCGATTTGTACATATAGCCTATAAAGAGGGTATGTATAACATGCCCAATTTAAAAATAAAGTCTACTATCACCTTATTATTGTTTATTTGTGTTAGCTAAGAGTTTAGTCAACAAAGAATAATTTACATTCTACGACAATTATGTGCAAGATCTAAAGTAATTAAAAGAAAAATACGTATGTTTTGAACCCTTAAGAGCATTTGCAACGGTTAACGCAGGGGGTGCGTTAAACCTTAACATGGGGTGCGTTAAGGTGCGTTAACCATTGCTTGGGGTTGCGTTAAGGGTGCGTTAACGTCCCCACGTTAACCCCTTAACGTGACGTTAAACATTTTTTTTTCTTCCGATTTAAATGGTTTTGGTGTGTGTTTATATACTCTGTGTGTTATGTGTGTGTTTTAGTGTGTGTAAATTTCCAGATCGAGATTTTGGTGCAAGAGGTTGAAGAAAACAATTTTACCGGAATTACGATTTCAGTCCTTGTGGTTTTTTTTTTTTTTTTTTTTTTTTTTTTTTTTCCTATTGTTTTCAAAAGTAAAAAAAAAATAAAAAAAAGACTAGTTATTGTAAATTTTAGTTTTGTAACTTTAAAGAAAATGTTTTTTTTGTATTTTATAAATGGAAAAGAAAAAAAATGTGGTGTTATGGGTGAGTTAAGGGTGAGTTATGATAACGATGTTTTTTTTTTAGTTAAGGGTGAAAGGGTTAAAGCTGACGTGGCAGTGTGTTAAACTTTAACTCCGGGTTACCGTTGCAAATGCTCTAAGAATAAAGAATAAGAACTGATCAATGTGCCTTTCTTAACTACATTGTGACGCACTTAATAAGGGATGAGCTCTATACCAATCATGTACTGAACCCGTACTGAATTGGCGTGGTATCGTATTTTTCCTGAGCATAAAAGTGTGTACAGGTACCGTATCGAACGATATTCCAGTACCGGTTCTCGTTACCAGGGAAACGGTACATATTTGGGTTTTCCGGTTTTTTAGAACCAAAACAAACAAACAAGCAAACCAAAGACGAAGATATATATTGTTACTTGTGTTTCGTCTTGGACAACAAGGTTAATTAAAAATACGTGTAACTCATTAAATAAATACTAGCAGTGTATCCGCGCGATGCGGCGACGGGTACCCTATGAGTCTGTGACTAAATTTTCGGCGAACCAATATTATTTTGTTTTGGGTTGTTGGATTTCAGATTTATGTTTTAGAAGCTTAATTAGATTGTACATTGTGGTTAAATAGTTGTATATTTTGATGAAGTGGTAAATTAAATTATGTGTTAATTGTATGTGTTGAATAGTATTTTTTTTAGTTTTATTTTTATTTTGCTTCAGATACTTGTAAATTATGCTTTTTTACTTGTAGTTGCTTAAAAATCTATTTTAGCAAGTCTTAAAAAATTAATAAGAGGAAAGATGTTAAATGATCCAATGAACCAATATTTGCCATACATTTTTTGATAAAAAAATATAAACTTTTTTTTTAAAAAAAATTAAATATCTCGCAAACTGTTAATCGTTACGCGAAAAGATTCATACCATGACGATGAGAATTAAATCATCTATTTATAGAGGGGCACTTCTATATACTTTCGAGAAACTTTTTTTTTTTGACATTTTTTTGTAAGTGTTGAAATTTAAAATCACATGTGATTTGCAATTTTCAAATCACATTTGATTTCATAAAATCACATGTGATTTCTGTAAAACCTCGCCATATAGACCACAATATTGTACGCTTTACCCATAGGCTCACGGCTTTGCTTTTATGGCCCTCATGTGAAGACTTTCGGGCAGGTCAGCCAAGCCAGTACTACTCTCACACGAGCACGCTTAACTGTACGGACGATTAACCGTTAGACCACAAAACGTGTTGTTGTTGTATAAGGCGAATGTTAACATATGTCCCACGCTCCCAACATCACTCCAAGTCACGACAAATGTGGGATTTGCCTAGGCTGTTACATTCACCCCCTTAGGGGAATCCCGTCCCGGAATTCAGTTGGGTAACAACCCTGTCTAAGGGACTCATCGTCCTCGATGACGTTTGCCCCACATCCCGAACGGCTTAGAGTGACTTTGATACCACCTGTTGCACCCCGCCTTATAGACCATAATATTGTCCGCATGCCGTAGGCTCACGGCTCCGCTTTTGTGGCCCTCCTGTGAACACTTTCCAGCAGGTCACCCAAGCCAGTAATACTCTCACACAAGCACACTTAACCGTATTGACGATTAACCGTTAGACCACAAAACGCGTTGTTGTTGTATAGGACGAATGTTAACATATGTCCTTTCATCACTCTAAGTTACGGCTAATGTGAGATTTGTCTAGGGTGTTACATTCACAACCCCCCCCCAGGGGAATCCCGTCCCGGGATTCGGTTGGGTAACGCAACATGTGATTTCTAGACGTAAATTTAACACGAAAACAAAACTCGAAAAAAAAAGGTTCGTCGAAAGTATATCGAAGTGCCCGTCTACTGAATGATAAAAAACTCTCGTGGCGATGGTGTATTTTTCGTCGCTTAACGATTTACCGTTTGTACGATATTTTATTTTTTTTAAAATGGTGAAAAATTGGTTTTTATTAATTTTGATAAAAAGTGAAGGCTAAGATTGTTTAATTGGATATATAAAGAAAATGAGATCTATATTAATCTCAACTCGGTTGAAAATTTTTGAGTAAATATCTCAACAAAGATACACATAATTAATAATGGGTCAAGATCCTTTGAAGCTGATGTTAACATGATAGATCATGTTAACCAATCAAAATTAAAAGAAATATATAAAAGTTTTTTTCTTTAATCAAATTCAGGAGCCCACTTGTTTATTTAACTCACAATAAAACTAAACATCATCTATCATGTTGAAATCAACTTGAGAAAATATTTGTCCATTAATAACAAACATAAATCATTACTATTACTGAAATATGATTGATAATGATCGGGATAACTTATGGATGTAAGATTGATGATTTTAGTGATTGATACGGTTTAATTTTTGAAAGGGTTTGTAAAGGGTCAATATTTACACATAAGGTTTATGAGCCTTTTTTTCTCCAACTTTGTGTTTGGATTTGTAATCGTCTTTATGGGAGAGACTAATAAGATTGCTTGGATCTCAATTTTTTCCAAAAATAACTCGTTTTGTATTTCGGCAACATAACTGGTATGTCCCGTTTATATTCTCTCCCCCCCCCCCCCAAATAAAAACAATTTTGCAGTCCCGGTTCCATACTGTGCAGTGGGAACCAATACCGGTTCAGTACGGTTCCAGTTCAGAACCGAGATTCGGGTCAAAATGCTCATCCCTACACTTAACTGTTCAAATAGAATTTCGAGTGTGAGCTCGTATGATGTCAAGCGTTCATCATTTGATTAGTATGTGCTATAAGAGATATATATGCTGTTAGAAGAGTTTGAACAAGTGTCACACGCCGTCATCTGATTAGTTCATGCTATAATAGAAACGACGCTCATAAACATGTTTGCGTTCAATTCATTCTGCATTGTTACTAAGGAACTTCAGTGTAACACCCCGCCTTTTCGGAGCGTTAAAACCTCTAATTTACCTTATATCAGCGAAAACGTCTACTCTTAGTCAGGCCCAAATAGTCTCTTGATTCCTAAAGCAGCTCATCTAGGTTGCAAAAAATTTAAAAGTGTTTTTGGTCAGCCAAATGTCTACTTTTAGTCAGGCCCAAATACTCGTTGCAATTTGTTCAAATATCATATAAGTGCTATTGAGTTACAACAATATTCTTATTCAATTCAAATACCAACAATTTAATATAAACCAACGATTCAACTTATATCACGTTACAACATATACTAATTATTCATTTTTCCGTACGATTCAACGGTTCCAACAATTCAAAATATACCCGTTTGGTTCAACGGTTCTAACGATTCATATTTTTACCGTTCGGTTCAATGGTTCCAACAATTCAACATATAAAAACATTCTTTATTAATAAAGTAACCCACTTTTTCATGGCAAACCCGACCTTGTTTGCTCTTACAGTATTTTCTCTTTTTATATGGCAAACCCGACCTTGTTTGCTCTTACAATATTTTCTCTTTTTCAATGTGGCAAACCCAACCTTGTTTGCTCTTTCAATACTTCCTCTTTTTACGTGGTAAACCCGACCTTGTTTGCTCTTTCAATACTTCATCTTTTTATGTGGCAAACCCGACCTTGTTTGCTCTTACCGCGTAACGTTTATCATTATTCTAATGGTTCAACATATATCCATGATACTACATATACATTTAATAACACCACTTTATATGAACATGTCAAATATTCACAACTTTCGCATATAATCAACCATCTAAAACATGTAGTAAATTAAGATCATTTAAACAAGTTTGCATGATAGCATTTTCAATAAAAGAGTGCAACCCAATTTAAAAAGCACATGAAAAATCACCCTGTAACATTAGCACTCCGGTTGTCATCAGTGATAGACCTCTTTACAAAAGGTTTGCCATGAAGTAAAGTCATTTGGACCCTTTTGTGGTTGATGCCGCCATCCATTTGTTTCAGTTTTAGCAATTTTTAAGTTATAAGTTTACTAGGGTAAAATAAACTAATGGGCTGCTAATCCTTAATCCATGTACCACGTCCAACAAATTTCGGTCTTTTCTTAACCAACCAAAAATACTAGTATAAATCCAATTTGAGTTGTTATTAGTATGTAACTTTTTTTAATAACTGAAGACATCAAACTATTATAACAAACCATGATCACTTTTATGTGGTAACCATTCATTAAAATAAATTTACGAAACTAGTAATATATATCTCATTTTAACTGTTTACTTGCTTATGATAAATTTATTTGTTACTCTACTTATTTTTAAAATATGGGTTATTACATTGAGACATCTTGCCGAAATTAAAAGCATCAAAGGGGAAGAACATTTAAACATGGAGCTCACTAAGTAAGCTTGAAACATTTAAGTTCAAGGAAAGTAATTGTAAAAGGTATAGTATTATACGTTGGTTGGTCTTGAGATACTAAAACAAATCGATAAAACTCTTACAACGTTACATGATCAACCTATGACATCCGCAGTGCACACATATAACTCGTATCAGCATGGCTAAATCCCCCAAGTCATCTTCATCAGAAGAAGGATGTGACTCTTCCTTTTTTGCTTATGTCGTATCATGTTTCTGTTAGTTTTGTGGACATAATTTAGTAGTTGTATGTTAGGATCGAACTCGAGACCACTGTATTGCACACTTTACGTATGAGAATTAAAGAATAATAATTATATATAAAAAGTTATATTTAATTATTAAATACACAAATACATAACGACCGTTAGTATTTAACGGATAATGACTAACGACCGTTAACTAATAAAAGGAAAGAATTATAGAGTAAATAATTGGAAAGTCGAGAAGGTTCCGGATCCCTCTTTGGGAGCATGGCCGATCGGTGGGGGAATGGGCTTGCCCAATCCTACACCAACTTGTCCTCCAAGTTACTTACACTATATAAACAAATCAAGGGTCATTCGTTTTACAACTCTTGTACACACAATTATCCCTAAATTTGTTTTCTTGTTTTCTTTCTTTTGGGTCGATCGAAACAAACACCCTCTTAGGGATTCGATCGATTTTTTTGATCAAAGCAAAGTGTTTGGTTTTATTTGTGTTAGTTTACTAGCATAACTTTAATTCGTTATAGTACGTGTGTACAAGAACGTGGTACAATCACACTATTTGATTGTATCTTAGATTGAATTACAAAACGGTAAAGGGTAATTCTAATAATCCACATAAACCCTAATTAGGGTTCATCTTGTTGATTATTGAAGAATTGATTCTTGTTTGGATAGAAACAAAAGGTACGCATAAGTATGAACAATATGTCAATTGTTGTGCAAATTGTCATAGCCAACAAACTTGAAAGTTTGGTAAGTATCAAACATTACACAATAGATATTAAAGTTTACGGAGTTTTAAAGAGCATATTGTTGTTTGTATACAATAATGTTGTTTTAATTGAGATGACACTCAATACTTGTCATGGTAGGATTTTATCCTTGTTAATGGCCATTTGAGCTAGTTGTGCTTTACTAAGAGCATTGTTGCATTATACATTAAAGAAAAAGAATACTTTGAACTTTAAAAATATTTGGAAGTTTGATTATCATAAATTGGTGGTAGAGGATGTCACACATTTTATGAAATATTATGTGGCAATATCAAATTATTTGAATGCACGTATACAAGAACTCACTAGTTGAATTCTTGAAATAAATATTATCAAAATTCCGGTAGATCAAAGTTGTTCATTTATGCCTTGTTAACAAGTATGATTATCATGACTTGAGACATAATTCATCAACTAGAATTTTCATGCATTGATCTATTTAGTATTTGGATAAGGGATGTTAAACAATTATTATAATTAATTAAAATACTTGGTATGTTTGATTTCATTTATAATATATTGTATCTTATATTCGCATGTTTAAATCCATGAATAACTTATGTTACTTTAAATTGTTCGTTGTCAATTAATGATATGAGAATATCATTAAATTAAGACAAATATGAGTTTTGGTATAATATATGTTGGGAATTATGATGCATATCAAGAACAGACTACTTAGGTCTGGTAGTTTACTACTTAGGTCTGGTCGTTTACTGAGTTAGGTCTGTTTGTGATTTAGGTCTGGTTATGTAAAGATAAGTCTGGTAGTACATGTTAAGTCTGGTTGACTTATAAAGTCTGGTCTGGTCGTGAAGATAGGAAAGTTTGTTAGAGTTATATTAGGAAAAGATACAATGCGTGTATGTATCTTTATAGAAGATTTGTGTATATCTTCTGTGTCATCTAGGGTTTCCTTGTGTTATAAAAGGATCCCTAAAGTTTGTTAGTAAACGTGTGTGAGTTGTACGAATTGATAATAGTGAATATCAATATACGAAGTTAGTGATATCCCTGCTTGTGTTCTTAATTGTTCTTGTTAAGATTCCGCATTAACATTAACAATCACTTAGGGTTTCTCACTTAGATTGGTTCGGATTTATCCTAACCATCTACTAGGTATTCAAAACTACTTAGTGATCCATATACAATTTGTGGACCAACAAGTGGTATCAGAGCAAGGAGAGAGACTCTGAATTCGTAGAACACTAAATCCCTAAAACCTAATTCTCACTCAAATCACCCTTCACAATGTCTGAACTCGATAAGCCTGAAACTTTCTCAATCCATAACAGTGAGGATGAGCAATCAAACCATGAAGATGAAGGAAAAACCGAAACCAGTAACTCCCAAACACAACAACAACCCATCCCTTCCACAACCACAATCTCAAACATAAAACTTCCACTTCTGAAGAGAGAAGAGTATGATATATGGGCCATGGAGATGGAACATTATCTGGAATACATTGATAGTGATGTATGGAAGGTGATTCAAAAGGGAAATTCTAAGAAGAGAATTTCACAAGGGAATGATGGGCAACTCAGAATAATGCCACCAGTATCTGCTGAGGAGATTAGGGCTGTGGAGAAGGAAAAGAAGGCCAGAACCTTGCTTCTTATGGCTATTCCTAAGGAGCATCTACAAAGGTTTCATGGCATTCTTGATGCTAAGGAGATGTGGGAAGCTATCAAGAAACGATTTGGAGGTAATGCTAACTCCAAAAAGATGCAAAAGGCTGTTCTTAAACAGCAATTTGAAACATTTAGTGTTTCAAAGACTGAAGGTTTGGAGAAGGGCTATGACAGATTTCAACATCTGTTAACACAATTGGAAGTTCATGGTGCAGCAGTCTCGAATGAGGATGCAAATCACAAATTCCTTAGATCTTTACCATCAGAATGGGGCAATGTATCTGTGGCAATGAGGATTAAGGAGGAAGTAGACTCTATGACACCTGATGACCTTTACAATAATCTCAGGATGTTTGAAAGGGACATCAGTAACAACACTCAGGGTTCAACCAGTTCCTCAAATGTTGCTTTTGTATCTCAAAACAAAAGCAGTACTTACAAGGTTAGATCTGGTGTTAGGTCTGGTAACTATGAAACTCCTTCAAGTGAAAGGTCTGCTTCAAGTTTCACTGATGAGGTGATACATTCTTTCTTTGCCAATCAAACGGAAGATGAAAGCTTTATTAGTGAAGACCTTGAACAAATTAATGATGCTGAAGTTGAGGAGATGGATATAAAATGGCACATTGCCATGGTTGCTTTAAGGGTCAAACGATTTCAGAAGCAATATGGTAGGACTATCAACTTCAACAACAAATCGCCAGTGGGATACACAAAAAGGACTGTTGAATGCTACAACTGTCACAAGCATGGGCATTTTTCAAGAGATTGTCCAGAGAAGAAGCCTGCTGATGAGAAAAGAGTTGAAGATGGGAAGATGGAAAAGAATCAGATGAGCCTGCTGACAATGGAAGCTGGAGGAGTCAATTGGAGTGAGCATCCAAGAGTAAATGAGGAGTCTGATCATGCTCTCATGGCCATCGGTAATGAGGTATCATTATGCTCTAAATTATGTACTGACTCATATAATCATGTTAAAGCTTTGTGTGATGAGCAGCAAGAACAAATAGGTGATCTTGAAGTAAATTTATTAGCACATAAAAATGCTGTAAAAACTTTAGAGGCACAAAAGGTCACCCTTCAAAATCAACATGCTGCTTTAAATGAAAAACTATACTTTCAAGCTAATAAAATATATGAACAAGATGAGAAGCTTAAAAGGTATAGACAATTAGGGCTTAAAATTCAGAAGGAGAGGGATGAGCTGAGAAAAAGGGTAGATCAATGGAACAATTCAAATAAAAACCTGTTTAAGTGTTGGGATTCTCAAATTAAGTCAAATAAAAAATGTGGCTTAGGATATGAGGAAAATGAGAATAGGGATATATTTAAGACTAAAGAAGAGGACTATGCTGGTAAGCCTTTGTATAATAGGTTTGTTAAGACTGGTGACTTTAAAGGAGTACCACCACCTTTGAGTGATGACTATACTCCTCTTGAAAAAGAAGAGTTAGATGATTCACTCTTTGTATATGGTAAGAAAGGTCCTCAAGTGCCTGAACCAACTACCTCAGAGGACAAATCCAGTAGATATTCTTCTTGTCAATCCAATGACTCTGAAGGATCTGTTGATGGTTCCTCTGATCACTCTAAGTCTGAGTCAATCAGTAAGGAAAAAGAGAATCCTGAACCTAAGAGTGTTAAGAAGTGTGAACCTGTTGTTACTAAACCTTTAGTGACTGAACAAAAGGCTGAGACAGTTAAACCTAGTTGTGTCAATCACATAAAAACTCCTAGGGAATCTGTTAAATTGAATGAGTCACCTAGAAGCAATAGTGTTCACAGAGAAAGTAGGAGTAGTTACACTTATGCTCCTAAAAGATGTTTTGTGTGTGGAAGTTTGAGTCATTTAATAAGAGATTGTGACTTCCATGAAAAGAGAATGAAAAGAGAGGCTGAGCAAAAGAGAATGAATGTTAATAAGGTTCAAGGGTTAAATAAACCAGTTTGGAACAATGCTAGTAGAGTTAATCATGCTAACCAGTTTGTCCCCAGACCTGTTCTACTAAATAACACTACCAGACCTAACTCTTTTGTTAGTTCTGGTAGACCAAATTTTGGGTCTGGCTACAGAAACTTTAATGTAAATAGGCAAAATGTTAATTTTATGAGGCCTAAAGTGAATACTGGTTATGTCAACTCTGTGAGACCAAATGTTAACACTGGTTTTGTAAGACCCAAGCAACCTTTTCAAAAATCTCAGGTGAAAGAAAATTTTAAAAGAACTAATTTTTACAAAGCTCATTCACCTGTAAGGACACAAACAACCGGGGGTTCTACTGATAATTTCTCTGATTGCTGGACTTGGAATCCATTTAAAAATGAATTTACCTATAAGTCCAAACATGGTTTCACTGGAGCAAGTTCATACAAAACCTATAAGTATGTTGCTCCACTGGATGGACACAAGCCCACTCAGGCTTGGGTTGTTAAGAAAAACTGATCTTCCTTCTTAACTTTGTATAGTTTGTATATTTGTTTGTTTCTTATCCTGCTATTCTTCTTGGTTATTCTTATTTACAGTACTTATTTTGTCTTCTACAGTATGTGTGTTTGGTATTTTGTGCTTAACTTTGTTTTGCAGTTGTTAGCTCCTTTCTATTTGCAAGTTATTCATATGTGGAAAATTAAAACATCAGAACCAAAGAGTTTTTTATTTAATAACAAGAAATTGCATTCTAGGATGCAAATTACAAAGCTTCTTAAGACAAAAGATTTTACCCAAACCAGCTAAACATCACAACCTACACCTTCTGCTTCCCTTTACCCATGAAGTCAGGAATGGTCTTCTTGGCTCCTCTGCCACCAAATTGATTCCATGCTTTTGGGCATGGAAGTGCAAAAATCACACTGCTTGGTGGAGGACGTGGCACAGAAGCACTACTCAGGGAAGGCACAGTCTTCGAAGGAAAGGTCTCTTCATCATTCTTGGAGGGGTCTTCTTCTTTGGCACTTTTATCATCTACATCAGAAGGAGGAGTTGGTCTTGAAGTTTTTGGTGTTTCATTGTCTGGTTCCTTTTCAGACAGATCATAAGCAGCTAGCCATTGTTTCAGAGTTGCTTCTCTCAATGTCTTGCTTCTTGTGATGGATGAATACCCTGGTGGGAAGTATCCACCCCATCCTCCTGAGGATGTATCAGAGGATGAGTCATTTGGATCCCAGGAATCGGATGAAATCTCTATGGTGTTTAAGTTGGATGGATCCATTATGCTTGTAAGGTTTTCTTCTGGTTTGTGATGGTATTTGTGATAAAACTATGGGTGGTTTTATAGGGAAAATCAAGGTTTAATGTCTTTTAATGCTTGGTTGGTGTATGAGTTAATACTTGCAGGGAAAGAGTTATTAATTGTGTTTTTGGAAAGTTGACTTTCGTTTTTATTTTGGTTAAGTATTTTCTAGTGATAAAAAAAAAAAAAAAAAAAAAAAAAAAAAAAAAAAAGAAAAAAAAAAGGGGAATTTACACTTAAGGGGAGGTAATGTACATTTAAGGGGAGGCAAATGTACAAGTTTTAAATATTTTTAAATCGGGTAATCTTAAGTGTTAAATCTGGTAGCTCATGTGTCTTGCAAAAATTGGTTTTTGTCTCCTGTTTCTTGTTCTTTCAACTAATTCTTGCAGAGAAGAGTGGAATGAGGTGTTACAAAGCTTTGCATTCGCTATAGTAAGTATGTAAATTCACTCTCTTGGTTAGGTCTGGTAAGTGTATGATTCGGCCTGGTTGACTTTTTAGGTCGGGTAGTGTTAATTTTATGACCGTTAGATCTGGTCAGAGTAACTAAAGATTTTACTAATATATTACCGTTGCACTATTTTCGGTAAAACAAGATATTTATGAAGTATATAAGCTTAAAATTTGATATTATTTATCTTCTTTTATTCTTTATTTGCTTCCAAATTTAAATAATCTTTATTACTCACGACTCTGTTTCTACGCAAATATTTTTCAAAACCCTACCTCTCTTGTCAACCAGACCTAACTCATTAACTCATCCATGGCTAATCTCAAGTTTGTGGACAAACATAATCAAGTCGGGTTCTTGAAGAAGCCTGATCAAAGTGCAGGTTTTGAGCAGATTGTGGATTTTCTAAAAGGTTCTTATATTTGTTATTCTTTAACTCATAATCCTACTATTTATCAGTCCCTTGTCAAGCAGTTCTGGAGGTCGGTTACCTCTGAGACTCTTGATGATGGGACACCATGCTTAAGAGTTGTCATAGACAAAAATGGTTTTACCATTTCTGAAGCATCCATTAGGGACAGTCTCAAATTGGATGATGCTTTAGGAGAATTTGATTTGTCTAATGAGGATATTTTTGAGGGTTTGAATAGCATTGGGTACCCCACAGATGGAAGCTTTACCTTTTGGAAAAGTCATTTTTCACCTCAGTGGAGGTTCTTAGTACATCATTTACTTCAGAGCTTAAGTCCCAAAAGTGGTGGATGGGATCAATTTGGGAGCAGAATTGCTTCTGCATTGGTCTGTTTATCATCTGGAAGGAAATTTAACTTTTCAAAATTAATTTTTGAAGGAATGGTGAAAAATGCTAAGAACCCAAAATTTTTAATGTATCCAAGATTTTTGCAAATGATCTTGAATTTTGAAACTAGGGATAAAGTGCCTTACATCAGTGTGGCCTTTACTTCTAAACTCTTTGCAAATCTAAAAAGGAGTTTTCAAGGGACAGACAAACCTTTGCTTGCTGCTATGCTTGGTACTAACAATGCAGGTACTTCTGGAGCTGCACAAGTGAACCCTGATGAAGCTCAAGACCAAGCCTCATCTAGGTCTGCTACACCTAGGTCTTCTCCAATTCCATCACCTCAACCAGGTCCCTCACCATCAGTTGAAAGATCATCTACACCCGTCCAACAATCTTCATCTCCACAACCACATGTTCCAAGTCCTGAAATGGAGGAGGCACATAATCCCATAACTGTGGAAGATCTCCTTGTCATTGTTCCTCAACTACAAAAGAAGATTGACATATTGGAAAAGACTAATGAGGCACTCAGAAAAGCTTATGTGACTTTGGTGAAGAATGTAAAGAAAATGGGAGTAGCAATGAAGAAAAAGGGTGTCTCTTTTGAGGAAGATGAAGCTGAAAATTCTTCCAAACAGGGGAGGAATTTGGAGGAAGAACAAGAAAATATTCTTCAAACACCAGTTCAAGAACCACTTGTTCAAGATAATGTCACCACAATTAGTCCAGAGACATTGGAAGTTGCAGAGACTTTGGCTCAATCAATGGGCAAAATCAAACAGGATAGGAAAAGAAGAAGGTTAATTTTGTCTGTTGAGGAAGAAGTTGAAAAGTTTGGGACTATATCTGATGAAAAGTCTGGTGAAAAGTCTGGTGAAAAGAAGTCTGGTGGAAAGTCTGGTAATGAACTTAGTTCTGGTAATGAAGAACAACAATCTGCACTAAGAAAGGGAAAGCAGGTCATGGAAGAAACTTCATTGCCAAAGAAGTCTAAGAGAAAAACAAGAGAAGAACTTGCATCTGAGGCTGAAATTGAGAGGATTAAGGCTCAAGATATTGCTGATGAAGAAAGACAAAAGATGTTAGATGCAGTCTATGCAAGACAGTTGGCTGAAGAATCTGATGATTTTACAAAACTACTCAATGTTGATGATGAAGTGAGAGCAAAGTATGAAGAGCTGCTAACTATTGAAGGTTTAACTGCTGATGAACGAGCCAAACAGTTAGCTGACTTCATTAATGCAAGGAGTAATGATGATACATTGGGTGGATTCTTGGAAAAGTTCAAGCTTCATCAGAAATCTAAGATTCCTAAGAAGATGTCTATGGCAGAAAAGAAGTATGATATGAAGATGTATCTTAAGAATCAAATGCATCTTTCTTTGGATCAGATGAAAAAGAAGTCATATGAAGAAATAAAAGTAGCATATCTCAAGGCATTTGAGAGAGATCAAGGTTACAAAGCTACTGATTATGATGATGTGCAGAAATATTGCTTTCAAGGTAGAAAGGCTAAAGAGACTGAACTAGTCATTGAACCTGATAAAGTGATTGATACACAACCTGAGGCTGGTAAGTCAACAGAAGAAGTGCAAGATGAAGTGATTAAGCCTATTGTGTTTCAAAGAAGAAAAGGTTTGGAAAGGAAGAGTAAATCCAAGAAAGTAGTTGTTGAAGAGGAATTAGATGAAGAACCTTCATCTGAAGGAGCCACAATGGGGACTATTGAAAGCACTAAGGAACCTGCTAAGGTTGTCAAGTATCAACTTATCATGACTGGTGGAAGGGCTGCATATCAAATAATAAGGGAAGATAATTCTGACATTGTTTATATGAATTTTGCTGGCATTTTGATTGATGTGAATAGGGAGGATCTTCAAGAACTTTATCAGTTGGTGAATATTAAATATGGAGATCATCCTCCTGAAGATGAGTTTGAAAGAGTCTTCTGGGGAAATTTGAAGGTGATGTTTGAGCCTCCAACTGAGTCTGATATAGTGTGGAAACTTCCTGAAGAACAGAACATTGTCAGCTGGAGATACTTTCATACCTGCAAGGTACATTGTGTGTCATTAAAGAATGCTGATATTTATATGCTTGCAGAGGTGGAATATCCTTTATCATCAAGTGTCTGCAAGGAAATGATGAACAAAAAGTTGTATGCTAGTAAAAAGGATGAAGGATATGAGATGTTATTGGATTTGATTAAGAAGCAGTCTTTGAAGGATGTAGCCTAAGGGTGTTTGAAAGAATTTTCACAAAGTTGTTGAGTGAGATTATTGGAACTTCTCACTTGGTGGAGGTGCTTTGCACTAACACATCAAAAGGTTATCAGTCCACCTTGTCTCATCAACACAAGGACTGGCTAATCCTGAGCAAACGGCTAACAGGTAAAGATTGCTCAAATCCGTTTATGGCTGACAATTTGCCAAAAATTGTATGGTATTCAACTCACCATATCTAAGATAAGTGAAGAGTTGGCTAGCCCACAAGGTTATGGCTTGTGGTAAAGGCTGTGGAAAACCATAAATGGTAATCAATTCACCATGATGAGGTGCTTTTCCATCAAAGAATTGACTAGTCCAGAAGCAAACGGCTTTTGGTAAAGACTTAACAAATCCGTTGATAAGCTGATGATTTGCTTAAAATCATATGGTTATCAGTGTACCATGGTCTTACACACCAAAACATTTGGCTACTCCAGTAGTAATGGCTATTGGTAAAGAGACATCAAATCCATTAAATTTCAATGATTCACCTCTCACAGGTGTTAACACACCTGGAAGTGATGAGAATAGCTATGAAACTTAATATGAATTGATGTACATATAGTCATTGTTGCTGCCAAGTCCATATCAGAAGAGCTTATCAAGATTCAAGTTGCTAGAAAGGAACAAGACCTAAATACATTTCAAAGTGTTCAAGATTCAATCCTCAGAAGGCTAAATCAGAAGAACTTGAAGTTCATGAAGCATGAAGATCAAGTTAGGGGAGGATTGTTGGGAATTATGATGCATATCAAGAACAGACTACTTAGGTCTGGTAGTTTACTACTTAGGTCTGGTCGTTTACTGAGTTAGGTCTGTTTGTGATTTAGGTCTGGTTATGTAAAGATAAGTCTGGTAGTACATGTTAAGTCTGGTTGACTTATAAAGTCTGGTCTGGTCGTGAAGATAGGAAAGTTTGTTAGAGTTATATTAGGAAAAGATACAATGCGTGTATGTATCTTTATAGAAGATTTGTGTATATCTTCTGTGTCATCTAGGGTTTCCTTGTGTTATAAAAGGATCCCTAAAGTTTGTTAGTAAATGTGTGTGAGTTGTACGAATTGATAATAGTGAATATCAATATACGAAGTTAGTGATATCCCTGCTTGTGTTCTTAATTGTTCTTGTTAAGATTCCGCATTAACATTAACAATCACTTAGGGTTTCTCACTTAGATTGGTTCGGATTTATCCTAACCATCTACTAGGTATTCAAAACTACTTAGTGATCCATATACAATTTGTGGACCAACAATATACTTGATAGTATATTGATGGGCTGACATGCAAAATTCACATGATATTCAATGAATTGAATATAGGACTTATCCCAAACTACATGATTGTACTTTATGGATCTTGTCATTAAGTAAATCATGAATAGTTATCCTTAGACTTGAGATACCAGATAACTGTCATGAGTGTAGTGCATTTCTGTGGAACAATTTAACGCTATACGTAACTTGTAGTCACAAGGATTGTTTTCAGAATTGTTGCAAAGTTCGTGAGTTTTGCTTGTAGTCAAGATAGAATTTATTCCTTCAAATTTATTTTGGAGTTTAATACTACTGGGCCCCTCGTAGGGTTGACAAGATGTTTGCGTGGCCACGCCCAAGATCTCCTCTGAATATGTTCAGAAGATTTGGTAATCTTGCTCAATCACAAACAACGAGAAACAGAATAGTTGAATAAAGAATGACTTACATCCATATCTTTATTTAACATGGTATTAGTGACAAAAGGATAATAATAATGATGAATCATTAAAGGTTTTTCCAGGAGACCTCACTCGAGTTGTACTAGAGGCATCGAAGTGTTGCTAGACGCTAACCGATGTGATTACACTATTAAAATATGTCCAAGTGGGAGTTGTTAGTTTTGTGGACATAATTTAGTAGTTGTATGTTAGGATCAAACTCGAGACCACGGGATTGCACACTTTACGTATGAGAATTAAAGAATAATAATTATATATAAAAAGTTATATTTAATTATTAAATACACAAATACATAACGACCGTTAGTATATAACGGATAATGACTAATGACCGTTAACTAATAAAAGGAAAGAATTATAGAGTAAATAATTGGAAAGTCGAGAAGGTTCCGGATCGCTCTTTGGGAGCATGGCCGATCGGTAGGGGATTGGGCTTGCCCAATCCTACACCAACTTGTCCTCCAAGTTACTTACACTATATAAACAAATCAAGGGTCATTGGTTTTACAACTCTTGTACACACAATTATCCCTAAATTTGTTTTCTTGTTTTCTTTCTTTTGGGTCGATCAAAACAAACACCCTCTTAGGGATTCGATCGTTTTTTTATCAAAGCAAAGTGTTTGGTTTTATTTGTGTTAGTTTACTAGCATAACTTTAATTCGTTATAGTACGTGTGTACAATAACGTGGTACAATCATATAACACCCCCATTTTCGATATACGCAGCGGAATATAAGTTGGGGTATTACTTCAGGTATCACAGTCATGAGAATAGAAAATGACTCGAAAAGAGACATTTTAAATAAAATTGTTATCATTCATTTATTTAAATCAGAGTTACAATATAGAGGTCCCAACCGGAAGTTCCAAAATACATTATAAAAGATACGTTATTTGTTGAATGATAACATAATGGACACTCTTTTTATAAGAAGGAAGCCCATTGCCATTCCGTGCCAAGTCATGCTTTTAGTTACCTGAGATAAAACATGCTAAAAGGGTCAACACGAAGGTTGAGTGAATCCATAGTGTTTAAGGTAATAATCAGTTGAACACAAGCTATGTAAAGAGTAAATCAGTAATATTGCAGTTCAGTATATTGCCCTAAGTCTCATGACACGCAAAACGTTAACAGGTTTATCATCATAGTTATAAGCTAATGATGTAAATTATTACATAATTAAATGTAGTAATTATGCCCTCGAGTAGGAGATTGCCAGTCTCTTTATTGATCTCAAATAAGGTGCATTTGGTCACGTTACTGTAACACAAAGGGGTCGTCAAACCCAATAGATCTATTCACTATATTCGCGCTCACCCGTAAGTGATTAATGGTCCATGATGGAGGGTCTTTAAGGGCAACAGGTAACTTAGGCAATATCAATCAGGAAAGCATACAGAAAAATACTTGTGTTCGGTTTTGTAGCATGTATCTCCCCACAAGTTTGAAAAACGTATAAAAAGTGGGACTATGAACTCACCTTAGAAGTCTGGATGGAAAACAAATTAAATAGAGTTGATAAACGTCTCCAGCACGCGACCTGGGTTGGTATGTCAAGTTTCAGTAATCGTATTCAAACATATATGAGTTTTAGTATTCGTTTCATAACGTTTTGATTGATTGTTAAATATTTAAATGAGACAACATGAAGTCTCTTCAAAAGTTGGATAAGATTTTATCTTATTTTATATTTTTATGTTTCCGTGGGTTTGTTATCGAAATAAATATATCTCGTTTACTAGTTTCTATTATCTATATATATTAAACCACAAGTCTGACACACCGATTATTATATTTACTAATTCACATGGTCGGTGGCCCAGTAAGCTCCAATCAGTGGCCCAAGTTGCTAGCCCAAATTTCTAACCGCTTGATAACCACAGGGATAAGGATGAATTGGTTCTTCTCCACCGCCATAATTTCTAGAAATCACTCACCGCTTCCCTCTCTCTCATGTAAGCGCCTAACATACATCACGCACAATCTCTTTTGGTCTAACAAATTTTGTGAAAACATTTTTGGATCTAAAAGGTTTGTTCGGTGATAAGTTAGAGTCGTGGTTTTGCGATGCCGAGGTATCAAATTAAACAAGGTGCTGGATATCAAAGGTGGAGTGTATTGAAAGTGGTTGTATTGATGAAAGTTGTGATGGTGGCGGTGTTTCTTTTGGTCATGATTTTGCATATTGTAGCGTTTATAACCTTACTTTTTTCTATTTATTTATCTGTTTTATGTTTTTCAGGTTTGGTATGAGCTTTCCAAGAACTTTGTTGACGATGTTTTGTTACTGACCTTTTTTCCATTATAGGTAATTCTTGAGTTAATATAGGCGGTAGTTTGCTTTCTTTGTATACAGGAGTTAATAAATTATCAGTTTTGTTTCAGCCAGCGCAGTAATATGTTTTTTTGGGGGCTGCTGTGATTATTGGGTAAATGAAAGCCTGGGAATGGTATGTTTTTATGTTCTTCTTTAAGGTTTGGGTTTCATTTGAGGTATTGTGTTTATTGCATTTAATTTCAATTTTGAACTTAATTTAAGGCGTCTTTGGGATTGCTTATTCTTATTCATTAACCTGCCTAGGAAATACTGCATACGTTTGCTTATTTGGTGTAGTCCACAAGTTTTACTTTCTTATTATCATATATCATTCAATTTGTTATGTCATTATCCTCGTTCTCTAAAAAAAAGCTGTTTGCAATTTTCAGGTTGTGGCACAAAAAAACGTTTTTCAGCTTGTGTGACAAAAAGACATTGTCTGCAGTGTTTTTAAGGGGATGTGCTCATTCAGGTAAGCATTACAATGGTTACTTTTAAATTCAACTTTATATTTATTAGTTGATGTATAGCAATGTCGGTAAATACACAATTGGGTAATGTATGAATAAAGCTAGAATGCTATGGGACGCTTTTTTTTAATAGGTTCAAAAGTATTGTTGTCCATTGGTCCCATTAACACCTTTGTATATTTGGTCTTGAAGAAGGAGGGAAGGGATTGATGAAGAGGATATGGCTCCGGACTTTCGAGTTCGAGGGCTGCCCACATTGATCACACATAAACGTTTTTCCACAGCTTGATGTGTCGATGTCTAACCACACACCAGGGCTCACATCCTCAAAGACAGTAGATGATAAAGGAGATCCACCTGTCCAAAAGGATTCACAGCTGTTGGATCATTTGGACCTCTATGCACCGGATACAATGGATCCATTCGTAGGTATCTGTTCTCTATTGTTACCAGCTGTTACCATATTTTTGGGTATTAATGTTTTGATTGAATGCATTGTGTAGTAGATAACAACATTCTTCTATGCAGACAGTGAAACCCCTAAAGAAAGTACCTTTACTATAAATAACAAGTTGATTTCTGCCCAAAAAAGCACCTGTACTATAAAAGAAAAGATAAATTCTCCCAGAATTTCAGTTTCTGAGAAATGTGTAACAGAGTCACAGTTAAAAGATGAGATGGTTATTGCTGATATTTCTGAGAAGAGTGATTCTGATCTAGCTGGATAGGAGATAGACAGCTCAATGATGGCATTGCTGCTTCCCCATGCTTTTCCTCTGCTTAAGGCATTCACAAGAAAGAAAAAACACAAAAAGATGAACCTCCAGGAGGAAAGAAAGGGAACTGACCACGGCCTTAAAGATCAACTTCTAGGTTTAGTATTAAATCTTTATAGATAAAGTTAACTAATTTCTACCGCACGCAGACAACTAATACAAGTAGACAATTGGATGACATAATAATCAGTGGTTCGGATTTCTTTTAGTTCATTGCCGTATCAGAAAGTAATAGTATTTTGCCCGTAACAAAATTATCCGAAGCATTAATTTGGTAATTTAGAACAAGATACCAATCCTAGAGTACTAATCCAAATGAATAAATATTTGCGGGCAAGATAAACATGTGGAAAATTGATTATGTTGCCCTGGGGCATAGGTGGAACTCTTCATGAAATGGAAAAGAGCCTCAAATCTTAAGGGAAATGTCACATATTATGCCTGTTTATCAAATTATATTTTTATTGCGGAGTTTAGTAACTTATGCTAATTCTGCCGCTTTTTACTGAATTGGCATCCAAATCTTTGGAGCAAATTTAAGGGGAAAAGCTTGGTGGCGAAGTCCATGTTCCAGACAAAGTTTATACTGAAAACTTCAAATCTGCGAAGCAGAATGAAAATGTTCTTTTCTCAAGTACATGTATTAGCTCAGCTATACCTGGTTCAGAAGATTTAATAACTGTTGCGCCTGATAGTTTTGAAAATGATCAATGTGAAGTCAAGAAGTGCTCTCAGGCTGGACAAGTTCAAGGGGCTGTTAAAACTGATCAAAGTACTTTAGGTACACATTTTTACACGTATGGGACCATGTTCATACTAATAATCAATCATGTGAAGTAGTATCTTCTATATTTCATACTTTCGTGTGTATAGTAGTGAGAGTAGAACTGATGAACAATTAGAATCACATTTGCTCTAAAATAGCCCTTAGTGGCAGTTAGTAACACAGTAAATAAACTTTACAAAATTACCCGCCCGCAACGAGGCAGGTTTGTTCTACTCGTTGTAAATCAATTCGAAATATATTTCTAATAATAATTATATGATGTCACACTTTTTACCCTTATAGTTTCATATATTGACAGTTTATACCCCTGAACTTTTATAAAATGACAATTTTTACCCCTCTATTTTCATAAAATGACAATTTTTACCCTTGTAGTTTTGAAAAAGACAATTTATACCCTCAACTATAAGTCGTTGGCAAAAATAGTCCTTGTTTTAATAACTTTGAAATATTTACATTTTTGGCCCAATAAAACTCCATCTTTCGGATTTGGCAAATTTTACCCTTAAACTTTATATCGATTTTAGATTTAGTCCTAGTTATAAAATTAATTAGAGTTTTGGCAGATTATACCCTCAAAGTATTTTTGTCGTTTCATACGAGGTCCTTATTTCATTTTTACGCATTTCAAACTTAGGAAAAAGGCACGACTTGCTACGACTTTTTTATGAACGTTATAATAAGTTTGTAAACACCTTATTTACATCTTATGGGCTTATGATTTGAGCTTATAAGCTCGATTTAATTAAAAAGGGTGCGTTTGCATCATTTTGCGACAGACCACAAAAGAGCTCAAATAACAATGAGGCAAAGCAAATTTTGACGACTTTCTTGTTCTTACAATTAGCTAGCTGGGTGGTCTTTAATTTGGCCAAGTTTCAGAATTTTTGGTTGTCGTTTTAAGGTCGAAATAATTATCCCAAATGGGGCGATTGGGACTGTTTCCGGTAAAGAAAGAAAAAGAAAAAAAACAATTTGGTTTTTGATGTTTAAGTGTTCGAACTAGTTTTTAATGCATGTTTACATGATCATAAGCTCATCTAATCCATCTCTCAAATGTTTTAAGGTTCCCTTGATTAGTAGTGTGTAAAAAAATAAATAATTAGGGGTGTTTGGTTTTTGCTCGATAGAAAGAAAAAGAAAATAATAATTTGTTTTTGACCCTAGCTATCTATTAGAACTATTTTAGTATCATTTCTAAGATTGTTTAGTGTGTACGAAAGTAATGAAAAAGGGCTAAGTATACTTACTTGTTATTATTTCGATTAAGAAGGATTTTTGACGAAATGGCTAGAAATTGAAATGCTATTCCTTCTCCTCCTTCCTAGGCTTCTCAAACTTCTTCTTAGCTCCTAGTTGAACTATAGGATCAGTAGAGAATTGAGTGTGGGCTGTTTTGGGTGTTGTTCGAATGGTGGTGAAGAAAAAGAAAGAAATGTGGGTCGATATTTATAGAAAGGAAGAGCTAGGGTTTTCAAGGGGCTATGCCACCTTGCTATGGTGAAGAGGGGACATGATGAGGTAGTTCCTTGCTAATTGGAAGCCAAGTGTATGGAGAGGGGAAGATGGCATGGGTGGTTCGAACCCTAGCCATAGAATTCACCTACTATTTTTGACTTGGATGAAAATCAATAAGACACGATCATGTGGAAATTTATAGGACATAGAAGAGGACTTGTGGTATATGTGTTGCTTAGTAGTTAGTGAGAAAATGGTTTAGTTTAAGAATAATTAGAATCGAACTAGGGTAAGAATATATGGATCGAATGGCTGTGAAAGGTGGTACATTGGCTATGACATGTTGCACTTAGGGTTTAAGTGAAGTAAATAGATTAATTTAGAGTTAGGTTTAAGTATTTGTTGGGTGGAAATTGAATTAGGGTTTGTTTATTTTCTATATATGTCGAATTGTGTATAAAAGGAAAAGAAATCATGTTGTGCTTTAAAGAGTTGTACCATAGGTTTAGTAGTGTTGTACTATAGTCTAAGTAATATAGAAATTGTATTTTTATTATTTAGTTAGGTTAAATTAAATATAAGTTAGTTTTATTAGGTTTAAAAGTATATAAATGTAATTTTTAGTTTTTATGCATTGGACACTTGTACATTAGGTTTAGGGACTTGTACTTATATTTAGTAAGTTTAAGAAATCTGTTTTTAAAGTTGGTGCATGAAATACTTGTGTTATGTGCTTTAAATTGAGTACATTGAGGTTTATAATGTGGTTTACATATATATATATTTAGTTTTATGCATAAATGACTTGTACCTTGGCTTGAAAGACTTGTACACTTATAATTTGTAAAAATCTTATATACATTAATTAGGGTTTGTGATTTTAGTACATGAAATCATAATTTAGTGAAATCAGGGTTTGTATCGGAAGTTAAAGTGGATTTAGGTTTCTGTGCTTTAGTAACTTGTACATTGATTTAAATGAGTTGTACTTTTTAGTTATTCATAATTATAGTTATAATGGTTTAGGGTTTCGTAGAAACTCTAGTAGATAAGAAATATTGGGTTTGAACGTTTATCAATCGTACGTTAACGAATTAACGTAAAGTGGCAAATGGAATATCGTAAAGTTTTATACTTGACATATGGAAATGTTTATATGAAATAAACATTAAGTAAGTTATTTTTGGTCCGCGTGTGAGAACGTTTATCGAGGATGTGAGTTACGTCACATTAGATAGTAGTCATGATCAGATAAAAAAAAATTATACATAGAAAAAAAAAAGATAAGTATTCTTTATTTAGAATATGAAATAGTTTATTACAAAGTGAAATTTTTACAGTGGATACAGTATCCCCCCGTTGAAGGGAATCTCGTCCCAAGATTCATTCTGTGTTGGTCGAGATGTGAGGAAAAAGGTGTGGGTATCTTACCCGTATTTGATTTTCTTGTTTTAGGCGAATTCTGGTCCTTTCTTAGGATTCTATCTAACCTTAACGATGGGAACACGACTTCAACACACTATAATAGGGTAGTCTGAGATTCTAACTTATTCGAATAGTGAGCGTAAAAATGAGAAGTCGTATAACGATTTGATCGGTGATGTGAGTTTGATATGCTTAAAATGCCTAAAGTTTAAAAATAATATTATATATAATATTATCTTGTTTTTATGTCATTTAAATCCAATAATATCGTTTCACTATCAGTCCTTGGTTATACTCTTAGTCTAAAAAGGGTTGTCTAGGAATTTCCATTCGGTACTCAAAAGGACGTAATTTCGTTAGTTTTATTCCTACTAGATGAAATAAATTTGAATGTTTTGCCACCTAATAAATCCAACGACTGTGAATAGTAAATTATAACGGTCAGGAACAGTAAATTTTAACGGTTATGAACAGTGAAATGTAACGGTCGTTAATGGTAAAATAACGGCTAGTTTTTCCCCTATAAATACCCCATTTTTAATCCTCATTCTTCCACCACCAAATTCTCTCATTAAAATCTCAAAATGCCACATCTTATCACAATCTTAGCAATCGTTTATGCTGTTCTTGCGGTTACCTATTTGGCGTATGTTCCTAATGAAGATTACGCATTGTTGATCCCAGTTGAGCTTCACGATCTTATTAATTTCCTTGATAAATCTAAAGTAATCGGTATAGAAACTGATCTTGAGTTGTATATCAAATATTATGCGGAAACTAATACTTGATCTTAAGAAGAATAAACACAAACTAGTTCTAGGCATTTACAAGACATATGCCCTAGAACACACACACACACACCTTTCTGATATTTACATTGTGGAAGACTTACTAAACTACGTACCCTGCCTCTCTTTATATAATAGAGAGTGCTAGGGTTTACAAAGAGATAAGAATAAGTTATTTCCTGTATCATTGTAGCTTTCTCTCTTTGTCATCTTTAGTCCTTCTTGTTTCATTCTTTTATTTATTTTGTCACATCAAATCTATAAAACCCAACAATCTTCCCCTATTTGATGATGACAAAACAAACAAAGTCGTGTACGAACTTCCCTAGACGAAGTAGAGAAGTTGAGATGTAGTCATCTCCCTGAATGAAACAAATTTGTCTTCCCCTTAAACCATGCCATGCCACCACAATATTTCTTCCCCTTTTTGTTATCAACAAATAGAGAATGAATAAACCGTAAAAACTTCCCCTCGAGTGATGCATGTACATAAAATGATTCTTCAAATCTGTAGGCTTTATATATTGTTGAAGAAAAATATCATTACCAATTTGATGTTGAAGTAGAAGAAACCAACCTTGTGTCCTATGCCTTGTACTAAATACGACTTCGAACGTATACTTAACGTATAGGGAGACCGCAATCTCTTGACAATAATCACTGAGCACAATAATGTAACTCCTTCAAGTGTTTTGTCAATTCTTAGTCACTTGAACGAACAAACAAGTTACCTCCTCACAAAAGGTATGCTAAGACACAACCTTGAAAAATTCCACTGCATCATCAAAGAAGCAACAAAAACTCTTCTTCTCCAATAAGAAAATTAAAGCGAGCCTTTTAAAACATTAACGAACATAAAAAACAAACTCCTTGTGTGTGTGAACTTCCCCTGTGTGTGTGTAAACCAATAACCATACTTACTTCCCCTCACTGCTCGTAAATAATGCAACTATCAATCGTGTAAACCCAGCAATAACGTAACAGCAGAGAGTAAGTCCAACAGCAGAGTCATATGCGTAACAGCAGAGTAAATTCACATCGAGCAGCAGAGTCATATAACAAACAGCAGAGTGAAATAACAAGCAGCAGAGTAAAATATATGCAGCAGCAGAGTAATAAGCGTAACAGCACTGTGTATTCCTAATTAAATACCAAATACTGATCTGCTACTTCACGCATTAATAAACATCGACCAATTTGACCACTCAGTACTGACAAACCTTCTTCTCACAATCAATACAGTACAAGGTTGAATTTTGTGAATCAATTACACTGACGAGCGACAACCTCTTACCAACGATAGATAAATAATACAACTGACCAGTACACAACTAATTTGATACGATATTACCTTGACAAAAGACAAAGAATTCGTCTGACCAAAGTAACTCCTACCAATAGCAATACTTCTTCCACCGATCAATTAATTATAATCTTGAAAGCAATGTGAATTGACCAAAAAACAGATAACGACAAACTCTTTCTATCAGACCAATTAAATTAATAATCGATCAATCAACTTCAGTACGCACGTGATGAAAGACGACAAACACAATTAATTCGAACGGGATTAATTTAAATAAACTTATCTAATCATCACCCACTTATAATCGCCAGTCATCGTTCAACTTGTACAAGGTTAATTTAATACAAATCAAAAGACGACAGACCTTAATTAATACCGTATAAACATCAGTTCGTACCTTCGTCAGATCTGCTTTTGCTTCAAAACTGCTGTTCGACAATATACCATCTTCAAAACAGTTTTTCTTCGACAATAAACTTTGTGAATCCCTAGGTAACGAGCTCCCCAAGCTCTGATACCACTTGATAGAACTTATGCACGCCATCATCAAATAAGTTCTTGGATCGTTTTGAGCCTTAGGGTTCAACAATAACAATGAACAATTATGCACAGCGGAATTAAAACAAATCACAGTTATTGACACAAAGTTTTACCAAACACCATCACCTCCAAATTCTATTCGATCACAATAGAACGGTTACACTAAACTTGTAACAGGATCAAAGACACCTTTGATCTTGGAGGAATACGAACACAAACTAGTTCTAGGCATTTACAAGACATATGCCCTAGAACACACACACACACACCTTTCTGATATTTACATTTGGAAGACTTACTAAACTACGTACCCTGCCTCTCTTTATATAATAGAGAGTGCTAGGGTTTACAAAGAGATAAGAATAAGGTTATTTCCTGTATCATTGTAGCTTTCTCTCTTTGTCATCTTTAGTCCTTCTTGTTTCGTTCTTTTATTTATTTTGTCACATCAAATCTATAAAACCCAACACGCATTCTTAGTTTGCGTTCTAGCGGTCCTTATGCCAATCGTAATCCTCGCTATTGGCGTAGACATGATATGGGGGTAATAGTCTCGAGTTATGGTTGTTTAAAATGAGTCCTTGTTGTGTCTCTATGTAATCCTTAATAAATGTGGAATAAAACTTGTTTGTCTTTATGTTTAAGATCTAGTCTTGCTATCGTGTGTAATGGTTTGTTATTTTTATCGTACAGAATAATCAAGGTGATACATCCCGTGGTGGCTCTCGCTATTGTTGGGTTGGTGGTGGTCTTTGTTGCTATGGCGGTTCAACCTATTGGCAATTCTATACCTTTCCTTGTAATCATTGTAACATTAGCACTGCCGTTGCTAATTATGTCATTATGTATGAATTTTCATGGATTCTAATAAAATTTACGCTATTTGTGTTTTCCATAAATCTTTGTGAATTCTTAGGGTTCTAATGTTTTTGTACTTTTGTCAATTTCCTATCATAGAGGTAATGGGTAATAGGTGCAGGTATCTATTGAGGGTGGTTAAAAAGGGATGTTTGTGAATAGTTTGTTTTGTCTCAAAATTTTGCTTTTGAATGAAGATTGTTATTAGGAAATCTGAAAAGATAACTGTTCCATTTATGACATGATTCTTCCTAAATTAGTCATAGTTGATCAGGCTATGAATAATTGAGGACCAAATGATGTGATGTTTGGCTCAGTTACTGTGGTATTTATACTTTTCAAAAAGTTTTAGATGGTGTTCAACGCGTTGTTTTTGGAAAATAGCAACATAATTATTAAAAGAATAAGAAAATTTTGGTTCACACTATAGTGATGAGTTAGGAATTTCTAGGGTACTAATGGGATATCCTTGAAATAAATCTTAGGGTTCGTGTGAGAATTTTACAGGGTGGTGATAGTCTATTGTTTAGTCAGAAATAATATTAGCCAAATTTCTAATGGTATAACAGTGTTTTGTTACGCACTGACTAGGAACAGGGTAAATAGAATAGAAACTGAGATTGTGATTATTATGGAAGTATTACAAAGTAGAGGTTTCATACAGTAGAAAGGTAGTTGTTATACTTAGGTTACATTCATCGTAACTAAGGTAGAGTATAATAGGAAATACAACTCAGAGAGTTTTAAACTACAGTTTATTTATCTACTACAGGAATTTATCTTCTGCTTATACATGAGTGTCATCCTTGGACATTGTTGGGATCTTAATGAGTTCTCATTCTCTTGTACTAGTCTTGGCTTTCCAACTGATATTGTAATTTGGGCAACGACTCTTGTAGTGTCCTTCTCCACCACATCCGTAGCATACTATGACCAATGGCTGTTCCATTTTACCTACGGTTTTGCAATCTCTTGTCTTGTGGCCTGTTTTTTGGCATTTCCTACATTTAGCATAACAAACTCTAATGTGATGAAACTTGAATCGTTGACATGAAGGTTGTTTTCCACGATAACCGTTTCCATTAGTAGGCGTGGCGATGCAGTCTCTACCAACTTCCTGCCTACAAACTTGTTGGCGATGGTAGTTGATGCGATCTTGTATATGTTTGCGGTAGCAGTCGTGGTTATTGTGGTACTTGTGGTTGTTAGGGATAATGGTTTTCCTATCATCGAGATTTCGCTTTTGGTTATTTTGCTTAATTCCTTGGGTTAGGGTGATGGTAGGTTTGGTCATTCTTTCTGGGCCTTAATGGTGACCTGGTCTACAACCCGTGAAACTTTCAGGAGTATGCTTATAAGACACAGCCGTCTTCTTTTCTCCTGTTGCCATATTGTTGCTACTCAAGTGAGCTACTGTAGTTACTTCGAGTACTGTTGCAATGATGTTGATTATCAACTTTTGAATAGCTTCAGGAGTCATTGGGGTGGTTAGTGCTGGTAGGGTATTTGTATTTTTCATGCTGGCTTTCTTCTATCAATATCACAAGAAACATGAATTTTAGAATTCACGTAATGACCATGTTAGAGTAATCCGAGTAATAAAGTAATTACATATTAATCCTAACAAGTGGTCACAATGCGAAGTTATATCCAATTGATAATCATGAAATTACGATGTGTCTGGTTAATATCGTAGATAAATGATTAACTCTTGGTATAAAACTGCTAAGGAACAAACTAATTCATGTGCAAATGCTGAAATTCAGCAACTTTCTCTTCATTCATCAAGTTTTTCTTTCGAAATTTGTCTTAGAGAATTCTATGGTTATAGCCTAGTTATGGTAGGTATAAGGAATTATAATAATTGTAAGTAATGTCATGGTAGGTCTGATATAATCACTGAGAATAACATGATATTAATAACTTGATCGATTGTTTTTGCAAAACAATTGATACATGGACTTTTATTAATTCTTCATGTGGTAGATTAAGGATTCTCTGTCTCTAGTATAAGTGCTTGGTCCTTTGTTGATAATAGTGGTCCCAGTTTCTGTTACTTGCTGTGCTACAAGTTGGTCGGTTGACTAGGTTTGGAGGAAAAGGGAAAGTGACATTTATTGCTTTTAAGTATGATTTGGTTTGCGTGGAGCCATTTGTCTATTAAGGAGAGTAACAAATGGTGGGATTTTGCATGAGGTCATGAGAAGTCATTATATGCATGCATAGTATCATAGTAGAGCATAATAGAGAGAATTTATTCATAACAGAGAGATATAACAAAAGGGGTTGCTATAGACTTAGAAGTCGGTTACAAGTTCTGAAAGTTTCGAGCTTATTGGGAAAATACAGGATACTTAACCAAAAACTATTCGGTTTAGTGGGCACAACAATGATACATGTGAATTTAAGATCAGTTACGTCCTTGACGTAGATGCTTAACTTCAGCCTCAAGTTTCATTTGAGCAGCTTCCATTTCTGAGAAGCGCTCCTGAAATTCCTGGTACATCCTCATTTAGTTGGCCAACATGGTTTCTAAGGCGAAAATCTTCTGACCCTGGTTTCTTGCCGTGTCTCTGGCTATCCATAGGGTCCTTTCAATGTCTTCCACTCTACCATGTATCTGACCGTATTCTCTTCTTGAATAGCGGATTCTGGAATCCAAGCTTCTAAATTCATGGTTGTAAGTATCCTTCATCTTATCAACCTTTATTCCTAAGTCGAACACTGCTCGTCTCTCGGCATCGGCTCTTCTAAACAGAGTGTCAAGGTTACGGTCGTACCATTCGAAACGTAATGGTTGTAACCCTTCCAGCTGTTCAGTGTGAATGTCTAGGGTGCTGGCGTGTTGATAAAGAAGAGTCCATATTGAATCACGAGGGTTTAAATTATGGTCAGGGGAATTAGGTGAAGATACTTCGTCTGGGATGTCTGGTATTGGGGAATCTGGAGTGTCAGGTAGTGGAGAGTTTGACTCAACATCCTTCCGAATCGTTTCTTGGTGTGAATTTTGTCCAACCTCAAACGTTGTCGGACAACCAATCAACTCTTCATCTGATGTAGTTCTCCTAAGTTTCTGATGTGGAGGCGAGTGGGTAGGTGATGTACAAGTAGTACGGAGGGTAGTTTCGTTAATATCAGGTGTTTCGGGGGACATGGTACTGTAGTAATCCGCAAATAGTAATTATAAGTAATTAATAACATTAAGGGAGTGAAAATAAAGGTGAAATAATTAAGTGTGTAAGAGTAAATATCAAGTGTGTGAAGATTAGTGTAAAATAATCCTAACAAGTAACATACTGAGCACGGTAATATGCAGGCACGGAGGGCGTAAAATGGTATGGTGTAAAATCATTTATTTTGAAAGTGTGGTTATAGTCCAATGTTTGAAAATATTTGGTTCTCTATAACCATGGGCTCTGATACCAATCTGTAACACCCCCATTTTTGATATACGCAGCGGAATATAAGTTGGGGTATTACTTCAGGTATCACAGTCATGAGAATAGAAAACGACTCGAAAAGAGACATTTTAAATAAAATTGTTATCATTCATTTATTTAAATCAGAGTTAAAATATATAGGTCCTAACAGGAAGTTCTAAAATACATTATAAAAGATACGTTATTTGTTGAATGATAACATAATGGACACTCTTTTTATAAGAAGGAAGCCCATTGCCATTCCGTGCCAAGTCATGCTTTTAGTTACCTGAGATAAAACATGCTAAAAGGGTCAACACGAAGGTTGAGTGAATCCATAGTGTTTAAGGTAATAATCAGTTGAACACAAGCTATGTAAAGAGTAAATCAGTAATATTGCAGTTCAGTATATTGCCCTAAGTCTCATGACACGCAAAACGTTAACAGGTTTATCATCATAGTTATAAGCTAATGATGTAAATTATTACATAATTAAATGTAGTAATTATGCCCTCGAGTAGGAGATTGCCAGTCTCTTTATTGATCTCAAATAAGGTGCATTTGGTCACGTTACTGTAACACAAAGGGGTCGTCAAACCCAATAGATCTATTCACTATATTCACGCTCACCCGTAAGTTATTAATGGTCCATGATGGAGGGTCTTTAAAGGCAACAGGTAACTTAGGCAATATCAATCAGGAAAGCATACAGAAAAATACTTGTGTTCGGTTTTGTAGCATGTATCTCCCCACAAGTTTGGAAAACATATAAAAAGTGGGACTATGAACTCACCTTAGCAGTCTGGATGGAAAACAAATTAAATAGAGTTGATAAACGTCTCCGGCACGCGACCTTGGTTGGTATGTCAAGTTTCAGTAATCGTATTCAAACATATATGAGTTTTAGTATTCGTTTCGTAACGTTTTGGTTGATTGTTAAATATTTAAATGAGACAGCATGAAGTCTCTTCAAAAGTTGGATTAGATTTTATCTTATTTTATAGTTTTATGTTTCCGTGGGTTTGTTATCGAAATAAATATATCTCGTTTACTAGTTTCTATTGTAAATCAATTTGAAATATATGTCTAATAATAATTATAAGATGTTACACTCCTTACCCTTATAGTTTCATATATTGACAGTTTATAACTCTGAACTTTCATAAAATGACAATTTTTACCCCTCAATTTTCATAAAATGACAATTTTTACCCTTGTAGTTTCAAAAATGACAATTTATACCCTCAACTATAAGTCGTTGGCAAAAATAGTCCTTGTTATAATAACTTTGAAATATTTACATTTTTGCCCCAATAAAACTCCATCTTTCGAATTTGGCAAATTTTACCCTTAAACTTTATATCGATTTCAGATTTAGTCCTAGTTATAAAATTAATTAGAGTTTTGGCAGATTATACATTCAAAGCATTTTTGTCGTTTCATACGAGGTCCTTATTTCATTTTTACGCATTTCAAGCTTAGGAAAAAGGCACGACTTTCTACGACTCTTTTATGAACGTTATAATAAGTTTCTAAACACCTTATTTACAGCTTATGGGCTTATGATTTGAGTTTATAACCTCGATTTAATTAAAAAGGGTGCGTTTGCATCAGTTTGCGACAGACCACAAAAGAACTCAAATAACAATGAGGCAAAGCAATATTTTTACGACTTTCTTGTTCCTACAATTAGCTAGCTGGGTGGTCTTTAATATGGCCAAGTTTCAGAATTTTTGGTTGTCGTTTTAAGGTCGAAATAATTATCCCAAATGGGGCGATTGGGACTGTTTCCGATAAAGAAAGAAAAAGAAAAACAATTTGGTTTTTTATGTTTAAGTGTTCGAACTAGTTTTTAATGCATGTTTACATGATCATAAGCTCATCTAATCCATCTATCAAATTCTTTAAGGTTCCCTTGATTAGTAGTGTGTAAAAAAATAAATAATAAGGGGTGTTTGGTTTTTGCTCAATAGAAAGAAAAAGAAAAGAATAATTTGTTTTTAACCCTAGCTATCTATTAGAATTTTTTTAGTATCATTTCTAAGATTGTTTAGTGTGTACGAAAGTAATGAAAAAGGGCTAAGTATACTTACTTGTTATTATTTCGATTAAGAAGGATATTTGACGAAATGGCTAGAAATTGAAATGCTATTCCTTCTCCTCCTTCCTAGGATTCTCAAACTTCTTCTTAGCTCCTAGTTGAACTATAGGATCAGTAGAGAATTGAGTGTGGGCTGTTTTGGGTGTTGTTCGAATGGTGGTGAAGAAAAAGAAAGAAATGTGGGTCGATATTTATAGAAAGGAAGAGCTAGGGTTTTCAAGGGGCTATGTCACCTTGCTATGGTGAAGAGGGGACATGATGAGGTAGTTCCTTGCTAATTGGAAGCCAAGTGTATGGAGAGGGGAAGATGGCATGGGTGGTTCGAACCCTAGCCATAGAATTCTCCTACTATTTTTGACTTGGATGAAAATCAATAAGACATGATCATGTGGAAATTTATAGGACATAGAAGAGGACTTGTGGTATATGTGTTGCTTAGTAGTTAGTGAGAAAATGGTTTAGTTTAAGAATAATTAGAATCGAACTAGGGTAAGAATATATGGATCGAATGGCTGTGAAAGGTGGTACATTGGCTATGACATGTTGCACTTAGGGTTTAAGTGAAGTAAATAGATTAATTTAGAGTTGGGTTTAAGTATTTGTTGGGTGGAAATTGAATTAGGGTTTGTTTATTTTCTATATATGTCGAATTGTGTATAAAAGGAAAAGAAATCATGTTGTGCTTTAAAGAGTTGTACCATATATTTAGTAGTGTTGTACTATAGTCTAAGTAATATAGAAATTGTATTTTTATTATTTAGTTAGGTTAAATTAAATATAAGTTAGTTTTATTAGGTTTAAAAGTATATAAATGTAATTTTTAGTTTTTATGCATTGGACACTTGTACATTAGGTTTAGGGACTTGTACTTATATTTATTAAGTTTAAGAAATTTGTTTTTAAAGTTGGTGCATGAAATACTTGTGTTATGTGCTTTAAATTGAGTACATTGAGGTTTATAATGTGGTTTTCATATATATATATTTAGTTTTTTGCATAAATGACTTGTACCTTGTCTTGAAAGACTTGTACACTTATAATTTGTAAAAATCTTATATAAATTAATTAGGGTTTGTGATTTTAGTACATGAAATCATAATTTAGTGAAATTAGGGTTTGTATCGGAAGTTAAAGTGGATTTAGGGTTTCTGTGCTTTAGTAACTTGTACATTGATTTTAATGAGTTGTACTTTTTAGTTATTCATAATTATAGTTATAATGGTTTAGGGTTTCGTAGAAACTCTAGTAGATAAGAAATATTGGGTTTGAACGTTTATCAATCGTACGTGAACGAATTAACGTAAAGTGACAAATGAAATATCGTAAAGTTTTATACTTGACATATGAAAATGTTTATATGAAATAAACATTAAGTAAGTTATTGTTGGTCCGCGTGTGAGCATGTTTATCGAGTATGTGAGTTACGTCACATTAGATAGTAGTCATGATCAGATAAAAAAAAAAATTAAACGTAGAAAAAAAAAAGATAAGTATTCTTTATTTAGAATATGAAATAGTTTATTACAAAGTGAAAATTTTACAGTGGTTACAATCACACTATTGATTGTATCTTGGATTGAATTACAAAACGGTAAGGGGTAATTCTAATAATCCACATAAACCCTAATTAGGGTTCATCTTGTTGATTATTGAAGAATTGATTCTTGTTTGGCTAGAATCAAAAGGTACGCATACTTTTACATTAGGTTAATTAATTTACATGTTATATGATCCTATACGCTTCCGCATGTGTACTTTATGTTTATTGTTTATATTTATGATTAGTCATGTATTAAAATTCCATCGGTTTCTCCTTTTCAGCTACCTAAAAACATTACTCGCATTTAATCATAAAAATATGCAAGCACAACAGAACAAAAATATGCCATACACAAAGATGATTGTGGATTTGTCATAGCACGAACCAAAAGAGAGAATGTGGGTTGTGGATTATATAAATGGCCTCTTCTTGTTGCCTTACATGGCATAGTGATTATACAAGAAGCCTAAACAACTCCACAAGGAATAAGTCAAACATGAATCAGATACAATCATACAAGTGTAGAAATTAACTCGTGGAATGAAGATGAAGAATCATCAGATGTTGATTACCTCACAGCCCTCCTAGTCAGAAAAGTCAGTATCATAAACTGTCAAAGCACAAATTTGAGGAATTGTGGGTGCCCAAGCACAAATTTGAGGAATGAACCAAGTTTGAGACCAAATAGCTCAAATTTGACAAGTTGACCAAATGACAGGACATATAACATGTGGAAATTATGGAAGATTGGATCAATGATCCTTAAACAGTGTTAGGATTCAATATGCAGAATTGACGGGTCTTATGAATGGATCATTATAATGCCTAATAAGAGGTTTCCTGGCTTATCGCAGAAAGTATGTGTATTTCAATATTACGTTCGACGTAGTTAATTCTACAAAACTAGCTAGTATATTTATTTTTCAGAAGAAAATATCATTCAAAAATATCTATTCATTCATCACTTACAGGACGAGAATCAGATGGATGATGCTAGGTGCCGCACAATTCAATGTGAAAGATGTTGCAGTAGAACACTCGACCCACAAGTCAGAACTGACGATTTGTAGTTTTTGAGAGTGGAATTATGATAAGGTAAGACGAATCCGAGCTCAGTTGGAAAAGCAACGAGTTTTTCTCGCATCTGAGCAAAGAATGGTGGTGACTAAACTAGACATTCACATGGATATTGGGGAGATCCAACAGAAACTTTCCCTATTAAAACTAAGGTTAAGCGAGTGAAGGACGAGAGTGGTAAGAAAAGTCTGATCATCACTCTGGTTCCAACCAAAATCACGACAGAAGAACATAATGGTGAAGGTAGCAATAACCATAAAACTCAGGTGACTAGGGAGCCATTGTTGTGGAAAAAAGCTCATGGAAAAGGCGATATTCACCCAGGCAAACGTAACACTGGTGACCAGTGAAAGGACATTAATCATGGTGATTGTTGCACAGGAGACGACTACAATTTGGTTGTACCAGATTATAGCGTATTGGGAACAATCAACGGAGAAATCACAGAAAAGGGTAATATGGATTGTGTTGGCTGGTTTGGTAAAAGAGAAGCTCGAGCAAAATGAGGACCGGAACTAGGCTGGTTATATGGCTCTAATGTTGATATGGAAAAGAGTTTTTATGCAGATGATGAGAAGTTGCAGCCTGCAACTTATTATCAACATAAAATTGAGTTTTTTATTGGCCTTTTTATGTTGTTTCACTATGGTATACACAAGCAGAAACTACAACGAAGAATATGGGATCCCGGAATCAAGAATGTTTGCAGCCACACCTTGAGGACAAGGTGCTTTTGGGGGTGGGAGTAATGATACGAACCCGATTAGTACTTTCCTTATGAATATTTAGTTAGTTTCCTCTATTATAATTTCTTAATGAACAAGTTAAGTATAGGATATATTTTTATTATATATAGAGGATATTAGGGCTGTAATAGGATTATGCAGAATTTTATGAATGGTTTAGTGATTTGATATCATTATTGAGAGAGAGATCGGCCTCTCGAAAGTTGATCACCTATCTTTATTTATCGTTATTGTTCTTTTATCTCATTATCGATCCAGTTCGTATCAAATTATAGTATGGTCAAGATCGTCTGAAATTCAGGTATTACACTGCTCGTATCCAACGCCTAAAGTAGAACAAAAAGAGTGACTTAGAATAGGCAAGTGGCATAGACTAGAGTTAGCAAAATGAGCTAAACTGGTCATTTTAGTATGGGGTGGGTTGACCCGAACACTTTTTACCCGAACTTTCCAACTCTGTTATAAACAATTAGTTTGTCAAATAATAGTTAAAATTTTCTGATTAAAATGATACAAGAGGTTTTACGAACTGATATTTTTTGCTTTTGATGACTTCCAACCCGTTTGACCCAGTTGACTTTTGCTATTTTTATTTTTTACCCATTTGACTCACTCATTAGTACTTTGGTAAAAATTATCAATTTCATGGGTTGAAGGGTTAAACTATACCGCTGCATGGTAATATTTTATGTACTCCTAAAATATCGATTCCAGAATTACAAACTTTTACCAATGTGTTGCACCTTTGGGTTTGAATACGAACATGTGTGTTTATGTACTCCTAAATTTAAAGAAAATTTTGAATTGAAGTATTCTTTTAAAGATTATTGTTGAGCTTTTTTTTGGAAGGTGACTTTCATTTTTTGGTTGCCATTTTGGCAGGCCCTCATCCACCACATGCCCAGACTATGTTGTCTGAACCGGATCCACGCTGGGCGTAGTGAGGACTACAAACGGCATCCGCCTGGAAACCGTACCGCCTCCACACGACTTCCTCGCTGGAGTAACGGCCGGATGAAAACCTGGGGCGGCTCGGATTTGTACCTGCGCAACATTGGCTTACAGGCTCGAGTAACGGCCGGATGAAAACCGGGGGCGGCTCGGATTTGAACCTGCGCAACATTGGCTTACAGGCTCTCCTCTTCATTGCATAATACCAACAGAGCTTGTGGTCCACAAGTGAGGACTTCCCGGTAGGTCACCCACCCGGTACTACTCTCACCCGTGACTCGCTTAACTAACTAAGCTTCAACCACTAGACCACAAAGGTGTTAGTTTTTAAAGATTATTGTTGAGCTATTAATCACCCATGGTTGACTAATGGCAAAAGGCTTGTTACTATATGAGTCTAAATTCAATTTTCTTGCTTGGTGCCAACTACACTAAAATGGTCACGCCAGCCTTTTGAAAAAAGAGAGTTTTATCCGGTTTGAGTTTCTGTGATGATGTGTTCAAACCCTGTAGATTAGTAAGCAAAACCATATTTCTTCATTATTTACTCCTCTAATTTCAAAACATTTTCGTATTAATAATATCCAACGCATACACAGTATCACAAAGTGAATTCTTATATGGACTGCACAAATAGCTAAAATTGCAAATAGACAAAATTGTTGAAATGAGATATCGTGAACGTGAATCATAGATGGTTGAAATTTTGGAACAAGAATAATGAAATATACAGATTTTTTGTGAAATTTGTTTACCTTTGATTTAATTCATAGGAAAAAGGAGATGGTATTTAATAGGGGTAAAGCGGTTTAATCCGATCTAATTAGTTAGCAATTGTATTTTGAGCATGACTAATGCGAGTTTTTTTTATTTGGCAATGTAAACGAGATGAGCTGAACTCGGGCTTGTCAAAGCTCGAGATTGCCTTGTGAATCACACTACGCTTGAACTCGTTTATTTCCTTTAAGCTGGTTTTGAAATGAAACTATATTTCCCCATCTTGAGCTCGCTTATTACGTTAGTCCTAATATAGCTCGGGCTCAAACTCGTTCATGCTCAACTTATTGTGAGCTTTTATTAAGTCGATTCCAACTAGCTAACAAACAACTTTACTCATTTATGCCCATGGCTGTAAACGAACCGGGCGAACACGAACGGAGCCTTGTTCATGTTCGTTCATTTAATTTTAACCGGACAAATAAACGAACACGAACACTTAAACGGACGAATTTTCTTGTTCATGTTCGTTTATTAAGAAAATGACTTGTTCATGTTCGTTCATTAAGACACTAAACGAACGCTAAACGGACATAAACGATAGAACATAAATGAACATAGACAAACAAACATAAACTTTATTAAATTATGCACCTATTATTGTTTTATAAGTGTTGTTTTGTTTAAACAAACTAATTTTAAAATTATACAATTAAAAGATATGATATACAAACATAAATAAATAAATGAACATAAACGAACGTTAACGAACTCATAATCGGACGTTCACGAACATAAATAAACGGACATGACTTTTGTTCATGTTCGTTCATTTAACTAAACGATCGTAAATTATTGTTCATGTTTGTTCATTTAATAAATAAACAAACATAAACGAACTTTTTACCGAACGGTTCATGAAATATTCACTGAACGTTCAGTTCGTTTACAACCGTACTCATTTATGCCCATGCTTTCATCCAAAAAACTCAGAGACACACAACCTGATCAAGTTACAACTTATCCAAAAACACATTTAACACCTTAAAACACAAGCCCAATAGGCCATTCAACTAGATCCACCAAACATCTTGTTATCCCAACCCTAAAAACAGCCAAAATATCCACTATAAAACCCATCATCCAACACTCATAAAACCCTAGCCACACTCACTAACAAAAACACAAACACAAACACAAGTTGGTTTTATATTCGACAAAGTGACTCATATTCGAACCATTCTTAGTTGTTTTGTTGGTGGTCATAGTCCATTCGAGAGAATATTGATTCATAATCAACCTGTTAGTTATTTATGTTGTTAATAATATATATGGGGAAGAGGGTATGATGTCTTTATTGCTAGTACAAATATTGTTCTAGTTTGTTTGATTCATCTTACGATTTTATAAATTTCCCCATACAATAATTATAAAAAACAGAAGTATAATGCTTGTACACCAATTTTATTATGGTTTCCAAGTTTCGCTCTTCTGTTACATTTTTATATACAGTAACATTTAGCTCTTACTAACTTTTTGTCAAAAATCTATATTTTGAAACCCGGTTCGACCCGGCCAGTTCAGCCGGTTCCGGTTTCTTTAATACTTTGAAACCCAGTGCTAGCCGCCGGTTTTTTAGCTGTATTAGTGTTTGAAAAGATGAAAGAAACATGTGTGTCTGGACATGTGTATAAAGTATAAACTGTTAGGTTTTTTTTGCACAAACCGGGTTGACCCGGTGACCCGGCCGGGTCGATCACAGACCCGGTTTTGAAAACGTTATAAAAATCGGGTCATTTCAACAACTTACTGGATTGGTTTTTTTGGACTTAAATTTCACTTGGTGAAATTCACATAGGTGATAGATAAGGACTTATATTTATCCGTTATATTCAATGACTCGAAATTTAGCTTAAAGTAGAACCCAGTTTAGTGGCAAAACTGTGTATTTGGTATGGAACTAAAGTGTAATGAGTGATTTTGGAGACTTTGAGTATGGGGAGGGTGTTTGACGAGGTTCTTAAAATGAACTTGTTGTTTTTGAAACATGCTGTTTAAGGTGCTTTGATACAACATTTTAAAAGATAATTTTTTTATCACAACGATTTGGTTTTTGTATCTCTGACTCCATAATTGGGATCTCCTTTGAGGTAATGCTTCAATTGTGCAAGGATTATTCTATGCATCTAGTGAGACCAAAGGAGGCACACAACGTGTCATCCCTTGTCTCTCCCGTTGGATGTCCACCTCGGGATCCGTCTTTGCAAGATCGTAATCGTGGGATCTTAAGATCATACTCTAATGTTATTTCTTAATAGTTTTTGTAATATTATACAAATCTACAAATTATTATACATTATAACACAAAATATTACGAATATTTCATAGAAATATTGTCCTAAATTATAATTATGAAATGTTTAAAACGATTAACATGTTGTTTTTTATAGTTTTTTAGTTTGTAATCCGAGAAAAATAAGATCGGATTGGATTAGATCTTAAGATCGGGTTCTTATAAGATTTTAAGCTTGCAAAGATCCTATGTAGGATCCAGATCGTTTTTGCTTTGCAGTATCGTAAAATCGTAAGATCCTAAGATCAGGATCGGGATCCTGACAACTATGCTATAAACTTGGATGGGCTCCCCGGCAGGGCACGAAACCCGTACATTCTGACGAATAAACCAACTTAGCTTCAACACACACTCACCGAGTGAATTTGCACAATTCACTCCGTCTATTCCGGAAGTGTTACCCTAGCCCATGACTCCTGTCACGCCGAGGGGTCCTTACAGAATGTAGGAAACCAAATTAGATAGCCGCCTCAACCATCCGATACGTACCTTACATAAACAATGTCTTAAGATACAAACAAGATATATGAATTCATAAACAACTATATTTCAGTTGTGTGAAAAGAGATTGCTAAACAACAAATTGCAAGTTTCATATGAACATTTTCTTGACCAATTTGCCTAGGGTATCAAAAATCGCTTCTTCTAGATTATATATTGGATCTATGAGGAAAACTAAAATAATATAACAAGAATCACCTTCATTAGAGATAAACATCAACACAAATAAGCCGATTTATATAGAGTTTTGATATTGAGGGGGGTCTAAAAGATTGAATGTGCAATGCACGTGTCTAATGGGATGTATACCTCTAATTTTTTTTTGGCCTAATCCCTGATTCACCAGGGAATGAAAAAAAGAAGCGGGCCTTCATAAATAATGATTCCTTGCCTTTCTCTTTCTCACCTTTCCATTCCACTCTACCAAACATCTCAATAGAAACGACTAACATGTTAAGAGTGAAGCACATTTTGAACTACAGTGAATTGCATTACAGGAACGTGGACAAAACTTCATTAAATATTAGCATCCGCATTAAGATACAAAGAACATCAATTTCACTTGGTGCGGATTAACATACATTGAATTTGGTTTCTCCCATGTTGGTTGTGGGACTGGTCGTTGTGGGTCGCGTCGTTTGCCTTTTTTTTTTAACATTTAATTGGTTGAATGAACTCTCTTGCTATACAGTTTAAACTCTTACATGTATGGTGATTGTTTATAATCACTTTATCAATTTGAACCGTAATTGTGAATTTGATTGGCAGTTATGAGTTTGCTGGATCTTGATTGACGGTTTGCTTCAATAGAAGCTTTGATAGCATTTAGAGAATCAAATGTACATTTTGGATTTCGGAACAGATTGTATTGACTTATGAAAAGTTATTACAATGATATGTACAAAGAAGTCTTTTAATACTTGTGGCTTTATACACTAACTGCTACCAAAATAACTAAAATATCTAACAATAGAAATGAGCTAGCTTTACTAACTTGACTAATCTACATTGTGTGACACATATGCATACACTTATTCAATAGCATCCTCATCTTGTGTAAGTAAAAAAGTAGTGTTTGGATATCTTTGGACTGTTCGAACATAATGTTGTGATGGAGTGTTTGAATGTGTCTCATTGCAAGAGCTTCAGCTGGAGTTGGCACTTGGCAGTATGGTCGAATTTTATTGACAATATAAAAAAGTCTGCATGAACTAGTTTGATACATATACATAGCATTTGTCATGGCTAGATCGACTAACTAAAGCAAATTGCATTAAGTTGTGTTAATGCATCATATATCATATTTTACAGCCTATTGTAGCAGACATATAAGATCTATAAATGAAGTCTTGTAAGATTCCTTTTAAATCAATTGCCATGTGTACTTTATATGTGCTTACGGATCATCCTCAGTTCCTCTCTAAGGTTGTGCATCTTTTTTTAAGGCTTAGCATATGGTGAAATTTCTATACAGTTACAGTATATGTTAAGTGAACATGTAAGGATTCAGTAATAGACTTAAAGATACCTTCAAGTTTTGCGGAATAATTGAAGCCTCTTCTGATATTTTCCAAGCTGCTTTAAATAGTTACTGTGAAATCCATATAGCAATGTAACATGCTTTCTTCATTTGTATTGGAATCTCTTGTAACAGTAACAGCAAGTAATAATGTAAATGAATGGAATGAAGTGCTAAATAAACTGAGTTTAACTGGTGCAGCCTATCTATCAAACATAGATATGGATCTCCGTAAGATCGTTGACCATATATCTGTTATTGGTAAAGTGCTTCGGCTGTGAAACTAATTTGTTGAGTTAATGTACGATGCAATAAGCTTCTTATTATAGCACACTCTCCTTATTAATGTTCAAGTATGAATAAAACTCAAATAACAGATATCTGAGGGTGTGTTTGGAATTGCATTTAGAAAGTGACATTGTGATAAAAAAAATAATCAACAATAAGTCTATAACCAAACAAGCTAAAGATATCTGATGGGGTGTTTGGCAAATTCTAATTTTGTAAGGATTCAGATGTAAATGACTCCGAAATGGATAGATCAGCAGAGTCAATTTCGTTTCAGCTACTTCAGAATTTGATTATTTGACCACTATGTAATTAGATAATCAGAAAGTTTTACTGTTCACGCACGCAGAAAACTGGTTAGCTGCAACTTGAGAACACAATAATTAGATATCCGCTGTTGGAATGCAATGTCAAACACCCCCTAACATTTCCATCATAAGTGACTAAAGCAAAAGAGAAGACACATTGAACAACAGTGATTTGCAACAATCGAAATATCAAGGCACTTGTTTGATAACAATATCCCACATGTCAGATGCAACATCACCTAAGAAATTAACATAGCCACATTATTATGCTATAAGTAAAGGTTACGTTTGTTTTTTTTTTTGTTTTTTTTTTTTTTTTTTTTCTGATATTTTCTGTCTTGTCTGCAAAACCATTTATGCGAGAAAAGAGGTAGATCTAAAATTTCTAAGATATAAGAAGTGATAATCAGACAAAAAAGATATGTACAAAATTGAAAAGAAAAAAGTCATTTTTGCCTCTTAGGTCTAAAAATAAACAAACACTCTTCTTAAAGAAAAAAGTCATTTTTGCCTCTTAGGTCTAAAATAAACAAACACTCTTCTTTCATTTCCTTTTCTGCTTACAGACATAAGAGGAAAAAACAAATGCACTTCTTTCATTACCTCTTCCCGCCTGCAGACATAAGACGCAAAAATAAACGCACTTCTTTCATTTTCTCTTCGACAAAAGTGAAAAGAAGTTTTATTTTGAAAAAACAAACAATTCTAACCGTAATAATGCAATAATTTGATTTCCCAAACAGTAGAAACAACACAATGACTTGATTTAATAATCATTAAACGCGACTAATTCACAAATACTATAACAATCTATAATCAAATTCATAGACCTAGTAATAAATTTCCTCATTTACAAATCAAATTCATGGAACCAAACTGAAGAACCACTTCAATTCAATTAATGAGCAACTAAGAAACCGTTACTAAACCTGTCAATAACAGGTTCAGTATTAGCATTCACAAATAGCATAGATCTAACAGCGAGAAGCTTCTTCCGTTGCAAACACCTCGGTCCGTTATACCTAACCGTAAAACACGGAGATCCTCCGTTGACATCTTCCTCAGGAGATCTGAGTGGTGATGAGATGGAGCGATTGAGATAGATCTGATGAGTTATTGTTTTCATTTTCGAGTCACGGAGTTGAGCCAGTGCGCCTGGTTTCAAGTAACGGAGGAAATTGGTTGAGCGGTGTCGGATACGGCGGTTATTCATCATGGTTTTTGGAGAGGGAAGGAGGGAAAGTTGGGATTTTAATGGGGTTCAAGGAGCGGGAATATAAGCTCCTCAAATTTAAATTTAGTAAGGCGCGGATATTTTTTATTTCTTTTCTCCATTCATTTATCAACTTTTTTCGTCTATATTTTAAACATATTTCAAAACATTTTTTGATCACATCCATCACTCACACTTCTAAAACACACAAATACACCATTTTCAATCCCAAAAAAAGAAACACAAAAAACGTTATCCGCCAAGTTTATGGCATGCTTTATAACGCGAGCATGTAACATGATCTTGGCGCCATAAATACCCCCTAGTCTTAAATGTTTACGCTTTAAACTTAGTACTCATTACGACTTAAAATTACAGGTTCTATTTCTATTTTGGGATGTCCCAAAATAATAGTCACCTTCTAGTGTCAACCAATCAAAAAAGAATTTAATGATTGATTGAAGAGTTTAGTGGTCCCATTTTTCTTAAAAGCTGTATTTTCTATCCGGAAATAATAATTTTAAAACAGGAGAGTATCAAGTTGATAACTGAATATGAAAATTAATCTCTCTAGATGCCGAACTCAATCTCCACCATAAATAAAGGAAGATTATAACATCAAATATTCTTTGTCACTGGATTTTTTTTTCGCGTTATCACCAATAATTATTGAAGTCCTAAACAGTGATCGGTTTCTCTCATACCTCCGCATTGCGAGCATCATGCTAGTATTTCTCTCAACCAAACATGCCGTTAGGGTGTATTAGCATCCAATTTTAAGATGCTTAAGCAATTAAGCGTACTCAAGTGAGAGTAGTACCGGGTTGGGTGACCGACCGGGAAGTCCTCACTTAGGGACCATAAGCTCTAATGATATCAACCAGCTGCCTTAGAAGCCTGGGCCCAGCCATATGATGTCTTGACCAAACAAAGGACGCGAGTTCGAATCCGATCCGCAGCATGGTTGGGTATTGGGTGGAGGTATTTCACAGGCATCAAACCTTTGCTGGGTAGGGTTGATGGGTACCATTATGGTACACAGGGTTGAGGTGTCCCTGCCAATCTACACTTTTTTTTTTTTTTTTGACCAAGTACGCCAACAAGGCTTTTTTCTCGAGATGTATTTGCAGTCTTTGACATTCAAAAATACATTATCAAAATCAAAGATACCTCTAAAAAATTGCTCAATAAAAATTCACTTTAATAAATAATTCACTCGGACAAATCATAGGTTCGATCTCTCTAAAAAATTGCTTATCGTCAACAAAAACGAGTATTTGTAAAACAATTCAGCAAGAACACTACTAGTCAAAGAAACAACACACCGATTCTTGCAACTTACCCTTAGAACAAAACATAGCAATGAAAAATGCTCCTCTGTTTTGAATTGATAGTAATACAACAGATAAGATACGCTGACAAAACTTACAACATCCGTTTCTTCTACATGGTCAGATCCTTAGCAGCAGAAGAAGGTCCCTTCTTGGCAGGATTGTATACGCTGAAGTCCCCGAACTCCCTTCTACCACTGGCAAAAAATCGTCCAGTCATATCCTTTTTTCAAGAACAGAACCTCAGTACGATGCTATTAACAAAACTCAAGTATCTGCCTATTTAAATGTGTGTGGATCATAGTTTTAACTTTGGATTCTCATATTGATTGGGAAGGTATAGCTTTTCTTTTTTGCTCACTTAAGTGAAATAAAGTGTAGAGGTGACGACTTCACATTTTCACCCCATTCATCTATAAATGGGTTTATTTGGGTTATATTTTATTTCTGATGGGTAACGGATTAGGCTAAAAATATCAACTATTAAAGTTATTAGTGAAGGGATGTATATTGCAACTCTTCAGTCCCCTAAACCTAGTTCTTTTGGCCAAACTAACTGCACGTGGAAGCAAGAATACGAGGGGTGTTTGGATATGCATTTTGAAAGTGTTAAATGTTTTCTTAAGTAAAATGGCATGTAAATAACAATGTTCTGGTGTGCCTTCTGCTGTTTGATAAACAAGCAGATTGAGCGTATGATGAACTTCAATTATATATGGAATTGATACAAAAAATTACCAAAAGAACATTTGTGTGGGAAAAAAAAAAAAAAAAAGTAGATAGTTACTGCAAGATGGTTGTAAAAGCCTCTAAACTAGCTTGAAGTAAGTCATTCTATGGTACCCTTTGGTAATCAGTTCTGGTACGGTTACTACAAAAGTGATTTTAATTTATGCTCGAATAGAGTTAAAGAACATCCTTCACTTTAATCACCGCCTCATAACATCCTGGTAACCGTTATATGATATTTTAGCTCTATATAAACTGCATTTGCATTATTTTTTTATTTCTTAGATTCATATGTAAAAACATGGAGCATAAAATTATGGTAAAAATGGCGGAAACTTAACATACCTATGTGTCACATCCCAACCAGCTGGTAAAAACCGAGGATTGATTGCTTCAACAAACACTTGTCTCCATCTTTGACAAAATTCACGAATCCCATCTTCCCCATGTTCCTTCAGCAGATAATCAACAACTTGCTTCCCATGTGGTCCATGCCCTAATAACGATAATTTTGAACCGCATGTAGCAATTCCACCATCAGAACTTAAGTTTACAGATCCATTTTGTTTAGCAGATGCATCCGTAGGTTCAGAATTGATATCTGAATCCAACATAGAACCATTTCCAGGCTCATTAATTTCATTTTTAGACGTGTCTGCACCATCTTCTATATCACTATTTAGTGCTGTATCTGAGACGATGTTTTTTGAGGAACTATTAAGAAACGAGCCTCTCTTTTTCTGCATTCGTCGTTTCTCGTGAGGACTCATTCCAACATAGAAAGCATTTTCCAAGTCTTCATCCGATATCTCTCGTCCTCCATAATACTTCCTGACAATCTGTATATTAATCAGCCACGAGGTCAATTTACTCAAATCAGCACCAGATTAGTGTCACGCCAAAAAATTCTTACTTTCGTAAGTACCAACATATTTAGTGTTCTGACCGAGTAACCATTACAAAGTACCTCAAAGCGAAAACTGAAACTTGAAAAAGTTTAGACTCCTAAGGGTAATTATTCATACCAAATTGATTAAAATGTCGAAGAGCAAAAACTATTTGCATTCTGTAATAATTTTTAAGGTTTTTGCCACCCAGCCTTTTTTTGCCGACTTTAGTGAAGTTGAATACTTGAGTGGCCTCAATAAAGGTAATGTTCCGTTCAGAGCAGCAAGGTTTTTTTTGAGAAGTATAAATAAGAAGGAAATGTTCAGTAGCAATTAATTTGAACATCCTTCATAGTTCATACCTGTGTCAATTCCTCACGGCGTTGAGGCGGCATCCTAGGACCATGCCTCAATAGAGCCATTGCAGCCGTACGCAACTCTAAAGGAGACACACCCCCATCACCAAGTTTCATGACAGACGTAGAACCTCCAGAAACACCATCTCCCTCACTAGAATTAACCACTTTGTGTACAAATAACGGTATCCCATAGTCCGAAGCGACTTTCTTCTTATACTTTTCAGCAAAAGAGTGTGCTTTTTCATGACAATCGACACAAACTAGAACAATATCGTGAGAGCGGTGGCTTTTTAGATGTTCAGGGAAGTGTATTCTATAACATGATGGGATGATACGGTAGCGTAAGTAGTGGTTTCCTTCACCACAGCCTACACATATATTTTTCTTGCTCTGTATATAGAAATCATTTCCTTCATCTTCTGGCCGGCCTTTAGGTTCAAAGAGAAGCATTATGGCTGGTGGATCTTCATCAACAAGTTTTGCCAGATCTCTCTTCAAATACCTGCAAGGTTATTGGCTATGTATGATTCCATAATTCGAAAAACAACACAAATATTCAATAAAATGATTTAGGGGATTTTATGCGGTATAATACTTACTGGATGACTTTTGACTCATTTGACAACTTTTTAAAAGATCATTATTCTATTTAAAAATAAATCACTAACCATTCTAGCTTCCTTCGATCACAGTAACATAACAATCGTCCATCATTAGCATATATCCTGCAATTGTGATAAACTGGCGATTTACAGGAAAACTTCTGAACAAAAAGCTGTCGAGAAGCCTTCCTAGCAACCTGTTTTGAAAATTTATATCCATTTTCTTTTGAAACTAATCTCTTTGGCACTTTAATATTGTTGTTAGACAGTAGGCCGTAGTTGTAAAGAGATAAAGGGCAAGAACCATTTGGCCCAAGATGCTTCTTGATATAGATTTGTAGTATTTCATCAGGATTCTGTAATTCACCTTGAAGAAGAAAACGGAAATCAACCAAATGACTTAAAACTACGGACGATGGAGAACGAGTGGTAGAATTTGAATTGAGAAAGTCAAGATGTGTATCAGCTTGTGATATTGTAGTGGAAATATCTGTTTCGGTTACTGGTACTTTTTCGGCAAGCGCGACAATAGCATTATCGGATAGTACGTATTTAAGGCTCTCATCATGCATGCGGGCCTGAAACAAAGACAAATATAAAAATCTATAAGTAGAGGTGTACATTCTGACCCATTTACTCATGCATGGTCAATTCAGGGCGTGCTTTTTCTCTAAGCGGTCAAATGAGTAAAACAAATGAGCGAAATGGGAAATGTATGAAGCGATTCGAAAGTAGCCTAAACAGTCTTTTTAATGCACAGAACATCCTAAATCACTTAAACAATGAGACTACTATGGGAATAATGTAGCTTTGAGCTTATGACAAAAGAGGGAAATCCCTTAATATGGTGTTGTACGTATTGAAATGGTTTGAGAAGCCATACTTTTTTAGAGAGTAAACAAATTAATCACCAAATATGGCCAAAAAACTTCAATTATGCTAAATCTAATTCCAACATAGGACCAAAGGTCAACTTTAAATAGCAAACTAGCCCATTATATAGAAGTACAATCCAAATTGGACCATTTTGCAAAGTAAGTTGCTATTTTAATGATTTCTCCCAACCAATAAATACAAATCTCGACAAAAAGTGCCTTTGCTTACAATCCAACCCGTTACCCACCCCACCCATTTTTGCAGCCTGCAGTCTAAAGGGTAAGTTGTTTACCATGAAATCCCTCCAACAGCATAGGCGTCTGACAATACCCTGAAACTGAATCGATATAGAACATTATACAATGGTAATATCACCAACAACCCTAGAGTACTTTCAGTATATATATCCTCTTCTCTTAAGTATGGGAAATTTTTACAATTTCCATGGTATTTATCAAAAAGGTACTAAATAATAAATCTAATATAGCATAAACAGCATGGAAATTGTAAAAAACGCACATACTTTTGAAAAGAGGATACATACATATACTACTGTTTAAAAAACCACAAACTGAATAAAGAATGTACCTGACTGTTGTTTGTAGAGCTTCCAGGATCATTCAAGTGCCTGGAAATAATTGAAGCAGCAGCAGACTGCCCCGGGGAAGCTTCTAGTTCTTTAGTGAATAGTTGCAGACACACAGCATTGGAACGCCGGCTGGCCTCGTAAACAAAATCGAATTTGTTGTCATCGAGACTGGCTGGATTTTCTGATTTACTAAGATCTTTAGAACTACAGTACAAAGAAGATACAGTAGTAAAATACAAGATACATTCTCTAAAAGGCTTTATTATGTGGTTGTTCTAAACCTGCTATGGAGCCACAAATGCTCTAGCAGCAATGCAATTTAGCATATGAAGTCATTCATGCACTAGTTGGTTAACATAAACGGAATATTACGAATCTAACCCATACTAGTTGGTTACAGAATGTACCCCTTTTTCTCAAATTAACCGAAATAGTCAAATAACACTTGATTTCACAAAACACTATAAAGTACAGAATTTATGTACAAATGACAGGAAGACTGCACAAGTTCTCAAAAAATACACAATTTGCATATCTTGAAATTAAGGAAAATCAAGTTTCTGGCAATTTTGGCTGGTTCACAAAATTTGGGTCTTCCACAAAATTTACTTGTTTATAGAATTATAGTTGAAGTCATTAAGAAGGTGTACATTTTGTAATACGTCCCACAATAAGTAGGTCAGATTTGAAACTTTCTCTATAAGTACTCATTTTATGGTTATATGTTGTATGTTGAGAGAGGAAGAGAGACAGAGCGCACCATTTTTCTGGAGTTTGAGCTCAGCAACAAGACAATCTGCAATATACAACAAATAGTGTGCATCCATCCGAGCATATTCAAGCATATCTTCTGGCAGTGGACGTAGTCTCCAATCTTCACGCTACAGTTTCATATGTTACGAAAGAGACACATTCATGGTGCACGTGATAAATAAATTAGATATAATTCATCAAGCTACTGATAGTATCATACCTGGTAAAACTTGTTAGTGATAACACCACAATATGTTTCAAGTAAGTATGCTAATGATCGCTGTGGTTTTGATAACACGTCACATGCCTGCAAAGCAGTCAATCGAGTGACATCTTTAGAAAAGCTTGAGTAGATTATATACAGTGTGCTAATACAAAACCTCACCTTGGCAGTGTCAAATAAGTTTACAACATAGATATGAAAATCCCTTTGTAGCCATACAACATCGTTATCAGCGCCATGAAAAACCTAGACAAGCAAACCACCCAGTGTTTCACATGGAAAATAAAGTTAAAGGAGATAACAAAAAAGACAAAAAAAAAATAAATAGAGAATATAAAAGAAGATATGTTTGTAATATATTTAATCAAACTTGTTACTTCTGAACTTTATACCTTTTGTAACGATAAATGATACAAGTTGAAACTACAAACCTAGAAATACCTTGCATATATTGGGATTGGCAAATACAGGGCCGAGGATTCCCATAACATCATGAAGAGCGATGGTGTCCACCAAATAATCTTCATCTCTTGTAGAAATCTAAATTCGAGAAAATAAAGACAGGCATTAAAACACCGTCGCCTTGACAATGCCAAGGCTAATACCACATAAAAAATAAGAAACATGTGTCCCACCTGAATAAGAGCTGTAAACCCTAAGAACGAACGTAAACTATGTTGTTCAGTATCCACAGCAAACACTCTTTCTTTACTCAATATTTCAACAAGCTGTTTCAACTTTACTTCATTGTCAACCCAAACATATGCATCCTTCATGTCACCCATCTTACCATTAGAAAATTCAATATCTAGCTGTGGTTTCTCCAACAGAGCCTTGATCTCCGATTCATAAGGATGCAAATCCGTAGAATTGTCTGCTATTTATTAAAAGTTGAACATTTGTTATATGTATCATAGAAACATTGGTTAATGCCAGAGGTATATTCTAGTTTTGGCAACTTTTAGAACATACATTTTTTGGTCATTCAGCTCACTGAACTAACAAAACAGATTGTGGTGGTCAACTGGTAATGGATATTTCGGATATCAGTTACCAAGTGATGAGGTGCAGTGGGTTTGATATCAACTATCAAGTAATTTCAGTTACCTACTTAATATCTGAAATGGTAAGTTTACCTACATAATAGTAAAAATGTAAGTTCAGTGAGCTAAATGGTTTGATTTAAAAGGTTTATGTTAGGTAACTAGTTTCCCTAATGACCTTATTTAAGGTTTACATATGGCTACCTATCTTAATATAAACACGTAAGTTCATATTTTAACTGCAAGTTCAGTGAGCTGAACGAAGTGAGCTTAATGACCAAAAAAGTACATTACTCAAAGTGGCCAAAGATAGAGTATGTTACTTTAAAAAGATTGTGAACAATCCATAGACTTCCCAATTAACTACTTGGAGTATAAGCAATTTATGCATAGCATATGACATAGTGAATAAATCAGGACTAGATAACTCGAATACTAATGAATTACTTTAAATAAATGACTCCGAATAAAATGGCAAGTGGTCAACGATTATGTGAATTGCCAATAGAAACTGGCATAAGCAAAAGAAGAGATATTGAAAAACCAAAAGTGTTGTGAAGGTGCAAATTTAGTAGCAACATGCACAGAGTTAAGCAAGCTATTAGGGAACATTAAGATACAAATCAAAATATAACTACTGGATCCTCAAAGTTAGTTTCTCAATAGATTTACAAAAATGTTGATAAATTATGATCATGTTTTGGCATATGATTCTCCTAAATTTATGGTTAAAAATTATTACAAGCATCAGATTCCGTTTGCATAGCACTTTCTCGGTTTTCAACATTAGAAACGCTTACATAAATACTCTAGCTCACTAACTCATTATGCTATCACCTCTCTATTTAAAGCCCCAAAAACTGATACTAAAATGTGGATGCCCTAAATAATATGTTCCAAAGTATAATATTAGGGGGTGTTTGTTTCGACTTATATAGGCCGCCTTATGGCTTATTTGGTTTTGGGCTTATGTTTCATAAGCTCACTTTTTTGTGGTTTATTTTGAAACTTTTCGGCTTATATAAGTTTATTACTGACATAATAAGCTTATATAAAGTTTCAAAATAAGCCCCTAAAAGTGAGCTTAGGTAACATAAGCCAAGAACCAAATAAGCCATAAGCCGAAATAAACAAACTAGCTGGGCACCTATAATCACAACAAAATTAAACCCAATAAAAAAATTACCATGAATCTTGAAATGCTTAAAAGGCGCGTAAGAATTATTAGCCAAAACACGCTTAAAGTTATGCTGACATTTGGCCTCTGTTTTCAAATAACACGACTCTTTTAGCCTTCGATCTCTTTTATCTAATAACACTTTAATAACTGTTGCAAGTACAGTAACACAGGACACTGTAACTACTATCTTAATCTTATCTTTCAACTCCATTGTTTTCTTCTTGATCGTTCTGATGAAAGCTTCAAGGTTGACCGTTAATGACGGCCTAGCTGACATTATGGCGGTTTGATATGGGCTTTTCTGAATGTATTATGGCTTTGTAGCCCATGTTATAGTAGTGGGTTGAATGCATGGGCTCATACTAATATATGGCTTTGCACGTTATAGACCAATTTATGAGGGCTGATAACCCTGTGGAGCCACGTGACAAAATAGAAAGATGACACGTCAACAAAATTGATAATATATATATATATATATATATATATATATATATATATATATTGGGTTTTTCTAACTTGTGCCATAGTGGCACAAGCTTAGAAGTGTTTAATGAAGACAAATATTTCTTTAAATAACTTAATTTCCATATAAAACACTGATAATTTTGGTAGACATTACAAATTTAAACAATTATTAATATCAACGAACATGAGAACATGGTAATGTCAGTTCATTTAATGCCTCTTAACCTCTACCACCATGGCACAAGTTAGAATTTCCCATATATATTATCTGTTTCTTAATTTGGACGGCCTCGTAACCACCACCATAACCATTTTGTCTGGCTTCGTCACCGTTGTAGTGGTGAACTGGTGACTGCTTTTGACGTCGAGCCACATCAGCACCACCAGCTCTATTGCATATGCGCTAATAGACTAAAAGAGTAAAATGATGATATGTCTAATTAATTTTGAGCTTAACATAATGACATGTATTTATTCTTTTTATCTTGTCACGTGACTAAACAATTTTGCTGGTTATAAAATTACGCGCGTGAATTAGGCATGTTAATCATTTTTTTTTTTATTCCTTTTGTTTTTTCTAAGAATTAGTTTATGTGGAAATTTGATCTAGTTATCTAACAATATGATTTTTTTTTTTTTATTATTATTTTTTTTTTCAAAATGATCAAGTAAGAATATGAAATGTTGTTCAAGATAGTAAGTGGTCAAATGTGTCGAAACTGGTCTAAGGTATGTTTGAATGTTTGTAATCTTCCAAGAGCTATGCTACATCCATAAAAGAACTACAAAGATACATCCACAAAAATGAGGTGACATGTTTTGATTGGTGCATTTTCAAATAATTTCTCCCTCTTTAACCCAATCAAAACATGCCATCTCATTTTATGCTTTTAACAGTCGAATTTTCTTGATCATGTGTATATGTGATATGTATAAAGTATCTATTTGTTCGACCCACATAATCTTAATCTTATCTTTCAGCTCCATTGTTTTCTTGATCATTCTGATGAAAGCTTCAAGGTTGACCGTTAATGACGGCCTAGATGAACATTATGGCCATTTGGTATGGGCTTTTCTGTATGTTTTATGGGCTAAATAAGTTGGACCGATTTGTAGCCCATGTTATATTAGTGGGTTGAATGCATGGGCTTATGCTAGTACAAACTACAAAGTACAACTACATTATCACCCACCAATTTTTGTGTTATGTTGTGATCACCGGTCACTGCACACCACGTACCACTTTTGGAAAAAAGACGGGAAGCTTTTGTTTGAGTTTATCGCCTTTGCAGTGTGACTACTTTTGACATAGACCCACATCAACACCACCACGATAGTGGTCGTCCCTATCCTGCATGCTTTAAGAGACTAAAAGAGTGAAACCATAATACGTATAGCTCATTTTGCGTCTAACTGGCATTTATTCTTTTTTTTTATCTTGTCAATGTGATTAAAGATCTTTGTTGGGCATAAAACTAAGCACGTGAGTTAGGCGTGTCAACCACTTCTTCATTCTGGTGGTTTCTACTTTCTAAGAACTGGTATATATGAAAGTTTTAATCTAGTTACCTAGCATGAGTTAAGTTGTTTTATAGTTTGTTTGTCTCTAAATGATCAAGTACGAAAATATGAAATGATGTTCAAAAGAAATACAGTGTTCAAATGGTAATCTTCTATAGCCCTTCTTTTAGTTTTAGCAGTCGAATTTTTATGATCATGTGCAATAAAGTATCTATTGTTCGACCCACATAATCATACAATTCCATTATTACTTACAAGATGAAACTGGGTCAGAAAAGAATATGTGATCAAATCTGGTACGTTGGTTGGAAATGTTAAATCGGCTATTGTCGTTCTTTATGCAACAATTGAAATGCTTAAAGACCGATAATGGTACCAAGGCAGGCCATAACTTTGTCACTCTTTATTGGCTTTATGTTGCTAGTCCATATACCTTCCTTTTGTATTTCAAGTAAATGAACAAAACAATTAACTCTAAATATTTTGTATTTTATGCTTATTTATTTTTCTGTATGTATTTGTGTGGCCCAAGCTTTTTGGGATGTGAAAGATTTACCAAGTAACAAATCACATGATTCATGGAACATCAAACTTTAAGTGGCATAAATATGGGATCACATGAGGTAGGCAGTTATTAAATTGTCTTTGGATACACTAAAAGTGAGTTGCAATGTCATTAATTGGAAGCAAGGTATCCTATATACCTAAGATCACTCCTTGATGTTTATGCCTCAACCTATACACTTTTTAAGTGCAAATTTATATATAAGAATGAAACTAAACCATAAAAAAATAACGTGTTTGATGAGCTACAATTATATACTAAAGTTCTGAATAAGAGAATACGTGCCTCTTGGACAATAACTCTTGGTGCTATATAAGTTGGATAGCGTGATACCATATATAGCATATACGGAATCAGGACCAAATATAACCGGATGCACAAATTTTTTGTAAGTATACTAACTAAATAACACTAGAAACTCATTTTGATGGACCGGTGCATTTAAGATGCAGTTTGGAAAAATCGATATTTTTTTTTCAAAAATTAACACTACATCGTAAAAATCTATATGTGTCCTGTTACCCCGTGAGAACCCCCTAGTTCCGTCCCTGATATATAGTTCGTTCGTTTAAAGTTATTTGAGAAATCAAAATTTTACATTCTGTAAGTATAAATATTTGTTCAGAAGTAAATAATTAAGCAAGGACAGATCTTTTAAGGGGCAAGAGGGGGTTGTGGTCCTCTCAAATTTAAGACCATTATGTATAATTATATGTATTTTAGATGAAAAATAATGTACTCCGTAATAAAAAGACAAGTAAAGGTTTGGCCTCTCAAAATTAAATTATTGTATTTCGGCCATTTAAAAAATATTGTTCAAGCTCCGTCCCTATATATAAGGTAAGTAACCATGAGAAGTGGATAATACGAGTAGGTAAAAAAAATGCGTATGTCAATAGTGATCGTTTGATTTAGTTTTGTTCACATTCAATTAAATAAAATTTTAAATCAAGACCTTGCTTAGATATTTTTTGTTATTTGTTTGTATACGAAATGTCTTAATAATTTGTGAGGAATGAAAACACAAAAGTTAAGAGCCAAACCATAAATTCACTATGTTCATGTAGAAACTTATCACAAGTCACTATATATGTCATTGTCTACGATCTACCCAATGAAAATCCAATTACTGTTACCATAAAATTCATTCTCCTTTCATTTTTGTTCTATATTAATAATAAGTCGGTTTAGTCCTTTCATAATTAACTCGTTGTCGAGTGATCAATCAAATTTATTGCGTATCGTCAAAATGAAGAAAAAAAAGTAGATAACTGTTACGATTTCACTAACTATTGTACTTCCCAATTCCCATGCATGTTCCTCTCATTGTAAATGTCGTATTCGTTTATTAATTGCTACATCAATATATGTACTCTAGAACATGCTGAGATATTAGACTATGAGTGAGCAAATTAGAAAATCAACACGACTCTTTCGATTAAAAAAAAAAAAAAAAAAAACTTTTGTCAACAATAGCGGCCGAAGATTATAAGTCACCGGGTACATTTCATTATAACTAAATAAGACTCATAACGACTTTTTGGGACACAATGTATTTCAGAAAAATTGAGATCTTTTACTATATTTAATAGTACGCGGAAAAAACCAACCTAGGTCCGCTCCTGTCAACCAACAAGACATCAAGTTTTAGAATCAACTTTCGTGTTGGTCGTGTGACTTACCGTGAAAAGATCGGTTTCTCCTTCGAAGCTTCATTGTCGATCAATGTGAGCTAACGCGCTAGTTGATCTTGCAGAAATATATCGACTAAACAAATATTTGAAATAATGAAGGAAAGATTATAATAATATGAATTCGTGGTTGTTATCACGTGTAATGACAGAGTAAATACATATTTAGCGAATCTAACGATAGATTTAACCGAACTCCTTGCTGAACTAATAATAATATCACAAATAATACGTCCACATGTCATGCACATCCCAAAACAAACCAAATTTCTGGTTAAAAAAATAACATGGACGGTGACAGATGATCGAGGTAAGTATTCTAATAGCATCTCAACCCGACCAATGGCGTTGTCTTCAATACTATTGGATAATTTTTAAAAATTTTAATGTGATAAAATCAGTTTGGATTTTTTTTTTTTTTTTTTTTTTCGACGGCAATTGTGGCTACATGGCTCCTAGCCCAGAAAGCGTAGCGAGCCTACACAACCAGGTTGGGTACAGCCCAGAAGGCAATGACACCCTTCCCTTTACGCATACGGGAGGAAACTCATGTCTCTCTAGACAAGACTCGAACTTGAAACCTTACCTAGGAGGGTAAAACCTCCATACTGCTAGACCAGAGGCCCGTTGCTAGTTTGGAATTTCTATTGGTTTGATGTACGTAGTACATGCAAGCAACTGAACCACGGAGTGCTGCAAACTTTTAGGTACCAATTACCAAGGTTTATATAGGGAGATATTTCCTCCTACGGCCGTAAAGAAATCGGATAAGTAACGAAAATCCTATAATAACCCGTTCATTATACTATTTTAGTTTGTTCTAAAACAAACGTTTACTTATATTATAAGTTTTAACCAGTAAAAAAAGGAATTGAAAAGTAAATGTGATATTCTATTAGTTCACACTTGTCACACTTAAAGTGGATATGAGATGGAGAAAGTAGTATACAACTATCACTACATATTGCAGATAAAATTTCTTAAATCACATGTACTACTGCTTTGTTGTGATAATTATGTACGATTATAACGACCATCAATCATTACGTGTCAACATTTAATGTTTTTTATTACTCTTTTAGTTATGAAAATTAGACATGCATGTGAAAAAAGTAAAGAATATGAGTAAGAAGATCTAGAGGATATTAATTAGACACAAACTTAATTAACAATACTCATTTTAGACCACACATGATTTATATAACCAGTTTATTTTTAAAAGTACAAAAAAAAAAAAGTAGATTTTAACGATATCAACGTATTAATGTTTAAACATAGTGTTGAAAAAAATCATTGTGTTGCACTTCTGAAATTCACAGACCACAAACTTATATAAAGTTTAAGACGGCATTCATATCTATAAACTCCATCAAAACTTTTGTACAATTTTAGTTTTATTTTCGAGCAACATCGTTTAGTAACGACGTGTATATTACAATCCATATATGCACCTTCAATTCATCGCGGACACTTTCAACCACCATTGTTTCCCTGAAGTTGTTGTAATTCAGCTATATTTGCAAAAGTTTAATTAGCAATAGCTCTAGATGGATTTAAAACACACTTCATTAGTATTTAGCTCTAGATGAATTTAGCTCAAGGGTGATATTAATTATCATCTACCGAGTATTAGTTTATAAACTTTTATAATGTTGCGTTTAACTTTATGGTTCAAAGATTTTTTTAACATAATGATGCTATAAATATTACTTAACATTGATTTCAGTGACCAAAGTAACTTTTATATTATTCCACACTATAGTTTATTACAGATTTACAGTTATTGTTGGATAAATCAAGAAGTCTCCAACCCCTAGCTTGACCACATGTTGACTGCAGTATTATATTTCATTGTAGAATCCTAGATATATATGAATAGTTCGTACTGATCCCGTAATGTTTAGTGTTTAATTGTATTATGAAATACTTCTAAATAAATTGTTGCTCGATTTATAGATGATATTCATCATTGGGTTAAAAGATTTGGTTACACCGATGTTTTAAGGAAAGCATAAAATAAAGTTGTGTAGAAGAAATCACGAAAAGTACTGCACCATGAACGTGATTCTTGTAGCTAGCTTTCTTGAGCTGTGGGTACCTTTTGGGGTTCATTACAACTTGTAAAATACTCAGCTGATGTTCTTCGAATAGAATGGAAGCTAAACGGTAAACGGATGAAGTTTTTTTATTTAAGTTATTTTGAAAGGGCACATCTTTGACTCAAATATACGCGGCTGAAGTAGAGTATGTCCGTAAACGTTTCCAACCGTTTCTTTAATGCCTAGCCACTAGGCCAATTTGATGGTGGTTTTCGAATAGAATGAAAGCTAATACCCCTAGTAATTACTTTCGTGTATACACTCTTTTCCTTTTGGCGTTTAATGCTAACTTCATTAGTAAAATACCACTTAAAGGTTGCCATGGTCTAGTAGCAAAAAAGATCGATGACTATCACATTAAAATGTGTAAGGTCTCAAGATCAATTCTCTTATGTGCAAACAAACCTGAGGTGGTCACGTCAAGCCTCTGTAAGGGAGGGCTTACTGGTTTGAGTTTGTGTGGCGGTTAGTTCAAACGCAATGGATTGGTTAGCCAAAAGGTACAAAACCATGATTCCCAAAAAAAAAAAAAAATAATAAATACTTCGTTAGTAAATGGCAATATCACCCTTGAGCTTATAAATGATAAAATCATCACTAGTTGGTGAAAAGGGAGATCAAAACCCAAAATATACAGATTCCCAAAGAGTCACATTCGACATGGAATGTATTCTTGGATGATGTTGATATATACATGTGGTAGTTTCCATCATATCCATTGCAAAGTTATATTGGATAGAAAGTTAGAATCTTTGGCTTAAAGCTAGGTTCCTTTTAATGTATGGTTGGTAATAGTAATTAAAGAATTGAAGTTATAAACGTAAGTTTAATAGCTCGATTTAAACGTCATTATCAACTAAGCCATATCTAAACACTTTTTATGGAATGATGAAAATAACGCTTTCGCTTGTCTCTTCGAGCAAATGTGTTTAACTTTTTTTTTTTTTTTTTTTTTTTTTTTTCTTTTTTGCAACGTAGTTTGTGTCTTGCATATATATGTGTGTGTTATACTAGCATAATCTATGTAAACGGGTAAACAGTGAATGGACGAGGTTTACCTTGTTAATGTTATACCAGGAGAGTGAGTCTTTGATTTATATGTATGTGGCGGGTGGCCTAGTTAGGGTTTCCTCTTGACCATTTCCGAACCCTTTCCTTGGCCCTATTTAAGTAAACTAATGATGATTAAACCTTGGACAATTTGTGAGGACATCAAAATGTACGTGAATTTCGATCTATGTTTATTCCATTTTCTCAATATGTAATAAGCAATTCATCCTTTTACTTTGTTTGATTGAGCAATTTGTTGTATAGACCCTTGATTATGATTGATCAAAACCAGTTTTTTACCGCATGAGAGATAAATCCAATTAACCATCAAATGATCATCCTAGGTTTATACATGACATCAATCATTGAATGAATATTTTTATTTATTTAATCTAACTATTGATCATTTTCTAACCTCGTCTATTTGGTAACATGGTACACATGATACTTTTAACTTGATCATAACACCAAGTTGAAAAAATATGAATATTAATTTGTTCGTTATACTAATGAATGATTGAGGGTATGTTTGCATGTGGTACTTGACCCAAACATAAAGTAATGAAAACATTTATTTATATCTTTGGTTTCAAAACCATGGTACATTGGTACCTATCGATATATTAAAAATCTCATGTCCTTTTAGGTTCATCAAAACATCTCTTTAACACGAACCAGACAAGTTTGTTTGTAACAACGCTTCACGAAATCACAAGTGATTAGATGCCTACTCTAACACAATATCATGCTAGACCATGGCTTGTTTACCAATACGACAATCGACACGAGTTTGGTTCTCATCTTCATGATCATGAAAAATCAAACAACGGCTATGTTTGGCGTGAAGCTTTTTGAAGCTTTTTGGGGGGATGAGCGGTGAGCAATGAGCTTTTTGATTTTTACTGTTCGTTTGGCAAAGGAGCAATGAGCTTTTTGATTTTTATTGTTCGTTTGGCAAAAGAGCGGTGAGCTTTGCGATTTTTTAGGAATGCTCATTTTTTCAATACTTCTTTAAGAAGCTGTGAGCGGTGGGCCGTGAGCTGTGGCTACTGCTCACAGCTACTACTCACCGCTCACAGTTCACAGCTCACTGTTACTGCTCACTGCCACTTTTACAAAACACAACCCAACAACAAAAGGCAGTGTTTCTAAATGTAGATGGGATTAGATTGTCACATGGACAGCACGTGACATGGGACCAGAGTTAGGGGAAGGATCCACATGAAAAGTGTTATTTTCATTTTTCATTGCATGTGGATTTTGTAAGAACTGAAAATGATCAGGTACGGGTGGGTGTAGCGTAAGTATCATGTTCAATGGATGCTTAAACCTCACGTGCTCCCCTGTCTTCCCGTTTCTCTGGGATATCACGTGCCTTTTTCTTTTAACTACTCCTCCGTTCCAAAATAAATGTTCGTTTGACTTTTCAGAGTCAAACTGGGACGGAGGTAGTAAACTAACTTTCCAAAAATAGTCCCTAGAGTTATGTTTGATCCTTGGTGAAATTTTGGTACCGGGAGAGGTGGGCGATGGCCCAGGGCATATCAAACTTTATATTCATGTTATATTAAAAGAAAATCAAAATATGAAGATTAAGAAGCAGATCTTATTTTTCGGAAGAAGAGTTACGAAGAAGACGACATAGTGGAGAGAAGGAATAAATTTACGGAGTATATCTTATCGTGGTCAGTTGACCAATAGCTTTAAAATAGTTTTTTTTGAAATTACTGTAGTTGTAATCAAAACTATTGATTTACCCATTTACACCCTTAATTTTCTCAAAAACTTGAAGTGCTGTCCATACGCTACAAAAGAGTCCACTTCTTTGCAAACTACACTATATATACATTTTTGTGTGAAATATGGATTGAAGATGTTAACTTTGTACTTGATAAAAAAATCATTTTTATAAGGTAGTTTATTACATATTAACATATACAGTATACATTAATTATATTATTTTAAATTAGAGTGCTAGGATTCATAAGACATGTTATCATTTATAGTTAATACTGACATTTTTTTTCGTGAATTGAGTGATAATGTTAGTTAATCTTGACTAGAATAAGATAATTGATGATTTTGCACAAAGAAAAATGTTGACTAGAATGAGATAATTGATGATTTTGCATACAGAAACGCATGACAACATTGTTTTAAGTGATCTATTTTTTTAAAACTTGAATTCGGAGTTTATACAATCATGTTGTACATGTCATTTATTAAAGAAAAAATGCCGTGAGGATCAACTATGTAACTTGACTAGGTTATAAGCCATAAAAGATAGCGCATTATTTGTTTACGAGGGGCATTTTTGTACCAGCTCATCCAGAGCATCAAAAACCTCAGGACCGGCCCTGAATGGGGCCTTAATATAAGTAAAAATGAAAAGCATATACACTCTCGTTATCAATTATTAAAAAAAATAATAATAATAAATAAATAAATAAATAAATAAATATTTATTTCAAATTTTCAGTTATGCTTTTTTAGTTTTGCATCATTTAACTTATAGCTAATTAAGTTTTATCAAAACAACGAGTACTACGCATTTCATTTTTTTTATGTTTACCCTTTTAGTTTTGCAATATTTGACTTATAACTTATTTCTACCCATGCTATTAATTATCAAAAAAAATTACTATTCATTTCAAATTTTCACTTATGCCCCTTTAGTTTTGCATCATTTGACTTATAGCTAATTAAGTTTATCAAAACATTTGCTATGCATTTCATTTTTTCATGTTTACCCCTTTAGATTTGCACAAAAAAAAAAATATTTGACTTATAACTTATTGAGTTATATAATCAATTGTTATTCGATAACTGATAAATTGTTATTATTTAACTGCTTGAATAGTAGATTTTTTTATAATTAATAATAAAGGTAGATTCCAGTTTTACATCACTTGACTTATAACTAATTGAGGTATATAATTCGATGTTATTATTTAAGGGTAAATAACTGATAAATTGTTATTATTTAATTAGATAGTACATTTTTTTGATAACTGATAATAAAAGTAGATAAATTTTATTATATAACTACAAATTACTGATTTGGTAGTTGTTTGGATTAGCTTATTTTGTCGGAGTATTCGCGTACATGAATATGAAAAAAACTTATACCTCATGTTCTCGGCTTATTATGCCTTTTTAAGCTCATGTACTTAAATAAGCTATAAACTCATCTTCTTATATATCAATTTCAAGGAAGGAATGAAATGAATAATAAGTTGGGGCATTTTAGCATTTTTCATTTTATATATTAACTTTCTTTTTCTTTTTAATATTTTTAGTTTTGACCATTTACTTTGATTTCTTATATCTTATAACCCTATAATTTATGTACTCGTATGTTGCATTTTTCACTAAATAATTTTTTTTTTTACTTAAAATCTCATTCTAAGTTTCTAACATTTGACTCATACTCATAGTAATAATGTCGAACATTTTATTTCATACTCGCCACCGTCATCTAAGCAACTTTCTCAGATGGCTTAAGTCGAACCACATATATTTTATGTGACAGTCATAAGTTTATTATGATCTTAATCCACGTTTATAGTCGAGGCGAATAAACAATCAAGCGTAGATAACTTTACATGGATAAAATATTTAGCTTCTACTGTAGATGTTTACCAAAATTAGGTGATCGCATTTTGAGGTGATTAGTTGTGTTTCTTAAACTAATAAAATTTGCACTTTATTAATGTAAAGAAGTATAACAAAACGAGACGAACACTCAAGATTACTAATTTATATAAATATACTAATAAAATAAAATAAAGACAAAAATACACCGTTGGTCCCTAAACTTTCCTAAAAACATCGTAGGGGCCCCAAAGTTGGGAAAATCGTCGCCGTGCGTCCCTTTTTCAAGTTTTTTTAGGCCGATTGTGTCCTTTGACCCGTAATCCGCTGGTCAACGTCGTTACATTTTGTTTTTAGCATTAGGGCATAATCGTCATTTCGCATTGACGCTATACCAAGTCTGTATTATTTCCACATGTCACATCCCTCTTCCCGCCCCATAAACACCTAGACTGCCTCTTTTATTCGTCCCAAAACTTTCTTTACAAGAATTATCAGAATTCACAAACTCTCATTGCATGTCACAAAACCAGTTCCATATTATTCAAAATTCGAAAACATGGATTTTACTTTATGGAAAGTAAGAAGAGATCCAGGTTATCCAGTTGATGATACCGTTCTGTACAACTCTGCCAAGAAGAAATATGGTACGTTTTATTGTTATAATCGTTGGAATATCTAATAGGGGCATATTTTAATTTGCTATTAAGGTTTGATAATGTGCTTTGGTCTATTGATATGTTTCAGGTGGTAGATCTAATATGTTTAGCATGACGGTTCATCAAAATGGTATTTTTAAATACTGGCCTGGTAGAATATACGATGGAGGTATGGAAACTTTAGTTGATTTGGTTGATGTTGATAGTGTGTCAGTTGAAGAGTTGGATGTTCTTATGTATGAATTGGGTTACGAGCTAGGTCAAAAAAACTACTATTACTTTGTTAAGCCTGGTAGTAATTTAGATGATGGTTTGTATAGCTTAAGTGAGGTTGCGGATTTAGAAATATTGAAAGATCTTGTTGATGACCATAAGATAATAGAAGTTTATGTTGAAAATGGTAAGACAAGATTGGATGTTGATGAAATGTCAGCAAAGTCAATTAGGACAGTTATTGCTGATGTGGATGCATCAAAGAAGAATGCAGCTCTTGCTGTTGTTCCATATTGCTCGCAAAAATTGTTCATAGAAAACATTGCTAAAAAGCCTGTGGTAGAGGCTTTAAGTAAAGTCACACAACCACCTTTGGAAGTCAATACTTTGGTACAATCTAGTGAGTTGCTAGAAATTGAACCTTTGATGACCATAGATACACCTGTTGAGCATATGCAAAAAGATAGTCCTGCTAGTGTTGACTATAGCCAAAAAGATAGTCCTGTTAGTGTTGACCATAGCCAAAAAGATAGTCAGTTTAGTGTTGACCATAGCCAAAAAGGTAGTCCTGTTAGTGTTGACCATAGCCAAAAAGATAGTCCAGTTAGTGTTGACCATAGCCAAAAAGGTAGTCATGTAGAGGTATGTAAAACTGAACAAGATTTTGGTCATCAAGACAAGGAAATAGATACACCTGTTGAGCGTATGCAAAGAGGTAAATCTGTAGAGTTCTGTGAGACTGATGAAGAGTTAGGTGATGACAATGTTAGTGAAACAGATAGTTCTGAGAGTGATGTCGATGTTATTGAGAACATTCAAGATGGAAACATAGTTGTTGATGACGAGAATACTTTTGAGGAGCCTGATGTTGATGTTGCTTTGTTCAAATTGATTGGGACTACATAGTTACCCACTATAGGTAGCTCTAGCCAGATACCAGATGATTTTTTTAAGAAAAATGAGATAAAAGAACTCTTAGATGATAGTGAGTTTGCAAGTGGTTCTGAGAATGAGGATGAGTATGTAGTTAGGAAGAAAAAGATGAGGGCATACAAGAAACAAAAGTTAACTGAGGCACAACAAGTAGACGACGAATTATTTTTTTTCTGTGGTCAAACTTTTGTAACTGCAAAAGAAGTGAAAGATAAGATCAACCTGCATTCAATACAAACTAGGAGGAAATTGCAACTCATTAAAGATAAGGTAACAACTTTGAAGCAACTGAACAAGCTCAATGTCAAACTGATGCTCAATCTCAAAGTTATGTGCATGAAACCTGTGGTCAATCTGAAGCAAGTGTGGTCCAACCTGAATCTGGAAGTTAAGTTGATGCTGCTTCTGAAGTGGCTCCAAAACAATTGTGGACTAGGAAGAAGATTATAGCAGCAAAGATGGCTTCACCACAAAAAAATGTTGGTTAAGTATTTCAAAGACAATGGTTTTCATTGAATATGTAATTCCTAGACAATATTTTCTATCTTTTAACAATGTGTGTTTCTAAACTATTTAGACTACAAAATTTTATGCATTTGGAAATATATCCAATTTGCATTATGTATGAAATCATCTCATGTTAGTGTATGGGATTAATTGAGGTTTAAATATATCAATTTGCCACTTTATCCAGTTTCTACCTATTGTTGCAAGCTCATACAGATACTTATAAGTTTTGAATTTAACATAGTCAATTACTTTCATTATACATGAAAATTGACTATTGGATAGTCAATTTACCAGTTTGCTTTCTTACTTGGATAATTTTTATGTATTTTGACAAAGAGCAAAGAATAATCAACAATGGATGAACAACACCAGAGCAAGTTTATGTTCATACTTGAAAGTGGTGTATGTTCATCCATCGTTGATACTTCTTCCATCTTTGATACTTGGATCTGTCTTGAATATGTGTTTGTGAGTTGGATCATGTTTTTCTATTGTCACAAAGACCGATGAAGAATCATAAATGGATGAGGGAGAATCTGTGTTTATGAGTTGACTAATGTTTGTGTGGCTAACCTACTAGTAAACTAATAAAGGCAGGAATAACATATTTATAGTCATAGCCAATGACCAAAGTAGATGAAGTCAGTGCTTTGTATTAGTCAACCTACATTGAAGCTTCCTAAACACAGTGTTATTCCTAGAAAACTATCCTAACCAATACAACAATCACTAGATAAGATCAAAGAACAATAGTGGATTAAGGAATGATAACTTTTATTCACACTTTTAATCTTTGATACAAACCTAGAGAACCTTGAAGCACACACAATCACCAACCTCCCAAATGGTGTAGGGAGGTGGTATTTATAGTTGTTTGGAGATGGATGGGCTTGGACTTGGGTGGGCTTTTACATGGGCTCATTTAAATACAAAATATAACCTATTAGCATTAGTCCAAGCCCATTAATTAGAATAACTAATTACACAACGACACTCTTAATTAAAATATTACAACGTTAATGACCATCACTTTTTATAAATCCTAACAATCTCCCCCTAAAGGATGGTCATTCAAATGATGCTCGGAGTGATGTGGTCTTTCGTCTTCATTTCCTTGTGCTTTGTGTGTCGTTGTAGAATAGTCTTTGATCTTGTTCCTTCATGCTAAGTGATCTTCAAATAATTGTCTTTGTGGTTGTTCTTGCCTTCGATCAGCATCTTCATATGATTGTGACGTCGTGACCTCCAACATACTCATACAACTTCAGCTTCATGCTTATGCCTTCCTCACTTGATACTTGAACTTGTTCTTGACATCTTGATTAGCCTTTTGACTTTGTCTTAGCACTTGGTCTTTAACTTGATCCTTTTGTCTTGAACTTTTACACTTGAACTTTGTTGAGGATGATCTTCATAAGTATGAGTATGCTGAGGTGAAGATGTTTGATGAATCTGATGATGTAGATTCGTCTTCCTTCTGGTGACGTTCCTCAGCAGTAGCAGCACGTCCAGCACTTACAGGTTTGGACTTCGAGATCGTCTTCAGCATAGTGTGAAGACTTTCTCTAATCCTAACACAGGCTGTTCTGAACCGGATACCCCCGAGAGGGCTTACACGGACACACCGAAGTGCACCCACGATTCAGTGAGTAGCTGGAGATCACCCCACTACTGTAGACCGTTTGAAACCATAGTAACCATCAAGATATAATTGGCAAGATCCTTGGATCTCATTAAGACTCTTGTACTCCTTGTGTCCTTTTTGGTGAACACAAGGGTATTCAAATGTAAGTGTTCCTAAGAGATCTTTTGATGAATCTCATGGCTCTAGACTCGATAGTGCGTTTTGGTTTTAGTCGTCGGAGGTATGGAGCAGAGTGCCACCTTTTCAATATCAACACATCTCGGAATGAGAGGCCGATAGATTATGTAGTAATCTCCGTGAGAATGAAACAAATATCTTTTAAGAGATATCTGAGTGGCTATGAGGGGTGGTTCATCGCGTCACTGGGTCCATAACGTCTTGTCTTCAATATCAGTATCACCTTAGTGAATACCGATAGCAGATGTATTGACCCGGTTTCTGCCCTAAGTTTTCATGGAGGGCTATTTCTTTTCACCCTTTCATTAAACTTTTCTTTTTAATTCTTCAACCCTTTCTTTCCCTTTCTCATTTACTCCTTTTTTTTTCAATCTTACCTAAGGACTTCTAATTCTACTCTATTGGAATTGTCCATGGGTAGATCCCTCCGGCTCTGGCGGATCATAGGACGGTTTTCCCTAACCTTAGTCACCTTATAACACCATGACTATCCTAGATTTGCCATAAAACCTTTTGAAAATCTCTCAAGGTGTTTATGAATAAACACATTTAGCACTTTGAGAGTTTTACATTTTTGAAATACTCCCCCTTCACATGTGCTCATGCATTTTTAACTAAAATTGCACATGTTGGGTAGAGTTCGCACATTTTTGAATTGATCGATTTTCAATGAACATGACCTTCGCGAGACACGCTTACATCACTAGTTAGACTAGCTTGAAATTATTACCCGTCCCGGTCATATTCAATGATCATCTCTCGAATTGGTACATTCTACTCAGACAAGTCCTTTGCGAGACACGTTTACATCACTGGATGAACCAGCTTGAAATTATTACCCGTCCCGGACAAGTCTTTTCGATTACGGACATTTAAATTTCGTCAATTCGAGGGTTCATGCTGAGTCATTTTTGTAGAGCTCTTTTGAGATTCAATCCACGATTTTTGATCACATTTTAATCACGTCCTCTCCCCCTCAAAAATAGCATGAAGTGATATTTTTGATATCAATTGATTAAAATGAAACTTTTTGGAGAGAAAGACGGATTTGAGCATGAAATTGGAACATTTTTAATTTTTTAATTTTATACTCCCCCTTAAATAAAGCATATTGTTAAACATTTGGGTTTAAGAGGGAGTTTTGTTTATGAAAATCTTGAGCACAGAATTTGAGAAAGATTTTGAAAGATCTTTTTGAGAAATCTTGATCATGTGCTCAAGGATTTTTTGATTTTGCCGTTAACATTACGAGTCCGGATTTGAAATAATCAGAAGTCATCAATGTAGCGCGGGTTTCGTACTGAAATATACGAAATCCGTAAGATTAGAAATTTGAGAGACGACATGTTTTAGAAAATGTTTAAATGAACTCTCGCTCAAGCATCTGTACATGCCCGTATCATTGTTGAATGACATTTCTAGGTACGTACAGAATATCGATTATACGAGAGACATGTCGTGAGAAGAATATTTTTGGTTTTTATATTTTATATTTTTTATGTCTTTTTGAAATTTTATATTTTTATATTTTTCGTTTGTTGGTTTTTCAAATTTTGTATTTTGTTTTTCAAAACTTTGATTCGTTCAATGTTTTTATTAGCTTCCTTCACCAAGGATTTGTGGTCCTTGACAAATTTGGCTGCTTCTTTCACAATTGCATTCTCAACATGGATTACTCTTGCATGTATTGCAGTTACAATGGGAGTAATTTCTGTTTCGAACATCTTTTTCTGTTCAGTTTGAAAATTTGAAAACCAGTCGTTGATTTGAACATTTGTTTTGGTTGCCACAACAGTTTGAAGCATTTCAACTCTCTTTTTAAGATCAGCCAAAAGTATTCTAGCTTCACTTGTGTAGCAAGTGTTGTTAGAGTACATTTGTTCGATGTTAGAAAGATGTTTTGAAACAACTTTTCTTTTTGCGACAGCCACTGGTTTTTTGAAAAACAATGGTGACTCTTTTTGAACAAGATGAACTCCAGAAAGTTTGTTAAGTTCATTATAGTCAATTGGTTGGATTTCTTTGTTCAATTGTCGCATTTTGTTTCTACTCTCTTTGGAAAGCTCAATCGTTTCATAAGAATCATAACCAGCGGGCGGATCATGTACATCATTTATAATATTACCATTATATAGCACATTCTGTTCTTTCTGAGCTTTCTTGAGATAACAAGGGTTTTCACAACCGAGAGCCATTTTCTTCATTGTATGTAAAATCGGTTTTGGATCGTTAATTAACAAATTAATTGTTTGTGTAGAATGACCCATTTTTACAAGCAATTCTTCCAACTTTTTAATTGTTGCCTGTTTGTCAAGAATTTCATCAAGAAGTTCATCTTCTCGTTTTGAAAACTTTGCATGCAACTCTTTCTTCTCTTTTTCAAGATCAGAACAAGTTGATTTTTGTTTAGAAAGTTGGTTGGTTAATTCAGAAATTTCCTTGTTTAAAGATTTAATTTTCATGTTCAAATTGACATCAAGAGTATCAAATTTGATTTGCAATTGTTTTTCTCTTAAAACAGAATCTCTGTAACCAATTTCAAGTTCTGACTGTCGTTTGTGGTTAAATTCAAAAGCTTTTTCGTTCACCTTGTATCTCTCAAGCTCAGCGGTTAATTTTTCATTCGCGGCCTTGACATCGCGATTGACTTGTTTAACCTTTTCAATTTCAATACTACAGTTGTTCAATAATGATTCAAATAAAGCACGTGTTTCCTCTTCAGTCTCAGTATGCTGTGACTCGAAGCCTCCATTATGATCCATATCTGGAGTAGCCAAATTAGTATTGCTACAACTTGGGGAGCCCATATATGTATCGTAAGTTGGTGTAGGAGTCGCAAGATGCTGTTCATTCTGAGGTGACATTTCAAACATTTCATTATTGTGACATGTAGCATATGGTGGTACCTCAGAGATTCCATTGATATCATAAGCTGGAGGTGCTTCAGAATCCGTATCATATTTAACCTCCTGAAGATTGGCCATGAAAATGCAATTGGCATCGATATCTTCCAAGTCTTCCATATCATCCATCAATGCCATGAAATCATTCTCCTCTGCATTCAACTGAAACCCTGCCTTTTCCTTCTGAGCTAGAAGCACTGCTTTCTGAAGATATTCCAGATCTTTCTTCTTTGGCTTGGTGGGACAGTTCCTTGCCATGTGACCAATTCCATTACAGTTAAAACACTTCAACACATTCCCTTGATTCATATTCCCAACATTTCCAGCTACTTGACCCAACTGATTCTGATTACCCATATACTGACCCATCTGATTGCCTGCATACTGCCCTTGATTACCCATCTGAAACCCTGTAGCATATCCTTGCTGATTCCCATAAACTCCAACCATTTGTCCTTGATTACCCATGTTGAAACTCGGCTGTGCAATCTGCCTGTTGCGAGTGTTCGATGAAATCCTTTGGTTGTTGTTAGTTGGTGTGGAATAGCGTCCTTGGACAACTCTTGATAGTAGGGTGAATGCTTGAGACAAAGCAGACATGTCATCATTAGGATTGTATTCTGGTTCTGGGTATTGTTGTTGTGGAATGACTTCTTGTTGTTGTTGTGGGTAGAATGGTTGTTGTGGAACAAATTGTTGTTGCGGGAAGTTCTGTGTGGGAGATGATGATGATGGTTGTGTATTCACTGTTGTTGGTGTTGGTGCTTGAGCAATCAATGCTAGAGGATCATGTTGTTTGGCTAGCTTCTCTTTCCTTACTTCATCAGCCTCTTTCTGGTTTTGCTTCAAAAAGTCATACAGTTGATCATAGTTCACCTCATGAAGATTCTTTGTTTGGTTAACGATTGTGACATATCGTCCCCATTCCTCTGGTAGGTTGTTGATGAACTTGATGTTTTGAACAATTTGCCTTGATGAGCTCATTCATGATAGTGCAAAACCTTGTGTAGTAGGATTCAATTGGTTCAGCTGGAGTGGATGTGAATTTCTCCCATTCAGTTAGAAGCTTGTTTTCAATGTCTTGTTGACCAATTTCCGTACCATGACAAAGCCTTCGAACTCGTTCCCACATATCATAAGCAGTTTCACAACTGTCAACAGCACAAAATATTTCTTGTGGTAAACCGAGTTGAATTAAGTGCATAGCTAAGTCATCTGCTTCTATTTGCTTCCAATCATCTGCAGTGTATTCTTCTTCCTTTTGATCACGAAAGGATGGTGGAATGGGAGGTGTTTGATTTGGATCACCAGCTACTTGAATCTGACGAGGCTTGAATGGACCATTCTTGATGGAGTTAATCAAGAGTTTGCCTTGTCCATTAGGTTTAGTTTTCAAGTATCGAAGCATGCGGCTTGTCCATGGAAGATAACTACCTTTTTCTAGCATTGGAGGACGGTTTTCAGCACCAGCTGCATGGATGTCTTGTTGAGTAGTCATTGTTGTTGTTGTTTGGTTAAGATGGTATTGGATCGGTTAAAGAACTAGGGTAAGGTTGGTTATGGTTCACAAATTTGATAAACTTGAGCAAACTTCAGAAACTTGGTCAAATTTGAGAAACTTGATTAAGAAACTTGATTACTTGTTTTAGAAACTAGATGAGGTGCACAAGAAACTTGATGAGGTCTCACTTTCTCGATCAAACTTACTCGACTAAGTTACTCGATCAATTGGAGTTTCTAGATCAAAAAGTTACTCGATGAAATGAGTTACTAGATCAAATGAGTTACTTGATCAAATGGAGTTACTAGATCAAGTGAGTTACTCGACTAAAAGTAGTTCCTCGACTAAAAGTTACTTGATCAATATAGTTCCTCGACTAATAGTTACTCGATCAGACAAGTTCCTCGACTAAAGTAACTTGACTAAAGTTACTCTACTAAGTTGAGTTACTAGACTAAGTTACTCTACTAAGTTGAGTTACTAGACTAAGTTACTCTACTAAGTTGAGTTACTAGACTAAGTTACTCTACTATGTTGAGTTACTAGACTAAGTTACTCTACTATGTTGAGTTACTCGACTAAGTTACTCTACTAAGTTGAGTTACTAGACTAAGTTACTCTACTATGTTGAGTTACTAGACTAAGTTACTCTACTATGTTGAGTTACTCGACTAAGTTACTCTACTAAGTTGAGTTACTAGACTAAGTGAAGCAGATGGTCAAGTAACCTAGCTAACTCGCTAGTTACTCGACTAAAGATGATACTCGACTACAAAGAAAGTTACTCGACTAAATGTAAGTTACTCGATCAACTCTGATGAACAGTAACAATTCAATGGAACAGTACGGTGCCCTAGGTCTTTAACATCTATATTTTGCTCTTGATACCACTTGTTATTCCTAGAAAACTATCCTAACCAATACAAAAATCACTAGATAAGATCAAAGAACAATAGTGGATTAATGAATGATAACTTTTATTCACACTTTTACTCTTTGATACAAACCTAGAGAACCTTGAAACACCCACAATCACCAACCTCCCAAATGGTGTAGGGAGGTGGTATTTATAGTTGTTTGGAGATGGATGAGCTTGGACTTGGGTGGGCTTTTACATGGGCTCATTTAAATACAAAATATAACCTATTAGCATTAGTCCAAGCCCATTGATTAGAATAACTAATTACACAACGACACTCTTAATTAAAATATTACAACGTTAATGACCATCACTTTTTTATAAATCCTAACACACAGAAAACAAACTACTGTACATGACTTCTACTTTCTAGAAAGCTTTCCAAAACACAAAAAACCAGTGTCTTTCTAAAGACACTAAATAAACCATATGCAAACTACGACGATGACTATCCAGGAGAATACACACAAGTTCCTCAAACGACAAACTTTCTCCTTCTCAAGAAGGAGATCAGCTGGGATGCTTTGTGAGCGGCCTCTAGCTCGATTGCCCTGTCTCCCGCGTTGACAGCCTCCAATGTCTCAGCGATAAGGCCGGCTTGGCATTCTTGTAAGGCCGCCTCATTACGGTGAAGGTGCCTCCTCAAGTAGAGGATCACCTCCCTTGTTCTTGGTTGCATTGATGGATCGTACCACCCATTGATGGGACACGTGGATCCCTTAAAAGCAAAAATCAAGATATTGACGCTTAAACTCATAACTTGTAAATAAACTTTTAATAAAAAAAACAACCATTAGACTTAAACCATGATTAAACTAAACATGACATTTTAACTTAAAGCAACCCAACCATTAACGCACCTCAACAGGACAACCATAGTAACGCCTTCTGGCGTTCACATTGTTCCAACAGGTTCTTACCACCGCCCGCCTGCCAAATCCGCAACGCACCATTGTTAAGATTTGATCGGAAATAATTAGGATAAGATTTTATGATAAAGAGGAGAGTTTAGGGATGAGTGGTGATAAACTTTAGCTTTTATTAACATACAGTTACTGTAGCAACTACAGAAGCCGCGTGGTACTTACTCACACGTCAATGCGAAATGATGATTATGCCCTAGTACTAAAAACAAAATGTAACGGAAAGGAACGACGTTGACCAGCGGATTACGGGTCAAAAGACGCAATCGGACTCAAAAACATGAAAAAGAGACGCACGACGACGATTTTCCCAACTTTTGGGCTCCTGCGATGTTTTTGGGAAAGTTTAGGGACCAACGGTGTATTTTTGTCTAAAATAAAATAAGGCATTTTTGAAATGTAAAATAAAATTCATAAAAAAATTGTTATTACTTGCGCCTTAAAATAACATAATTTGACACGTAAAGTTTTAAAAAAAAAATAGTTTCAATCAAATCCGAGTTAGCCAGAATAGTTAACAATGTTTTGTTATATTAGTCTAATCTTTTTGTTGATAAATTACGTGTGCATTATAATAAAATGAGTATTAAAAAGGAAAAATGAACTCGCAAAACATTGTTAACTATTTTGGCTAGCTCGGGCATTTTAAAACAGTAATAAATTTCCAATATAAAACTGTAATATATTTGCAGTCGTCAGAAGTAAAAAAATTAATCCCGATGCAACGCGCGGGCATTCTAAATCCTTGTTCTTTTTCAAACATACAACGGAATTCATTTATGTAAAAATGTCGTTCTTCAAGTATACTTATGTAAAATATTTTGTTTTTTATTTTATGTTTATAAGAATTTTCAACATAACTTATAATTTTATATATTGAACCTAAATTTTGAGCTTTAAAAAATTGAGGCTCTGGACGGTTGTCCGCTTCGCCCACCTTTGAAGACGGCTAGTATAAGGTAACCTTACAAGTTACAAAAACAATTCATGTCATTTGTTTCTTTTGGCATAAACAATCCATGCAAAAGATTACTAGCCTAAATGACCTTTAAGTAGCTAAAATGTAAACAAAATCATATTTTGAATTTGAGGTGGTTAGATGGCTGGGTATCGTAACGCCGGGGCGGGCGTTATGCCGACGTGGCTTGGTGTTACGCAAGTTATCATACCGGCAATCAATAAAATCCAACGCCGTTTCAAGCTACGTTTGTGTGTCAGCTTGGAACGAAACGCACAAAACCATCACCAAAATGTACACTTCCGCCCCCTGTAACGGCTAACTAATTCAAAAAGGAAAAAAAAAAAAAAAAAAAAAAAAAAAAAAAAAGAACAAATCGCCCCCTCTCCCAAACGGCTACTAACGAAAGACGACCTACGTCTCCCCAAAAGCCCAAAAGTCGAGGTAAACGAAAGACGAAAAAATACAAAGATCCCGAACCCTATTCCGATAGAAATCCCGACGTGACCGGGACTACATTACGTTGGCAACCAAAAGAGGAAACACTACTTGCATCGTGTTACGTTGCCTTTTCCGAGGATGAAAATGTCGGAATTTCACAAGCGGGCGACACGTTTTGGTATCAGGTTATGCACGAGTTCAATAAGAAAAATTTTCAACTACGCAACAAGGGTATGTTGACAAGCAAGTGACATACATTGAAAGTGAATTGCCAAAAGTTCAACGTGGTCTTCAAACATGCACAACGTTTGGCAAAAAGTAAGGAAAATGAGTTGGATAACATGAGACGGGATAGAATGGATGTACCGTGACAAGCATAAAGGAGCCTCGTTTACCCAAAAGTATGCGTGGAAAATTTTGAAACCCCATGCAAAATGGGACGCGTCGGAACCGGTTGATTTAACCGGGGGAAGGCAACGAGGTGCTATTCGGTCAAGATGTAAGACCACGCCTGGCCGGCAAATCACGTGCCGGGAAAAAATCCAAATCCAAGACCACAACGTGTACATGGGGAGTAACTCGTCAAGCCAATTCGGAGAGCGAATGTCAAGCGAGATTCGTTTACCCATGAGGTGTTAGCTTTGATGAAAAAGGATTTAAATTTAAAATAACTTACATAAGGTGTTAGCTTTGGTGAAACGCATGAGTAAAATAAACCTTGTTGTGTATCATTAGTTATTATGGATTTACTATTACTATTTCGTTTACCCACTTATGATGTTTTTCGTTTCGTCTTTACTTCCTTTGTTGATGTGATCTTTTATGTCGACGGTTCAAAAAATCTATACACATACAAATAATTGAAAATCCTTTGATTTCAGCCATCTTTTTCGCTGATGTCATGAACTGATAACTCTCCTAATTAATATCTTTACATTTTTCAATGATTGTAGTTAGTTTTCACATTCACTAATGATCTTCACTAAAATTCCTAACTTTTCTCCCTCCCGTTTCATTTAGTTTCAAACTAACAAGCTTTTGGCTTTATTTTTACAGATTCTTAGGGCATCCACTATGGTAAATATTTTAAAAAGTTTATAATTGTGTTTTGACATTAATTTATAAACCTTTTTGTTTTATAAACATATTCCCACTATTTATAAACATTTTCAAATTTTATAAACATCTCACATAATTCAAATGCATTAAATTATGAAAAGGTTTAATATCCTAGACCTCTTCATGCCATATAAGCTTGAAATAGATGTTCACTATGGTTTACAAGTTTTTAGACCTCTTTGTAACCTTATAAACATTTTTATAAAGCACCATAGTGGATGACCTTAATTCTCTTTCAAAGTTCTTAAATTTTTATAAACTTTTTTATGCTCATGATCAGTACGTGTTAAGACGGTGGATCCAAAACTATTCATAACTTTTTACATATATAAGATAATAAATATCTAAAATAATGGTATGGATAATGATAATATCGAGTTTGAGATGAATATATATATATATATATATACTTTTTTCTTATTCTTCTCAGAAACGCTTTTAAAAAGAAATGTAAATGAAATTAAGCGAAAAGATGTGTAAGAAGTTCTAGTATAGAATTTAATGAGTTTCATGATTTATCTACCAATTTACCAAGCTTAAAGAGTTTTACGGTATAAAGTTAGAGTTAATTAGTCATTTCACTAAATATAAAAGGGTGTTTTAGAGATTTTACTAAACTGTAGAGTTCGAGCTCAATTATCATTTCTTTAAAGTGGAGGGGGTGTTTTGGAGTGGATTCAAACTTGCTGTTCATCTAGAGTAGAGTTGAAGTTCACAATTGTATTGGTTATTTTCGTTTTGATGTTACTACTCATTTTATGATGTTTTTTTAGATATTTATTATTTGGGATTTTACACACATTTTATAATGCGGTAGAATTGCATATATATCCCTTTCAAAGTAAATAATTGCATATATATCATTTGTACAAGTTTTTTATGCACATAATACAATGGTTTTTATGCATGCTTTGGATATATATGCAATTATACATTTTTGAAATGATATATATGCAAATCAAATCCTTTTTCATTTCGTCAAGTGCAAATCAAATCCTTTTTTCATTTCGTCAAGTGCAAATCAAACCTTTTTTCATTTCGTCATTACCTCCTTCGTTGATGTCACATTGTCTGTTGTCGTTTAAAAATATAAGCTTATTAGGGTAGATAATTACTTAATACTTTAACTTTAAGTTAATTTATAGTTAAATCATGACAAAAATACACCGTTGGTCCCTAAACTTGCCAAAAAAACATCGTCGGGGAACAAAAGTTGAGATTTTCGTCGCCGTGAGTCCAAAACTTGGGATTTTGAGGCCAAAGAGGTCCATTGACCCGTAATGCTCAGGTCAATGTATTATTGGTGAGGGCATAATCGTCTTTCACTGTAGCGTACTTTTTCAAGCCATTGTACAGTGTTCCAGTTCCCTATATTACTTTGTACCACAATTGTATCGTCACTTATCATCCCTAAACTTTCCCCCAAAACTTTTCTTCTACAAAACATTAAACCTTTCAACATGGTACGCTGCTGGTGTGGTAAGCAAGCTATAATTCGCACTTCATGGACCTCGGCCAACCCAGGGCATCGATTTTTGGTTGTACTGATCAAGTAAGTGCGTTTTATGATTTATTGTATTATTTTTTTTTTTTCGCAAGTAGCAAAGTACATTGTAACAATGATGGTTGTTTAATGACTTGCCGTATTTATGATTAGGTGTCTTCTTGTCGGTGGATAGGATGGTATGATCCGGAAATGTGTGCTCATTCAAGAATAATCATACCAGGCCTTTTGAGGGGGAGAAATGAGCTCGAGGCAAGATTAAAAGCTGCTCAAGGTGATGTGTGGAAGTGGAAGATTTACCTGGTGCTCAGTTGGATATTGTTCTTAATTATTTATGCAATTGGTTAACTTTTTTGCTTTAATGTATGATGGCCATATTTTGTGTTATGTGGAAATGTAATTACTTGTTAGGCCATCATGGTAGTGCAACAACCTTGACTAAACTATTATGTAGTATGTTCTAACTTTAGACTCTATTTAATGGGATGTTTCATGTTTCCCCATATTGAAAATGTCAGTAACTTTGTCTCCCAGATGGTTATGAGTTTTGTTCTGTTGCTGAGTTTACCTTATGTTTATGCAGATGGTTATGAATTTGGTTATATTTGACTTTTAATTGTCAACATTGTTATGAAGTATTGACTTTGGTTAGTTTTGGCTTTATTGCCTTATGTTTATGCAGATGGTTATCAATTTGGTTAGGTTTGACTTTTAATTGTCAACATTCTTATGAAGTATTGACTTTGGTTAGTTTTGGCTTTAAGCACATGCTTACTAAAGAAGACACAACTTCTTCTACATCACCTCACACAAAGTTTGCAGCTGAAGGTGATGCAGTCATAGACTTTACAATAAGTGACTGATGAACTCAAATAAGTACATTTTATTACCGTCATTTATCCTATTTATTTGACTTGTTTTATTATATTATCTGTGAGAATTGATACTTAATCGTTTACTTTAGTAATTCTCAGTTAAAAACAAGCATTTGGTGAAACTTGGCGATTTTGGACTAATTATGGAGCAAAACAAGCAAGAAGATAAGAGTCTACTGAAATGTACAAGATCAAGACATTCTGCTCCAGATACGCCGCATCTTGCTTATTACATACGGCGCATCACTATCAAGATTTCACAAGATACGATCCAAGACAGCAAGGACATGCGTCGCATCTAAGAATGGAGTTACGCCGCATCTTCTGGCGGTGTACGAATATTCCTGAATATATTAATCTTGGACCCCACGCGAAGTTAAGTCAATGCGCCGCATCTACTTACTAGATGCGCCGCATCTTACCCTCAGACAGAAACTATAAATACCCCAAGACCAGACGAATTTCGAGAGCATATAATATATACAAAGTACGAAGACCACAGAAACCTAAGGCCGAATTCAGACGATTAGGCAGCACAAGACATACCCGAACGAAGATACAAGAGCTGTAAGAAGGTCCTGCATGTATTTAATTCATTAAGTAGTTTTGTTTTATTGTGTTAGTAAACTTTAATTCATCAGGATTGGTGGCTTGTGTAATGTGACGAGAAAGATTGCACTCCCTTAAAACTGCTTTCCTATCAATTAAAGTTTATATGTTGATGTCTTTGGTTACTACTTATTAGTGCATTGATAACCTCTGTGTTTATTAGTGGCCTGCGCATTTGACTACGGAAGAGAATGTGGCTCCCACGGTTGTTACTAAATTGATCACTTAGGAATAACTTTTAGACATAAGTAATCATTAAGGGTTTACTCGCCGATAAGATTAGGGCCAACGAGAAAGGGTTAATTACATACACTTCATATAAAACTATCAATAAAACAAGTGACAATCTACTTAATCATCAGGACAGGTCTTCTTATTGTCTCGAGTATTTATCTGTGTACGTGCATGCCTATCGCTGATTCGTGCTCATTAGTTTAGTTTATTATTTAATTGCAACCAAAACGTGCCAGTCTCTCAGGCTGAACCCCCTTGCGTTAGATTAGGTTGTATTGTTAACTTAGAATATTAAAATACTGATTAGAATGTCTAGATAATACGTTCCACTCTTAGTGATCGACACTCTACTTACCATTATATTCATACTGACCGGGTACACTGCTCGTTAAAGTGTGTGTGTTATTGATAAGTCGGCTAAATATAAATTTAAAACTTGAGTAGGCATTAATACTGCTAAACCGCAACGACACATCACGCTCCATCAGTGACAGTCCACACAAGATGAAAATTATGCACACAAGAAGCTTGGTCAATCTATGAAAATACACAAACATAACATGGTTCCATAGATAATGCAAATGGATATAATTCCAAATGCATAAAATTTCATACTTTTCAAAGCATGATAATTATAGTTAGACACACACATATGTTTTTAGAGTACATAACTTGTCCATGGAAAACATACTAGATGAAACATTGTCTACTTCATTAACATAACAGAATTGACCTATAGTGAGGCCATCATTCTTTCTAATGCAACCTGCTGCCTAGTCATTCTTCATGTAATAGGCTGGGACGAATCAGAAACTACTTGCATACCACTTGAATGGACCTGAGATTGAGACTGTGATTTATCAGGTTGTTGGGATTGAGAATGGGATTGATCATGTATGCTGGGATCTTCAGTAGCTTGATCTTGAATTTCAGATTGAACACAACTTCCTTGAACTGCATCATCTTGACTTTCAACAACACCTGTACCTTCAGCTTGTTTATCTGCTGAAACTTTTTTACCTTTAGGATGTGTCTTCTTTGCTGCAACCTTTTGAGGCACTTGTTTACCTTTTCCCTTAGCACTTGAACATTTTTGTTTAGGGCAAGTTTGAATACTTTGAGTTCAACCATGCCCAAGACATGTTTTTCGGTTGTGTCCAGCAATGCCACAAACACTACAATTTACACTCTTCCAATCCTTAGACAACTTACCATTCTTCACAATCTCTTCAGTTTCAGGAGTTATCCTTACTCTTTTTTTATTTGTTGAGCTAGTCGTAGTTGTTTGAGCTTTTGGTGGAACAATTGTTGTGGGCACATATGATTTTTCCTAATGCTCATTGCTAGTTATAGGTTGGACATGGTGTTTGTAGGTTGCTTCCCAAGTGTCAAGATAGTAACAAGGATGAGCCCATGTTTCCATAGCTCCTTCTTGTTGTCCATTTAAAGTCATATTCCAAGTGGTAGCAACAACATGTTTACATGGTAAACCTGTTATCTCCCATCTTCTGCAAGTACAAGACTTTTCTACAACATTAACTACACATTGGTCTCCCCAAGGTCCACTAACCTGAAACTTATCTCCCCCATTCCATAAAACATTATACTTAAAGACCTCTTTCTTAATAGCATCTAACATGTGTTGTGCAGTTGGTGTTAGTGGCCCATTACTCTTCTTAATTACCATCACAACATGCATTATTCTCTTCATACAGTATTCCCTGATGTATTCTAAGGCTGTAATAATTGGTTTGTTTATACCCTCAATTATTTTCCCATAAAACACTTGACACATGTTATTAAGTAACACATCAGAATGAGGTCTCCCTAAACAATACAAATAAAGTTGTATTAATTATACATTTCATAGTGCATTAACATATACCACGTAAGTTACGCAGATAGATGACTTACATGAGAAATGTGACCTTGGCCAATGGATTGGTGGTATCTTACTTAACCAAGCATGGGCAGGTTGACTAAATATCTTGAAAGCAATCGTAGCTTTCTAAAACTGTACAACAGTTGAGGCTGTTGCACATCTCCATAGATGGTCTTTGAAGGCCCTACCTTTCCATTGAAGTTTCATATTCTCATGAATGCTTCTAGGAAAAAATCTGTGTTCTGCATTTAGAAAAACTTCTCTTAAAGCTGCAATGATATCCTTCACAAAATCACATATATTTAGTGTCTATTAAAAACAGAGGGACTTGAATTCAGTACCAGTTTAAGGGAGCACCTTTTGCATGTCACTAATAAAAGTGAAGATTGAGTTTGGCTCAAGTGCAAGATCATCAGATAAACAATGAAGAAACCAAGTCCATGATCCTATGTTTTCTGATTCTGCAAAAGCATAAGCTAATGGGTATATACCATTGTTGCTATCAATTCCCACAGCTGTTAGAAGTTGACCCTTCAAAGCACCATCAATAGGAAAAGCATCTAGCCCCAACAACTGTCTCTGACAGGATTTGAATCCTTCCTTCAATGCACCTAAACAAACATAAATTCTCTTGAATTCTCATGTTGGAAGAGTATCATCTGCAGGACGTTCCACATTCATCAAGATTGTTGTATTAGGGTTTCTCTTCAGCAACTCTTGAACATAGTCTCTCAACATGGTAAATTGTAGCTTGAACACACCCCTAATGCCTCTTACTGCTATTCTTTTGGCCCTGAAAGCCTTCATCAAGACTGTTGTATTAGGGTTTCTCTTCAGCAACTCTTGAACATAGTCTCTCAACATGGTAAATTGTAGCTTGAATTCACCCCTAATGCCTCTTACTGCTATTCTTCTGGCCCTGAAAACCTTCTGCACTGACACTTGAAGCTCAAATTGGTTGGTAAGTTGATTATGAACAGACTTGACTCAAATCCGTGTATTGGTTTGAATTTGTTCTGATATTTGCTTTGAGATAAAGTTAAGGTCAAAAGCTCTGATCACCCTTGATTTCAAACATGTGTGTTGATCATTATATTTTCTGACTGTCCAAGGACCTTTTTCACCATCCCTTCCGACAAACAACAACCATGGGCAGAGTATTTGGGAAGGATCATTTTTCCCTGCAATTAATGCCTATAAATCCTTTCTGGTTAATGGCCCTCTAGTTGGGCATGTACCCAGTTCAACACTTTCACTTGGGCCTGAAAGTGGAACATAACCCACACATATGACCCTTATTCTTTGTTTGTCATTCTTTAGAAAAATCAACTCCCTTCTAGTTTCTATTGAATGCTCTCTTACCCTCTCTTTGACATGTTTTGTAGTAGCAAAGTCTTGACCATGGTAGAAGAATGTGTTATAAACACCAGAATCATACTCTGCCCTAACCCATGGCACCCCAGAGTTACCTACGTCTGAGTCAGAACCATAAGCAGTGTAAAAGGCATCATCATCCATCACAGGTAACTCATTTTCCAAATTAATGTCATCACTTATATTAGTAGATGCTCCTACATTGCCTAACTCAGTACTCTAACTCCCTTGGACCAAAGCAAGTTGTACATCATTCTCCATCACAGGTAACTATTCTCTTCATTTTCCATAATTGAGTCATCACCTACATTGCCTAAGTCACTAGTCTGAGTCACTTAGAACATAGTGACATCAACATCAGGCTCCTCAAACCTGTTATTGCCATCAACAGGTGCTCTTCCTACTTTCTCTAACTGCTTATCCTGAGTCACTTGGAACAGAGTGACATCAATAGTAAGTACTAATGCACGATCACTGTTATCAACAGGTTGGCTGGCAAAGGACATGTTAAGGGTTAAAAATACATGCTCAATGTTTGGCAACTGGCTAGATTCCCCAATACAATTGACGTCCAAAGATAATTGTGTTAGTTGCATAAAACGCTCTAGTACAGGCTCATTATCAAGATCATCTAAAACCACACGTCTAAAACACGATTGGATAGTAGCACTAGCAACTTTTCTACTTTCTTCATCCATCTCCCAAAATACAGTCTTAATAGATTGTGGGGACATTTCAGACAACTCTAACCTTGTCTTACCTATTTCAACATAAACATCTATCAACTTATGGTCATTGACAATGTCTTTCTGTTCGATCGATATTTCTAGTTTAGGTTGATGTATTAGTGGTGTCGGGTGGTTGACCGGAATAGCCAAACACACCCATGGTGGTGGTGTAGAGAGAGAGAGAGAGAGAGAGAGAGACTAGAGAGAGGAAGAGAGAGTGGTGACTAAAGATAAGTTTATTATGAGAACACACACCTGCTAGTGAAACTAGTAGGGAGTATTTATACTAGTACAAGGGTATCTCAACCTATTCCTAGCATATGTTTATTCCCCCCGCGACTATACAAGTGTCGCGGGGTAGAATATCTAATCTAGTAAACTATCTGTATTTCTGTTTCCAACACTTTCAACAAATCAAGATTCACAGCTTCATGAAAACTAAACAAGCCATCATCCAATGTACTACAAGGCTTAACAAAGTAGTAGTAATTGGTTTGTCCTTCAGCATAACCGATTTTGGTCATGAGAGCATCCATTTCATCAACAAATACCTCATTCATTTCAACATAATCAACTTGACATTCCTTACCTCCTTCGTATATTCTACCTGGCCAGTTTCTGAATGTACCATTGTAATGAAACATCATGCTTAACGAACCCGATCAAACAGCTGTTGAAACACATAACAAAACACTGTTACGATTATCTTACCTAAAAGGAAAATACCTTAAACAGTCGTACAAACATATCAGTGTAAACAATTATTACCAAAAAACACTTACCATATCTTCTGATTGCAGAGTTATGCTCTTTCTCATGGTCATCAAAGAAAGGCTGTTCTCTAATTTGCCATGGAGTAAATCCAAGGTTGGGGCTTGTTAATTTCTTACTTAGATTATTAGATTTCATGACTAACATTGCATTAGGGTTTTTCGGGTAGGCTTCCCAAACAAGTTTGGGGATGACCAATGAGTACACGGCTTAGTTAAATTAGACATAATGGCGGGAAAATGGATTAGGCGTCTGCTACATAGTACATCGAGAGAGAGCAAAATTCGTCACGCTAAAAAGACGAGTATACCTTCAAAACAAAATGGATATGGGATTTTAGGACATATAACGGGGCTTTGACCTGAGCATTACAGGGCTTTAACCAATCATATGCTTTGCTAATCACTAAATAAATTTCTAAACCTCCAATGTTTGAAATCGAGAGGAGAAACAAAAAAATTTAAAACAATATGTCTAATGCCCAAATTATTTCACAATATCTACAAGCAACTGTATTATTTTAGACATCAAAAATTATTAGCATTAAATAAATAAGAATAACACATGTGCTGCATGGAACCTATCAGTTGGATGCTTTAAGCCCCGAGATGCAAATACTTCCCGCAATAACTGCTTTAAGCCCTGAGATGCAAATATTTACAGCAATAACAACATCAGTGGCAAGTCAAAAACTTGAATTCATATATAAGACCAGATCATTAATAGGTATCGGAACTCTAAAGATAATAAAACAATAATGTTATAGGACATCCAATGCCAAAAATGAGAAAATAATATTAATAATAATAATAATAATAATAATAATAATAATAATAATAATAATAATAATAATAATAATAATAATAATAATATTAATAATAATAATAATAATAAAAATGATATTATTTTAAACACACTTTATGCAACAACAAAGCAACTCCAACACTACCTCTCCAATAAGCACTTATGACCAAGAATGATATTAGGAAATACTTAATCTGCAATATATATATATATATATATATATATATATATATATATATATATATATATATATATATATATATATATATATATATATATATATATATATATATATATATATATATAAATAGAGAGAGAGAGAGAGAGAGTTTGGATCAAATGAGAAGTAATCTGAAACATAAGAAGTCTTACTAAATGAGAAACTCTCTCTAATGGCGGCGCCCTATTTTCCTTGAACCCTAATCCCTAATTCTGATCCTTAATCCTTGTGCCTGAATTCGTTTTTGATTATTGGGAGTGCTAAACATACGTGTTTTATCATTCTCATGTCACATAACGATTGACTATCAAGGTTTATTGATTATTTTTCATTTTTTAGGGTTTCTTTTGGCGGCTGTTAGTAATTATTCCCTAATCGGCAGCTATCATTAAAACCTTAAATACAGCTTCATTGATCCGATCAGAAGGGCATGCTTTAATTAGCGTGCCTTGATGTTTATAAACCCTAGGTTCTGCTAGGGTTTTATTGTGAGTTGTAAAGCTGTTTTGATGGATGCGATTGGGGGTGGTAATGCGAATAAGGGAGAGGAGACTATAAGTGACATGCTGAGTTCATTAGCGAAGAATATCAAGAACATTGATGGCAATATGATTAGGTCAAGCATGATGTCTTGTAAAGCTCTTCGTTTTGGTGATTGAGTGGTCCAAATATCGCCTGGTCGTAAAGTACATTTTGTTGAGCAAGGGGACATCGATTCAACTGGACCGTGTGACTCGATTCAAAGTGATACTACTGAACCTAAACAGGATGCTGGTTTGTCAATGGAAACACCATTTTTACGAAACGAAAATGATGATTATGCGACAAGTGATATTCCTGCTGAAAACAAAGATGTGCATGTCATGGAGCAGGTTAACGTGACTATGGAGACAGCAGGTCTTGTTAAGGATAATGGTAATATTGATGATGGGCCTGTTGCTGATGTTAGTTGTGCACCTGCTACTAAGGATACATTGGATGATGTGAGTGGAATGGGGCAGGCTTTCTCATAAGCAAGTGTCATTAAGCCTAAAGCTCAAAAGGGTAAGCCTAACTTTCGAGCTCTAGAAGCTGATAACACTTGTAAAGAAGCCGAATTTTCGATTCTAATTTCTGTGGTTCAAGAGATTAATAATCGATTTGGATATACTTTATATGGTTACTTCCTTGGTAAGCGGCTTGCATTCCCGGTTGTGGAATTGATGAAGCGAAAAGTGTACCGCTTTTAGGGGGTCATTTAAGCCCTAAATCGTATTTATTTGATCAAATATTGCCCTAAATCGTTCCTTTTGTCATTTTAGGTACTTTGGAGAAGAAATCTGGAAAAGGAAGCATTTTGAATGTTTTTGGAGCATAAAAGTGAAGAAAACGACAAAGTCTCAAAAATCTACTGGAAAAGTACCTGTGACGGCGTCAAGCCCCAGTGTGACGCCGTCAACCCTTGATAAGCCAGAGAGGATTTTGTAAGATTAAAGGGGGACGGCATCAAGAAGGCCGTCAACCCTTGATAAGCCAGAGAGGATTTTGGAAGATTAAAGGGGGACGGCGTCAAGAAGGCCATCAAGAAACCCTAACCGCGGCGAGGTGACGGCGTCAGCTCTATAACGTGATGCCGTCAGATATGATTTTCTATATATATTCTCATAATTTTTAGTCATTAGTGTGCAACTTTGTGAGGAGAAACCCTAAGACGATTTTTCTGCTACTTTTAAGGGTTTTATACCCTTGGATCTCCCATGTTCAATTGAAGATAAATAATCAATTAATCATTCAATATATCTATGTGTTGTTTGATTATATCTTGTTCTTGTCTTTTATTTAACATGCTAGGCTAGATTTATCTTGTGTTTGCTTAGATCTAATGAAACCTAACTATTGATTATTGGTTGTTGGTGTGTTATTAATTATATTGGATGATTGTTTATCGATGTTAGACTTAAGAAAACTGGCTAACCTTCTATACGGTAACTTGCTTGAACGTCTTAAGAAACATGAACCAATGCGTACTAAGGTTTTTATGGTTGTATTTAATGCATGAGCGAATTCTAGTGATCCCATGTTAGGAGCTTCTTAGCCGGCTCGACATAGGAGTGAAGTAGGAGCTTATAGAGTTGGGGAAGTACGTACGCCACCCCACGATTGGTATTAAGGAATACACCCGTCATCCACGCAATTAATACACACTAATCAACCGGTAAAAGATAGTTAGGGAGTAAGGAAATCTAAGTAAACACATTTCTCTCCATGTAAGTTCCACAACCTTTTTATTTTCAGTTATTTTATTTTATTTGCAATTGTAGTTATTTGGGTTAGTTGACTAGCAACTAATTCCGCCCACTCCTTCAAACCCGAGATTTTACTTGCTTTTATAAAAAATATAAAAAAATACAAAAAGAATCTTCCCTCACCCTTAGACCTATTAGAGTAGTTTTTCAATCTTAACGACACTATTCCCCTAGAGAACGATCAATCCTCCGGTACTTGCCACTACACTATACTACATCGGTCAGGAACACTGCCTGGTGGGGATTGCAAGCCTCTAGAGATCCCTCGAGAGGTAAAACCTGTTGTAAGGTCGCAAAACCACGTATCAAGTTTTTGGCGCTGCTGCCAGGGAATAGTTATTGTTTAGGTTGAATTTTTATTTTATTAGGTCTACTCACTAGATTCCTTTCTAGTGAGATTTTTATTTTATTTTTCTAGGTTTTCTTTAGTCTATCTATTTTCTTCGTTTCTTTGTTCGTAACCATTACCATCCGACATCATGGAAGGTGGTAATATCCTCGATTCCAACAACCCACCACCACAACAACACCCACCTCCTAGAGCCCGTACCTTAGGAGACTACTCTCGTCCTAGCCACCATGGCTATCGAAACACCATTGAGCTCACTCAAGGAGCCAATGTCACTCCTTTGCGATCCGACACCATCCGGTTGGTGCAAAGCGGATGCGCATTCCATGGACTTCGTTCCGAAGATCCTAATCAACATCTCAAGGACTTTCTCAAAATCGTTGATTCCATAGACCTTGATGTTGCCACTCGAGAGACGACCCGACTGCGTCTCTTTCAATTCTCTCTGCGGGACCAAGCTAGTCAATGGCTAGAGCGTCTACCCGCAGGATCCATCACCTCTTGGGATGATCTCACCACTCGTTTCCTTGCTCAGTTTTTTCCACCAGGAAGAACTACCAAGCTAAGGAATGATATCTTGATGTTTCAACAATGTCAAGGCGAAACCCTCTACGAGGCATGGACTCGATTCAAGGACTTACTCCAAAAAGTCCCTCACAATGGCATAGAACTTTGGCTCCAAGTCCAAATCTTCTATGACCATATCAATCTCTCCACGAGGCAAACCATTGACCAATCGGCCGGTGGTAAGCTACGTGATCTAAGTGCGTAACACCCCCAATTTCGTGATGTGCAGCGGAATTTAATTTGGGTGTTACTTCATGGCACAACAGTTGAATAGTAGAAAACGATCACCAATTTGGTCGTTTTAAAAGATTTATCATTCGAATATCAGAGTTTACAAAATAAGGTCCTCATGGTTTCAAAGTTTATTAAATAGGTTTTCGAATGATATTTATAGCCTTCATAAGTATTCATGCTCCTTCGTACCATCCGTGCTCATTGTGAACCTGAGATAAAGACATGCTTAAAACGTCAACACAATGGTTGGTGAGTTCGTGGAGTTTGATAGAAAATATCTTTCTTTGAAAGGTGTATGGTGATTGTTGAAATAAATAATAGTTCTTCATAAAATAAATAACAAGTTGCGTTGTATAAAAATCCACAAGCGAATCATGTATGATCTCCAAAATCATAAGTTTCATATTATAATTGAAGCTGAGCTACGTTGTTATACGCTCGAAATAGAATGTTGAGTCAACTTTTAAATGTAACGATATATCAAGCTTTTTGGGTTGTCTTTTGTAGAATTCTCATTTAAATCACATACGATAGCAATTAAAGTTCAAGTACAGGATTCAAAAATCATATCACATAGTGGGAAGAGTAACTTAGAGTCTGAAATCTATCCGTGTAAAGTGGTGGTTTTCTAAATACAGCTGTATCCTAGGATATATATGAAACATTCATATATTCATAAAGTTATATTGCCCTAAGCCTCATGACACGCAAAACGTTAACAGAGTACCGTAAAATGGCGGTGCCCCACCAGGGTTACTGATGGGTTTTTATAGCCCTCATGTTAATAGGTAACTTGCCAATTCCTATTTTTCTCAAATATAGTGCATCGCGACTAAATACGACTAACCATGTAGGCATTCCGTCACAGTATTTAGTGGGATAGGTCGTCAGCCTCTAACAGGTTTCGAAGCTGTTCACTATATTCGCGCTCACCGCAGTGATTAATGGCTCATGATCAAGGGACTTTATGACAATAAAGTAAACTTAGGCAATATAGGTGAATCATGCGTAATTTTAGTCTTGGCAATTATTTATAGTGAAATGTAGAAATATCATATTAAAGTAGCAGTACATTCATTTGTCACATGAATGCATACAATGAGTCTCAGTGTCATATTACATCAAGTAGCTTAAAAATGTTATCTTCCAAGTTCCGTGTTTAAGCTAAACAGACAATTTGCACATATAATGAGCATGTATTCCTTTCAAGTATGATTCAAACATGTAAAGCATAGTGGATGATTTTGAGTAAGTTATGAGAGTTTTATATAAGTAACTTAAAACAGTTAAAGCATGTATCTCCCCCAAAAGAGTTATTAAAACAAGTGTTAAAAGTAGGGGCCACGACTCACCTGGAGCGTAGCTGACAAGGCGAAATTATAAGGCCAAGTAAACGATCACGAAAACTTCTTCAATACTAGACCTGAATATAAGCGAAGTCTAAGAGTCTAACTTTCTACTAATAACGAATGTGGAAAGGATAAATCGTATAACGATTTAATCGGTGATGTGAGTGTGTGATATGCTTAAAATGCCTCAAGTTAAAAAAATATGATATATCTATAATATTATCTTGATCCTTATCTTAATCGACGCAAAATATCACTTTCTCACAATATGCTGAAATAATATGCAAGTGAAGTTATTAAATTTCTAATAACGAATTTATAATAATGCATAACTTAAAATGAACATGCATATGAAATGAAAGGTGAAAAATGAAAAATAAATTAAGAATGTCAAGTGAAAGTAAATAGGTCCTTGTTCTTTTCAGATTTCATACTTTTTAGTCTAACTGCGATTACGTTACGTCGTTAGTCCTCGGTTAAGTCCAAAGTCCATAATAGTCCAAAATTTGTCCATATGTCCATAATAGGTTCGAAGTTCGATGGTAAGTCAATTTAAGTCCTTTGTCAACTGTTTTCACAGCTTCAGTCCCTGAGTTTCACGGTTTTGCAGTTTTGGTCATTCCGGTTAGTTCGCGTTACATTTTTAGTCCAAAAGTATAAAAATGATAAGGAAAAGTTATGCAACTTTTTATAAGTTATATTTAAGATTTTTAGAGCTTAGTTTACTAGCTTATTCGGTTGTTTGCTTATTCCTACACATTGGGCCTGTTAACGAGCCACACTCTAGGCCCAATATTACCTTTAGTTATTTCTTAACATGGTTTTATGCAACTTGTTTTGGCTGTTTTAAATAGTCGTAACTTGTTTATTTTTACAAGGTTTCTAAACGAAGAGTGTAGTTAGTTACTTGGCGTAATAGGTCGTGTAAAAACAAGGTATGGTTATTAAGCCGGATTTTAAGAAACGTGGTCATTTTTAGGGCGACTTAGAATGCATTTTTCATAGTAAACACTTAGGATTATTCCAAGTGTTTTCAGTTTCATTTATACGCTTGAGGTATGATGCAAGTGACTCGAATGATGCATGTATGATGTGTTAAACGTGTTCTAGTAAGGTTGTGTTTCTAACAGGTCGCATAAATGAGTCGTATAGTCATTTAGTTAGGTTGTGAGATGTGAAGTGATTTACTAGTCAACTCGAGTTGTTTTTAATGAGTGAAATTCTTAGTAGAAAACCTAAGTGTCTTCGAGTTTTAGTCACACCTGAGATTTAGTTAGCATGCATGGTAATCATACAAATGTTGTGAGGTGACTGTTGAGATTCCACAAGGGGAGTTTCGACAGAGTGCATGGTTTACTCTAAATGATATGAACACAGTGATATATCTTGATGTTTATACGTTCGAGAAAAATGATGCATGATGAGTGGTGTACGTGAGAATGAAAGGAGAGAGTGTTCGTAGATACTTACTGCATATAAAGAAGGGGGTGAAAGCGCTGTGAAGCTCGAAGGGAACGCAAACCAAAACAGTCCACTCGCTAGTCAAGCTAGGTTACTTTCTTACATGTTGGGTTATTTTTATTCATTTGCTTTCCAAGGTCGTATGAACTTCTGGCTTCTAAGGTATTGGTGGGAATGACAATAATGAGAAGGTGTGTTGAGTTCGAAGGGTCACAACAAGGTAAGGAAGGCAGTAGGCTTTTAGTGGTTCGATACGTTTTTAATTCTTACCCGGTTTTCTTTCTAAAGTGTGATATATATATTTCTGAGTTTATAAAGTGTTGAGTGAGAGTATAATAGGTGAGAAGTGTACAAGATGGGCTGAAGAAGGTGGTGTATATATAGGTATGAAACTTACACACGTTTTCTATTGACTATAAAGATTTCAACCTCAAATGATTGAGGGTTACTATGTTGTGACAGAGATCTAAGGGTTCCAAAAGAAATGAAATCTTGATATAGTGAGATCTTTGGACAGCTAGGACAAAAGTGGATGACTTATCCTTTAGATTTTACACTTTTTGTATTTCGGTTTGTATGAATAGGTGGGTGCCAATCTAATTTAGTGAGTCACATCTCATGCTGCTGTCCCAACTTTGTTTTACACATCTATTTACGTTAGAATTATCATTAGGAATTCGTAGAAACAATTGTGTTTCGAAATGGTTAAGTTTTGATGTGTTGTGTACGTTGAATTTAGCCAAAATGGGACGAACAAAACAGCCTGGGTTATTATAGTAACCTTCGATATTCGGGTCTGAGATTTGGCGTGGGTATAGCCCGATGAGTGGTGATTCAAGGGAGTTACAAATATGGGTGTGTCGCGTGTATAATTAATAAACACAAGTCGTGTTTTTGGTGGTGCTTGGCTGTCGGTTTATAACTGAAATAGCCTAAGAGAATTGAATGTGAGAGTTGGGCTAGATGTGTGTAAATTTGGGCGGTGTTGGGCCTGGAATAATTCGGTCCGATTGGTTTGCATTTTGTGAAGAGAGTTTAGTGTAATTTAATTGTAATTAGTTAGTTATCTTTAGATAAGTTGTGATTAATGTATAGTTATAAGTTTGGTGGCTTTAACTATAATTTGTAATTAGTTATATTTGCGATTTGTGAACTAGTAGTTGTTGTGAAATAAATATGTTCCGTAAAGCTTGTCGAGAACTAGTGCCGATATTCGTTAATCGTTGAGAAGTTGTGTTGTGGGGAGAATAGTGTATAAAAAAAAATCAAAAAAAAAAAAAAAAAAAAAAAAATTAAATTCCCCCGTGAAAAATGGGATTTATTAGACATTAACTCGAGGTTGGTATTAATTAATGATGATTATCATAGCGGATTTTCGTAGGATCTTACACTACGTGATCTAAGTACGGAACAATCATGGGCTCTCCTGGAAGATCTTGCTCTTTATGACAACGAAAGTTGGAATGATCCCGTGATTTGAATAAAACGGTCAAGGCAATATCTTTGCCTTCGAACAATTCAAGCACTTCCGACCGTAGGATCATAGAACTTGAAGACCAAGTTAAGTTTCTTATGAAATCCTACGAGGCTCCTAAACCTTAAAGCCAAGTGAACAAAATCACTTCTTCGTGTGTATTATGTAGTGGTCCCCACGACACTCATAATTGCGTGGAACTCCCCGAACAAGCTTTTGCGGACTACGCATCCTCGCGTACCGACGGAGCAGGAGACAAGTGGTACACTTTCAAACCCGAGCCAAACCCCTACGGTGATTCATACAACCCCTCATGGAAAAATCACCCAAACCTTAGGTGGAAACAAAACCAAAACGCACAACAAACCAATTCTTCCAACCCACCTAATCGTTTTCAATCAAGCGATTCATCCTCGAACCGTACTTTCAACAACAATCCTTCCAACTATGGTAGTACCAATAACTTTGAAGGGTTGATGTCCAACTTCGTGACATCTCAAGAAGCTCGTTTAGCAAAGTTTGAAGCCGATTTCAAACAAAAACAAAGCGAGATGACCAATAAGATTGACACTGTGTTGAAAGCCCTCAATGACCGAGAAATGGGGGCACTCCCTAGCAACACAGTCAAGAACCCGAAACTAAACGTCAACGCCATTTCATCGGTTTCGTCTCCTAGTTCTTGTCCACAATATTATTCGGTCAATTCCATGAGCTCGCGTTTCAAACAAACCCAAGTCGTTCAAAATGACCAAGAAGTTATGATATCCAACACTAAATTAGTCAACAACATAGTTGAAACACCTCCCACTCAAAACCTTGACGAAGAATTCAAGGAGCTCCACCTTGAACGTCCGGTTATTGATGTATTAGCACGAGCCCCCTATTATAATGCCCTCTTAGAAAAATATGAGAAGAAGCTCAAGTTAAGTGACAAAGGGACCGCCTTCGTTCAAAACAAACTACCTAAGAAGTTAGATGATCCGGGCTTATTTGTTCTACCTTGCAAGATCGGTAATTCGGAGGCTTATGACACGTTAGCCGATCTTGGATCAAGCCTTAACCTACTTCCGTTACCTCTCCACACCTCTCTAAAACTAGGGAAACTTGAAGAAACCGAGGTAATAATAGGCTTAGCGGATGGAAGTGTTGCTTACCCGGTTGGAGTAGTCAAGGACGTGTTAGTACACATAGGAAAACTAACCATTTTAGCCGATTTCCACGTCCTTGATATGGTTAGCGACCCTACATGCCCCTTGTTGTTAGGTAGAGGATTTTTGGCGACCGCTAGTGCTATGATTGATTGTAAGGAATCTAAGATAGCGGTAGGAGAAGGTGATACTTGGTCAGTCTATGATGTGAAGAAACATGCCTATGATACTAGTGAGGAACCAACACCCCATTGGTTAGAATTAAATAGGAGACCATCTTGATATGGACCCTGGATCAATGGAGACTTCATAGGACCCCAACGCCCATTTTACCTAGAAGAGGACTTTGTGAGCCGAACACATACGGTAGAACAACTCTTGGCTAGGGACACCGAATTGGATCCATTTGAAGACCCTCTAGTTTTTAGGAAGATGATTGATTTTCTAGGAGTTTTGCCAATTAACCTAGGGATGAATAGGTGGACATGTGAAGACAATGATCATAAGTGGGATTGGGACAAACCACCCAAAGATGGAGATGGGTCATGGCATATTAAGATGACATTGTATGACCCGGATGGAGAGAGGTTTGAAAAGATATATCATACTATGCGGACCAATAGAAAACTTCAATCCAAGCTTAACCCTAAAGATGTCCTCGATGACGATCTCACTTACATAGGTTAAAAGGACTTTGAGTCTAGCTACAAGACTCGTTAATAAAGAAAAGCGCTTCTTGGGAGGCAACCCAAGCTTTATTTGCTTTGTGTGTTTATTTATTTGTTTGTTTGATTTTATTTGCTTCCGTATGTATGTTTAATTTTTATTATTATTGATTCATGTTCGAAACTAAATTGTGAAAATGCTTTATCTTGTTTTTAACTTCGTCTTAACTACATATAAAGGTATTTTGCAAAAGTTAAGTGTAAGGGAAATCCAAATCGGTTTATTAGAACAAATGAACATGAATCATAACAATATTAAATTAACATACATATTAGTAATTGTTTGAGTCAAATGCTTGTATCGAGTCATAATGATATTTTGCAGGATTTCCAGGAAATAAGGATTGAGTTTTTCCAGAAATTTTCCGGAAACTTAACATGAAAAATCTGTCAGATCACTTCTGACGGCGTCAGGAACAGTTTTCTGGAATTTTTTTTGAAAGTTTTGTTTTTCTTCCGGAATCATAAAATGCTTTATTAAATCTCTAACTTATAAACTCCAGGAATCTGTAAAATAATCATTCCACAAGCATTATATCCTTATACAGATTTATCCCGCCGATGTTATGTAGGTTTTCGTGTTTGTTTTCTCAGGTTTAACAGGTTATTTTGGACAAGGAGATGTATGTGGAATCTAGCTTTTGGCGCTGCTTTAGTCTTGAAGCTTCAACATTACCTTGGAAGAAGATCTAACCATGTTACCTCTTTATCCACCGAGCGAATCAGGAGAGTATTTGATTTCATTCTTTTACCTTATTTACTTTTACATCTTGTTATTTGAACATTGGGGACACTGTTCATCTTAAGTGTAAGGGGGGGGGGGTTAAAGTACGATACCTTAGAGAATGCTATTACGCTTGATTTTTCGTTTGTTTAATGGTAGATGTGTAATAAAACTGAGGAGAAATACCTGTTAAGGCAATTTTAGCGCCAAATTTAAAATTTTTTACAACATATAGGAGTGAAACTTTGGTCTTAATGAGCGTCTCACGGATAGGAGTTATATGACTAGCACAAAACCGTACCACTAAAAAATTTTCCACCCCCAAATATGTGAGGTTCGCCCCTAGAATTGGTAGGAAAAGCATTTATGCTATGATGTGTGTACCGGTAGCACTTAGATTCTAGAACTTGCGTTAGGACCATTCCGAGGCCACAAGTGAGACTACATTCGTGTAGTTAGATTTACTACATGATAAGAGGCATTAGGATTAACCCATTGTTTTACACCTGTGTTTTTTGTTATAATTACATTGGCTAGATTGGTCAAGTAATTCTCCCACACCCTTTGCGTTGTACTCATTTTTAGTACACGATACCCCTAGTACACCCCTCAGAGCCTATCTTTTCGTTTCTAACTTTAAGCGTTTTACTTAAAGTAAGAATTTGTTTACACCCCACTTAAATGTACACCCAAATCGCCTTAGCCTACCTTGTATGCACTCATTTTTAGTGCATTATTGTGACAACATTTGTTTAAACCCCAAGTTAATTATCTAATTGATTACATGGTTGCTAAGTCGAGTCATATCCTTGTACATATTATTTTGGGACGATTGGGACTCGTGGGTAAAGTACTAGTGTAATGGAGTAATGGGGAAGAACAACATTATTACCCCCATATGTGCTAAATATTTTAAAAGTACTCCAAGTGTTTCGATTATCTTAATTCGAGTCATTAGAATAGTTAATTGTAAAGTTATGTAAAAGTTCAAGTGTAAGGGGGATACAACCCCCCCCCCCCCATACGATGTATTATTTTGGATGGTAGGGCAAGAGTGTATGCAAAAAAAAAAAAAAAAAAAAAAAAAAAAAAAAAAAAAAAAAAAAAAAAAAAAAAAACGGACTACCATCCCGTTTCCTTTTATGTTTATTTTATGTTCTTATTAGTTTTTGATTAGTTTAAGTCGAGTCTAGTCTTGGCTTAGCAACGCCATATTGTACATGTAATTAATCAAGATCTTTAACTCACCACCAGTAAAATATCCTTTATCTAACAAAACCGTGTTTATCATATCCCTACACCTAACGTTATAACCCGTTTAAAAGCACTCTTTGATAGTTTATCTTAGGTGCTTACGCCTAGTGGAGGAGGTTTTTGATCCTTTCCCAAGCCTATGGTAATCTATTTGCTATGACAGGTAGTGAGAGATATTATCCGTTTTCATTTATGAGATTTATTTTGATGACACCTGAGTGATGTGAGTATCTAAACACTACTTGTGAGGTGCTAGTTTGTAATCTCCGTGCTTATTATGATTAAAGTGGAACGACTATTTGTTGTAATTACTTTTATATTAGCGTTAAATGACCCCTAACTTGTATTTTGATTAGAATAAAAGCGCATTTGCTTGAGGACAAGCAAATCTCAAGTGTAAGGGTATTTGATGAAGCGAAAAGTGTACCGCTTTTAGGGGGTCATTTAAGCCCTAAATCGTATTTATTTGATCAAATATTGCCCTAAATCGTTTCTTTTGTCATTTTAGGTACTTTGGAGAAGAAATCTGGAAAAGGAAGCATTTTGGACGTTTTTGGAGCATAAAAGTGAAGAAAACGACAAAGTCTCAAAAATCTGCTGGAAAAGTACCTGTGACGGCGTCAAGCCCCAGTGTGACGCCGTCAACCCTTGATAAGCCAGAGAGGATTTTGGAAGATTAAAGGGGGACAGCGTCAAGAAGGCCGTCAACCCTTGACACGCCAGAGAGGATTTTGGAGGATTAAAAGGGGACGGCGTCAAGAAGGCCATCAAGAAACCCTAACCGCGGCGAGGGTGACGGCGTCAGCTCTATAACGTGACGCCGTCAGATCTGATTTTCTATATATATTCTCATAATTTTTAGTCATTAGTGTGCAACTTTGTGAAGAGAAACCCTAAGACGATTTTTCTGCTACTTTTAAGGGTTTTATACCCTTGGATCTCCCATGTTCAATTGAAGATAAGTAATCAATTAATCATTCAATATGTCTATGTGTTGTTTGATTATATCTTGTTCTTGTCTTTTATTTAACATGCTAGGCTAGATTTATCTTGTGTTTGCTTAGATCTAATGAAACCTAACTATTGATTATTGGTTGTTGGTGTGTTATTAATTGTATTGGATGATTGTTTATCGATGTTAGGCTTAAGAAAACTAGCTAACCTCCTATACGGTAACTTGCTTGAACGTCTTAAGAAACATGAACCAATGCGTACTAAGGTTTTTATGGTTGTATTTAATGCATGAGCGAATTCTAGTGATCCCATGTTAGGAGCTTCTTAGCCGGCTCGACATAGGAGTGAAGTAGGAGCTTATAGAGTTGGGGAAGTACGTACGCCACCCCACGATTGGTATTAAGGAATACACCCGTCATCCACGCAATTAATACACACTAATCAACCGGTAAAAGATAGTTAGGGAGTAAGAAAATCTAAGTAAACACATTTCTCTCCATGTAAGTTCCACAACCTTTTTATTTTCAGTTATTTTATTTTATTTGCAATTGTAGTTATTTGGGTTAGTTGACTAGCAACTAATTCCGCCCACTCCTTCAAACCCGAGATTTTACTTGCTTTTATAAAAAATATAAAAAATACAAAAAGAATCTTCCCTCACCCTTAGACCTATTAGAGTAGTTTTCCAATCCTAACGACACTATTCCCCTAGAGAACGATCAATCCCCCGGTACTTGCCACTACACTATACTACATCGGTCAGGTACACTGCCTGGTGGGGATTGCAAGCCTCTTGAGATCCCTCGAGAGGTAAAACCTGTTGTAAGGTCGCAAAACCACGCATCATGTCCTATGATGAACGCCAAGGGTGTCTTCTTTTTCAAGTTTGATACCCAAAAAGGATTAGAAGATGTTCTCGAAGCGGGACCATGGATGATTCGGAACATTCCTACTATTCTTAAAAAGTGGACGCTGAATACTAACATATTGAAGGAGGATCTTTCTCATGTCCTAGTTTGGGTTAAACTTCATAATGTCCCATTGGCTGTATTTTCGGAGGATGGTCTTAGTATGATCGAGACAAAGCTTGGTAAGCCTATAATGCTTGAATCTTATACTAGTACGATGTGTATGGAGTCTTGGGGTCGTTGTAGTTTTGCTCGATGTTTAATTGAGGTTAGAGCAAATGAAATGTTGAAGGAAAGTGTAACTATGTCTATTCCTTTGCTTGATGGTGAGGGTTTTACTATTGAAATGGTGCGGGTCGAATATGAATGGAAACCTCCTAGATGTGATATATGTAAGGTTTCGGCTACACTAATGAGTCTTGCCCAACTAATGTCCCTAAATCAGCCCCTAATGTGGAAAAATCAAATGATGGGTTTCAAAAGGTAGGCAAGAGTCGTAGTGGTAATTCTGGTGGTGCAAAAGGTGGTGGGAAACCCGGTTTTTCTGTTGGTTCCAAGGTTCAATACGTCCCCAAAGAGTATTCTAATCCTTCTTATGTGACTACTTCAAAGTCCAAGTCAAAAAATGATGGTGTCAAAGTGGATTCTAATGTGTCCAAAAAGGGGAAAGAGGTAATTGGTTCGGTTCCTAATAATGTTGTTAATACATCTAATAGGTATGGTGTTTTATCCAATGAGTTTGATTCTGGATTCGAAGAAACAAATGTGAATGATAACGTTGCGAGTTCTAGCAAGAATCAAGTGGATGTGGACCTGGATACAAACAAGGTTGCTGATTCATTTATGGATGTGGAAACAGAGAGCGATAATGAAGTGTTTGATAATTACGATGATCTTACTAATTACTTTAAGCCTACAAGCTTCAAGGATAAGGGTGGGTCTTCTAGTGATTTCAAAGTTCAACCTCGCAGAAAGAAGATGTAGTTATTTATGTTTATGGCATGTCATAAACAATTTTTTAATTCTTCTTGTTTGTGTTGTTTAGCTTGTTAGCATTGTTGATGTACGTGTGCTGCATTTGTTTTTAGCCCTGATCGGGCCCAGGTGGGGGATTCCCCCTCATCCATTGTTCCTCAACCTTTTTTTGGTGTAATATATATTTTACCGGGCGGATGGCCCTTTACCCAAAAAATCCTAAAATAAGAAGAATGAGAAGTAACTATAACCACATATCTAAGATGCACCGACCTAAATTAGATGCATCTCAATAATCTTAGATACATCATAATGCATAATAGTGTATTTTCTAGCTTTTAATTAGATGCATATACGCATATTAGATGCATTTCATAATTTATCTTTTATTTTGTTCCTATGTATGTGTCAAAATCATAAAAATTAATTTGCACCACTTACACTTCAAAATAACTTTCGAAACTCAAACGGTGCATCTAAATGAATAGAAATGCATCAAGTGCAAGTCGTTGTATCTCAAATGTGTGGCTATGATCACTTCTTACCACTTCTTATTTTAATTTACTTTTCACTGGATCACTATATATATATATATATATATATATATATATATATACACACACACACATATATATATATATACACACACACACACACACACACACACACACATACATAGTTTGGATCAAATAAGAAGCAATTTTAAAATAAGAAGGATAAGAAGTAACTATAACCACATATCCGAGATGCACCGACATAAATTAGATGCATCTCTATAATCTTAGATGCATCATAATGCATTATAATGTGTTTTCTAGCTTTTACGCATATTAGATGCATATACGCATATTAGATGCATTTCATGATTTCTCTTTTATTTTATTCCTCTGTATGTGTCAAAATCATAAAAATTAATTTGCACCACTTACACTTCATGTTGATACATAACATACTGATGATCACCTGCTTCTGATGCTTCTCCCGAAACATATCATGGTTTCAGTGGTGGGTAAGTCTCAATTTCATATCATTGCACATCCCTTAAATCTTAAGTCTAGAAAGAGATGTCAATGTTGTTTAGCATTTACTCAAAAATTTGTGGTGGGAAGATTGACCAGCTTTACTAGACTGTTCTAAGAATTATTAAGTTTAAACAGGTGTTTGGGACTGTCTTAATAGTTGGAATCAGGGGTGCTTAGGTTTGTTTTTGATAGCTGAATTCAGGGGTGCTTGGAACTGTCATAGTAGCTGAATTCAGGGGTGTTTGGGACTATTTTTAATTGTTGAATTCAGGGGTGTTTAGAACTGTTTAATAGCTGAATACAAGGGTGTTTGAGACTGTGTTTAATAGCATTTTTAATCGCAAAATAAGCAAAGAAACACGATAGGTTACGAAAACCTTTTTACAGAAGAATGTGGAAAGACAATGGGGGAAAGATAAGGAGAGATTGATCTGAACTAACAAAGACACTATCTCTACGAACCATTACAACTAGAAAACTATAAACATAGGAGATTCTAGAAAAAACATTATAAAGCATCGGATTTTTCTTCCGGTGAGTCAACTTAACTCTGAAAAAAAAATTAAAAAGCTGGCAACTACTATTATGATATGGCTTATTTGGTAGTATGATTTAGAGGAAGGCATTCATGAACTTTTAATTTGCTAACATTTACTTCTATCTAGACAAAAAAGTTACTCTTTGAAGCTGAGTTAAGGGAATCAAGGTCTCAACATAAAGAGGAGTGTATGTATCTTAAATAATAGCGGACTCTTTAGAAGGAAAAGATATGCATAACTATTGGTCTTTCTTATTATCAAGGGTTAGCTCTATTTTTTTGAGATGGTATTTTGTGACAGGAGGAGAGGTAGAAGATGTTGCAGTTGCAATGGAAAGTAATCAGTGATCAGGCCTAAGAAGACCAAGAAGTAACCTCAAGAAAGGTATGCATTTTTGCAAACATGTATGTTTTTTAAATGAAGGTAGCAATATGAGTTTGCCATTTACGTCAAGTAACGAGTCTATATGGATCTGGGTCAAAACATGCCAGTCGAGAGTTGAGTTGACCAACATACACTTTTGTTTCCCATTTTTTTTTTCAATTTTTTCACAAATAATAAAAGCACTAATTATGATTACAACAATAATCTAAATATTTAAATTCTTTGATCTAAGAGTTTGCATGTAGTGCCAGAAGTACCAACCCAAACACAATAAAAACGACCCAACTGATTTTGTATAGCCATTTGTGTCATAAGAAATTGTAATATCTGATGAAATTTTCAGATTATGCTAAAATTGAATGTGACAAAGAGCATAGCAAACAGGTTCAAGTGGAAAGTTGGTATGAAGTGGTGGCGGTTTGCGACTAATCCTCTATGAAATTTTCATTATACAAAGTTTTTGTATAACAAAATTAATAATTTTTAGAATGTGTAAATATGAGTATTTTCTGTTTTAAGTTTTTGTATAACTAAATTATGAATTTTTAGTTGTCTTATGTTATGTATTGATTTGTTTTGATTGAATGTTATTGTTTGAGATATATTTTTTCTGCATTATATGATGAACTACCCATTATACGACACCGATATGTTTGTTTTTGTTGCTTTTGAAGTAGGTCTTTGTTTCATGTTTGTAATAAGTTGTTTTTTTTTGCAATTTTTGCAAGTCCTTGTTATCAATAATTTTAACTATGAAACATCTTTTTACCATTATGCAAGTTATAGTAACATAGGAATATCATTCATTTACGTTAAAAGATCAGTACATGAAAATACACGTTACTAAAATATCTACATTATATATCAGGCGAGTCATAAAAACTAAATATTTATTTTTAGCATCTTCATTGGAATGTCTGATTTAATTGTCTTATGTAATCTCATGCTATGTTTTGCTTCACATTATGACAAATCAATACTATAAACTCAGTTCATGAAAAGTGTTCGAATCAAGAGTTCAACAACAATATGTTTGTTAGTTTCTGTTACAATTTTTTAATAAGTATTTTCATTCTTCAACATACAACATATCATACAAATTTTGAATCAATATGTTTCTTCAAGACATTCATTTTCATGAACTATATGCTTATTGATTCATGTTCATCTACAATGTAATCCGTCAAAGTTTAAAATTACATTAAAGAAACTTACATTATTCTTATGATATTATCCACTTACTTAGGTAAATTAGAAATGACATACAAGATATGACATGAGACTCGCCCGCCCATTGGGCGGGTCATTAAGCTAGTATATCTATAATATGTATATAACAGGATAAACATGACTAGATAAAGCCACATCATCACAATTAAGTCCACGTCATCATAATTAAGTCCGTGTCAAAGGCCACATCATCACATTTAGTCCACCTAAGCATGATTTTAGGCAATTAAAATTCGGATTAATTAAAAATTTGGCATTTGCAAGAATTGAACATGAGACATTTAATCCACATACAAATGCTTCAACCACTAGACCAAGCCAGTTTTTGTGATTTACAATACAAACTAATTAAGTCATGCTTAAATAATTGATATTGTTAAGCTATATTTAAGGAATAGATTATTTATAATTATATAGCACATATCCATTCCTTAATTATAGTTTCAGAATTATAAAACAACCAGGTTATATTCGAGGCACCGATCCATTCTTGCCTCCATCCTCCCCCTCCCTCCTGTAACTCCACATCCACTTTCAACACCGTACCTTCACATCCACCTTCACCACCGTACACCAACAACCACATTCACTCCTGTTTCCCACCTTCACCAATGTAATCCGAAGACTTCAATAGATTCATCATTCAAAAGTGAAAGTAAGTTTTTTTAATTGTATTTTATTGTTGCCATGACTAATTTAGTTATATTCATCTTCGATTACATGTATATGATGTTTATTGATCGGATTTTGCATATTTTCTGAGCAGCAGTACTAAGTTATCAACAGCAGTACTAACTCTCTCGCATAGCAGTACTAATAATTAGGAGCAGTACTAACCTTTCAATCAGGAAGCTTGCAAACTTTTTGTTCCGATTCAATTAAATATATTTAATTTGATATGTATGATTTGGTTGTTTTAATGTATTTTTGTATCAATCTCGTGGACTCTGATTTGGGTTTATGTTAAAGTTTTTTAGGTGGTTATTGCAGGAAGAATGATTGGCGGTCTCTTATCAGTTAGATAATTTTATCAATTGCAATTTGAAAATTTTATGTCATTATATTTTTAACTTGATTTTAGATTGTTGATGGTATGTTTTTTTGGGTTATTTTAACCTGATAATCACCCGTGTTGTCACCCCAACTTTGATCCTACAATTTTTTTTTATGTGATGCACTTGGTAGTTACTGAAACTACCAAGTGGTGCACGGAGTTTCTCAAAAGAGTTTGAGATAGTTGAGTGGTCTTAGCTAAAGATGAGCATGAGCTATATATGGTCGGGAAGCCAAGCTATTTAGTTTAGGTTAATTAGTATGGCAGATGCAGTATATGGCTTTGTATAGTGTTAAATGATGCGTTAGTTGGCGTAAGGATTTTAAATGCTGAAATATAATTTAAATAAAATATATTTTGTATGGCAAAAAGGTTATGAAAAAGAAAATGATGTTTTATGCATGTGTATATGTGGCTGAACGTAAATCTCAGAATTCGAAGTCATGGAAACCGTCTCCTTTCCAGACATTTGCAGTTTGAGTGAAACGGTGTGCTTTTGAACATGAGCTTCAACCCGGATTGCATTCGGTTCCTGAATTTTCTTTATCAACGTACATATGTTATTTTGTAAGAAATGTATATGTTATTTTCTTAGTTTGGCAAGCTCTTCACACATGATTATTCTTTTATCTAACCAATATTTTTAACAGGAAGAAGGTCTTGGATTTTAATTATAGAGAATCAAAGGGTCATAATCATCATGACCGGATTAAGTAAGAACCCATCGTAACCTGTTATAGCTGCATTTGTTTTTAATTTGTACTTTCTTGCTGCACATAATTACTCAAAGGTGGTGGTGAGTTTTTTGTATACATTTGAATTTTCTATCTACTGTTATGGTAAATTTAATAGATTTGATTTCGTTTTTTCGTTTTTCTATTTGCAGCTCATGATGCCTCGACAGTGGTGCATGGAGTTGCTCAAAAGAGTTTGAGATAGTTGAGTGGTCTTAGCTAAAGATGAGCATGAGCTATATATGGTTGGGAAGCCAAGCTATTTAGTTTAGGTTAATTAGTATGGCAAATGCAGTATATGGCTTTGTATAGTTTTAAACGATGCATTAGTTGGCCTAAGGTTTTTAAATGCTGAAATATAGTTTAAATAGAATATATTTTGTATGGTAAAAAGGTTATGAAAAAGAAAATGATCAGACTTCTGATTACTCATGGGAGAATTTGAAACATGGAGGCCTCATTGGAGCAGCTGCTATACCTGGTGGAACCTTAATGGCAATCACTGGTGGTACGATCCTTATTTTGCTTACATAACTGCACATTTTTTATTTGGCATCTGTAATATGGTATACATTATCATTTTGTTACACGTTCAACAGGTTTAGCTGCTCCAGCAATTGCGTCAGGAGTTGGTGATTTAGCCCCTACATTAGGCACCATTATGCCAGTGATTGGAGCTGGTGGTTTTTCTGCTGTTGCAAGTGGTACAGCGTGCGTTGCAGGTTCTGTTGCAGCTGCTGCATCATTTAGAGGTGATTAAGGGATCATATTCTTTATTTGTTTGGGTTAATTTATGTTAAAGTTTTTTAGTTGGTTATTGCAGGAAGAATGATTGGCAATCCTTCTAGACCTGTTTCGACAAGAAGTCAACTACAAACCCATGCTAAATGGTGCTACTTTGATTCACATGGACATCCGATACCATTCGGCGGAAAACGATCTGATTGAACTCTTATCTATCTAAGGAAGAATAGAGGTGGTAATTCTTCATGTATCCTCTGTATATATATAAATCATAAAAACTAAAAAAGATTTTCCACGTTGTACATATCTTAAACCTTCAAAAACCATAAAAATCAGAAAAATAGAAATTTTCAAAAATAGTTTTTCAAGGCATGTCTTCTGGCATCGATAACATTTACGGTCCTAGAAATGTCATTCAACAATGACACGGGTCTTTAAATGAAGTTCGAGCAGAAGTTCAAATTGTTTCTCAAAACATGCCTAAATGGCTTGCAGTTACTTCAGACAGTAACCCGTTCCTCATTATGGGGAAAGCACGTCGCCAAAAAGACGCCTGTTCCTCCCACTGGGTGAAGTTCACCCGGGCATGGATTACTTTATATCCATGTTTCTTAGATTTGATGTACGTTTCAGTGCATCATTTCTCGTATAAGAAGAGAAGTCTTCTTTACATCGCAAATACTTTTCTATCTATGATTCTTCAGGAAAGTATTTGTGCTAAACTTGGTGGTACCATGAATTTTTTTGGAAATCAATCAGACTTGAAGTTTTTCATAAAATTTGTCACTCAATCAATGACTACAGCTCTTTAAATAGAAAATGGGTCATCGATTGAGGGGGAAAGTGATTTCAAAATTTTATATCATCAAAAAAAGTCACTTTGTACATAATAAGCAGTGAATTTAATGAAACTTGTTGTTATGTGTTAGTGTATGATTTTTTAAGTCAAATATCTTTCAAACTTATCTTACCTGACACTAACATTCTCCCTCATTGATTGAGGGGGAGCATTAGTATGTTCCATTATCAGCACATATTAAACCTGACAAAATTTTCTCCCATATTTTTTAAACTTATTTAAATCAATTGGGATCACAAAATCTCAAAAGGTTTGAAATTTCTGATTGGGGGAGAGAATGTGATTTAAATATGCAATCTGATAAAAATATGATGTTTTGGAAATAAATGTAAGCTCTCCCATATGTGCTAAACTCTTTTGTATATCAATGCACATATTGAAGGGGAGCAAATGATTTGTGGTGACAAAAAGGATATGGCATCTCATGTGAACGCGACTCAGACTTCACCAATGAATTGACGAAACAAAAACTGTCATTAATCGAAAGGACTTGTCCTGGCGGGGTAATAATTTCAAGCTGGTCTAACCAGTGATGTAAGCGTGTCTCGAAGAGGACTTGTCTGAGTAGAGTGTACCATTTCGAGAAACTTTCTGTGGACTTGACCAGGCCGGGTAATAATTTCAAGCTGGTCTAACTAGTGATGTAAGCGTGTCTTGAATCGGTCATGTTCACTGAAAGTGGATCAATTCAAAAAGTGCGAACTCCACCCAACATGTGCAAATTTATAATAAAATCATCCGAGCACATGGTTGATTAGCTATTTAGGTTTATTAATTATAACCTTCTTGAGATCATCCTTTGCTTTGTTGGAACACTCGATGGAAGTCAAGTTTGGGGGTATCCTTGTTCAAAAACCTTCGGCCTCGTTTCTTGGAAGTTAGGGTTGAAACCCTATTTGGTATGAATGGAACGTGAAACGCCATAATGATTGAGAAGACTCATGTGCTTTACCTGAGTAGCTTTGTATTGTCCTATGTAATTTTAATCTTTTTTGTAGTTTCTGGTTAGTAATTATGTAAGTTATAAGAATGGCATGTCATTCTTATATAGTTTGCTTGTAAGTGCCTATGTAACGGGCTGAGATATGGGACTTCACCCATATCCTTTGTACTTAAACTTTTTTTTGGTTAATCTACTTACCAGGGTGCAGGATTACTCCCCTTTACCCAAAAAAAGGGGGAGCATTTGAAAAGTATAAAACTCTCAAAGTGTTAGCAAAATGTGTTTCATAATCATAAACACTTCGAGAGATTTTTCAAGGATTTGGTTAACGGAAACATAGGATAGTCATGAAGTTATAAGGTGGCTAAGGTTAGGAAAACCGTCCTATGATTCGCCATAGCCGGAGGGATCTACCCAAGGACAATATCGAATAGTTAGTATTAGAAAGTCCTTGGGTATGATTATGAAGAAAAAAAATGAGTAATATGAGAAAGGAGAAAGAAGGGGTTGAAGAATTAAAAGGAAATGTAATGAGAAAGGGTGAAAAGAAATAGCCATCCAATTATTCAACCTTAGGGCAGAAACCGGGTTCAATTCATATACTACTGGTGGTTACTAAGGTAACATCGGTATTGAAGACAAGACATCATGGACCCAGTGACGCACTGCACTAAACCTTCTAGCCACTCAAGTTCTCTTAAAAGGACTTGTTTCATTCTCACGGGGAACCCTGCATAATCTATCAACCGCTCATTACGAGCTATGTTGATATTGAAACAGGAGACACCGCTCCAGTCTCCGACTACCAAAATTGCACTTATCGAGTCTAGAGCCGCGAGATACTTCATAAGATCTCATAGGAGAACATGATAAATCTACACTGGTTGTTCAACATTAAGGACACCAGTTGTAAACTTATGAGTCCTACGCAGGTCTTAGCAATCTGCCAGAACATCCATGAGGGAACTTACAAATGTAATTCTCAGTGATTGAATGGAAATTCCTGCCAGGGTCAACATCAGATAGCCCTGAAAGCAGGTCACTTCGGTAATTCCTTGTGGATTACGCTTAGTGGTCGCGGTGGTTTCAAACGATCTACAGTCGTGGAGTGAACTCCAGCGACTCACCTAATCGTTGATTTACTTCGATAGATCTTGTAAGCCCTCTCGGGGGTATCTGATTTAAGAACGGCCTTGGTAAGGATTAGAGAAAGTTTTCACACTATGCGGTTAACAATCTCGAAGTCCGAACCTGTAAGTACCGGACGTTTTATTGCTAACTGTCGTATGCAGGAATCCCTGGCGGTTGTAGATGATTGCCGAAAAGATGACGATTCATCAACCCATGCTCACACTTCATCATCATAAACCAAGTAATCAAGATAAATGAAAGACTTTCAACACTGCTTCCGCAACTCTGATGCTGAAAATCATGATCCAGAAAAGTGTGAGAATTGTCGGTCCAAAGATCACAACATCACATGGAGACGATACTGCAAAAAGATGACTTGGAGACGTACGTTGGATGATGACCTCAAAGAATCCTCAAAGATCATCCAAGTCAAAAGAACAGTTATCAAAAGTTCACTGCTGAAAGCACAAATATTAATGATTTAGAAGAATCAAATACCACGAGCTAGGAACTCTAATCTATGTAATAGAATGCTAGAATTCAAAATGTAGTTTTCGGGGTGACCTCCCTTTGGGGGAGATTGTTAGGAATATAAATATTCATATGAAAGACTCGGTCACCCCAAGTATAGATTAGCATTAAGTAGCTCGTAGGTTTAATCATATTAGTTTAGATATCATTTCACCATGGAGTCGGGTCGGGTCTTTATCCACTGTCAGCCCGGTCCATAGCCTACTAAAGGCGTTTTAAGACTTGTATAAATACCCCTTCCCACCCATGGGAAGGGTTGGACCTTTCACTAGTTTAATCTAATATCATTTCACTTTCTCTCACTAAGGCTCCCAATCTCTCTTCTTCTCTCTCTAAAATGGGCCAACATCACAAGAACCATACGTGTTTGATCTTTGAGTATCCTACACAGTATGACCTCACAGTTGTTGGTTATATCTTGCAGCCGCAAACACATGCCACACATTCAAATCATCACTTCTTCCCAATAAACCTGGCCACAAACATCATACTAATTATTTCACTTCATCTAAATGCACAAAATTAGGGGAAAAATAACTGTAACAAAATAATGCAAATGCCCAAATGCATTTCAACCCTTATCATCTTTAACAGTCTAATCAACAACCCATGCAAAACCTTTCACTAAGACTTATCACCAAGTAGCGCAAAACAAATCCATATAGCAAAATATTTATACCAATCACACACCACGGTAAATAAAGAAGATCATTCGGCAATCAAATGCAGATTAATAAGTTACCTCGCCAAAATATGCACATTTAAAGTCTATCATCACAGCCTCTTACATTACCCTAGGAACATGAACTATAAACAATATCAAAACACATTTCAAAGATTGATTGACACAAATTTTTTACTTGAACATTACAATTTCAAGAACCCCAAAAAATTAAATTTTAGTAATAGATATAAACTTACAATTGCGAACGAACATAAACCACTTACATGCAATTGAATCTATGTGAATAATCTTCTTCTTGTTTCAACCCTTAAAAATAGGCAACAATACCAATAACATGCCGCAAATTTTCTACTCAACACTACAATTTCAACAACACCCAAAAAATATTTTCCAGTAATAGATATAAACATACAATTTCGGATAAAGATTAACGACATACATGCAATTGAATCTATGTGAATAACCTTGCTCTTGATTCAACCCCGAAAATTAGGCGACAATACCAAGAACATACCGCGAAACACACAACTCACACATACAATCACACAATCTCTCTCTCACTCACACACACAATCTCTTTTTTGTAGATTTAACCGATGCACACATGTTCTTGAATAAGTTATATCTAAGACACTTAATTTTCAATATAATACACGTATAAGGAGCAAAACGGCGTCATTTTAGGCCACAGTTATTCCCAGTTATGAAACGGCGTCGTTCAAAGGCAAGCAAAGATTTTTTTATTTTTTTTTTTATTTTTTTTTTAAAAGGCTTCGTTTTGGATCCTCATGAAACGACATCGTTTCCCATGATAAATGTATAATAGAGTATGTAAAAAAGATTGTGCTTCCAATCTTTTTTACTCTTGCTTTCGCCAATAGTTGGTAGACATGATTCATTCCTCTGAGTAGGGTTGTTATAAAAGCCGACCCAACCCGAACCCGAATATGGCTATTCGGGTCGGGTCAATCGAGTTCAAATTTACATTCGGGTCAACCCGAATTGACCCGAGTTCTAAACAATGTCGGGTTCGAGTTTAATATATGTATCTTACTCGGGTTCGGGTCAAGCCGAATGACCCGAGTTTGATTTTCTTTTCTTTCTAATTTTTATGTATTTCAACTTTCAAGTTTGTACACCAAAATTGTATCATTTTAAAACGGTCTAGACCCGAAGCTAAGTTGACCCGACCCGAGTTCTAAATAAGGTCGTGTTCGGGTAAATTTTTTAGTCTTGACCCGAATTGACCCGACTCGATTGACCCAAACCCGACCGGGTCAACCCGAATAACACCCCTACCTCTGAGCATGGTTTTTAATATTTTTGCTACTTGAACCTACCCGAATCGTTAACACCTTGATCATAATGATTATGAGAGGCCACGTTAAGTCTGAGATAAGAGTAATGACTAAAATAGTTAAATGTTATAATCCAATGATCATTAGACTTACGGGCGAAATTTGGATGGTTAAATACAGTTAAGTAGTTTGATCGATTGGTTATGTTATAGGGATCCTCTCTATAGGTCAACCGTACAAACCGCAAAATACACAGTACAATACCGCAACGAATATAATATAATCGTTCGATGCGTGCAATGATAAGAAACCCTCTCTATAAAAGGTCCGGATAAACCGACCCAAATTAAAATGGTGGAGGCTTTTTAATCTAACATATTGCCACTTGTTTACCAAGCAACTCAGTCAACCACATGCAATCATCATTTATTCCCCCATTTGATTAAAAAGTCTATGGTATTGCCACCTGTTTACCAAGCAACTCGGTCAACCACATGCGATCATCATATATTCCCCTATTTGGTTAAAAAGTCTATGTTGAGACTTGAGAATTGTGTTTATTAATCAATAGTTTAAGTGATAAAATAAGGGTTATACTATATAAGTCCCCATGATGTCAAATTATTAGGGACAAAAGGAATTTTTTTTTGACTTTTCTGTATAACACAGTTTTCTGTCAGTTTCAGTTTCGTATTTCTGATAGTTTTTAGCGTTTGACATATTAAACTTTATATTTTTTGTTCCGTACTTTCAGGTTTATAGTTTTTTGTTATAAATAAAATTATAAAAATTAATAACAATAATAAAAAAATCAAAAAAACAGGGGGGCTTGGATAACAAAAATAGGGGGGGGGGGGGGGGGGGGGGGTAACTTGTCCCTAAAATAAAAGCTTAGGGAACTAGGAGTCAACATTCCGAATTATCCATACCTCTCAAATTCAACCAATCAGTTTCAGCCAACTCATTCCCATAAATTCCCATACCTCCCAACCTAATTCGCTGGCGGCGCATAAATTCTCATACCTCCCAATTTTTTTATTATTTTTTTTCTTTTTAATATTTAAACTAAACAATTTATAATAACAACATATCATTTCATTAATACAAAAATAAAAGACCATTACATGATAAAAAATAAAAATACGACATAAAAAAAAGGAATTACATGATAATCGAAATTAAAACTAGAACTAATATACATCCAGAAATTACATGGACAATCATATTTTGCTGCGAGTTGGCATTTTTTGTTCTTTACCCACTCCAACATAATCGGATCTTCGATGTGGTCATGCGGCTCCATGTAGTACTTGAAGTCTTGCCTCTCCTTCTTGTCTTTAGCTTGTTCAATTTGGATGTCCAAAAGTTGTTGTGTCTTCTCCGTGATATCCGACATCATTTTGTTCTTCGCTTCAAAATGTGAGTTGACGGAATCAACAAGACTCTCCGCCTTTGAGGACATTTCATCAACCTTTTTTTTTTTCCTTTTTCTTGAACGCGTAGGGGTTGAGTCCTCATTCAAATCCGGGATGACATTATTGGGATCGTTACTACCCGTCTCATAGTTCCCACCCTCGGATGACTTTCTTCGCTTGTCGGAGTGTGTTGAAGATGTCTCGATAACACATTTTTGTTCTACCCATTTAGCTTCGTCTTTGACCACCAACCATGCCGCTTGGTGAGTAAACGGTCTTCGCGTAGTCCCTTGGTTGCATCGGTGGAGGGTAGTAAGCATGAGGAGTCGATGGTTGAGGGTAGTACCATGGGGAGTCGGTGGTTGCGGGTAGTAAGCTTGGAGAGTTGGTGGTTGCGAGTAGTAAGCATGGGGACTTCGAACACCTCGGCCTCGACTTTTAGACCCGGATGAAACATTTTTTTGTTTTCTTGAATCCATAGAAGAGTTTTTAAATTTTTGTGTGTGTTTTAGGTTGAAGATAGTTAAGTTTTGGGGTTGAAATGGGGTTGAAAATATATATAGGGAAATTTTTTTTTATATTTTTTACACCTCAACGTATACATTCTTTTGAATTTAATTCCTTCCAACGTTCACTTTCTTTTGAATTTAATACATACAAACGTTCACTTTTTTGGCCAAATTGAATTTATGGAACGCGGCTTGTGAAACCGCTGTTGATAAAATTTTGGCATAGATTTGGAACCGCCGGTTTCCATCACCCCGATGAGCAAACCGTTGGGCGCTCCTAGTGCTCTTATAATCAAACTTTTTTTATGGGTTATGTTTGACGAAATAGGCGGGAACTGAAGTTGAGATTTGAGTTGGGGTTAGAGCTTATATTATAAAACGGAAGCTGAAGCTTATATTTTGATAAAGTTGTTTGCTGAATTAGTTGGAGTTAAAGTTTATTAATGTAAAATCGCATAAAATACATCAAATAAAATCAGATATATTATTAGCTATTGCATGATAATCCACTATATTTTGAAGGTATTTAAGTAATTTGACTAACTATAAGCCACATTAGTCCGTTTCAACTGGATTGGGCCTATGCAGGCTTATGACTTATAAAAATTTCAATAAGTTTATATGACAAACAAAACTTGTTTTATAAGTTACTAACTTATTTTAAAAGCTCAAACCCTGTAAGTCCCGCGCCAAAGACGGCCTATATTTTTAACTAAGTTTTAGCTTAGTTTCAAACAAATAAAGCATGCATAGCTAAACAAGCATTCGCACTTTATCTATGAAAAGATCACCAAATAGCTTATAGCTATAAGCTTGACAAATAGAAATTTGACATAAAACAAGAAAAATGGCAAGAAAGATTGTTATGAAATTACTCAATGTATCTATCTCTGAACTACAAAAAATACATTTAATAGATGTATGTTAAATACGATAAGTTATACTATTTTGTTATTCAACCGAGGCCAATATAGGACGACATACAACGGTTAGAGTGCAGTGATCGTACCCATGATAGATCTGAACCTTTAAGCGATATTAATTTTCTATAGAAAAATAACAAGATTCAATTATAATTTGAAAAGGAATATGTAACATGGAGAGTCAAAAACTCATGTGGGTAATCTGAAGTGTGCCAACAAACTCTTATACGATGATATATTAAAACCCCTCATATGGTTTGCTTGTCGTTATATAAGGAAACATTTCATTTCCATGTTCTCAAATGTTGTCTATATTGTTTTAAATTCAAAATATTACTTCATCCGTCTCAAAATAAATGTCCAGTTTAACTTTTTAGAGTCAAACTGGTTCAACTTTTGACCTTAAATATATTTTTTTGTGTTATATAATACTTGATGAAAAATTATACCAACGAAAAATAAACTTAAAACCTAATTCATTCATATATTTTGCATCAACTATTATATAACACCTACAAAAAGAGATAAAGTCAAAGTTGAACCAATTTGACTTTAAAAAGTTAAACTGGACATTTATTTTGAGACGTAGGTAGTAATATTACGATTGGACCATATTACAAGTGAACTTGAGTTGGGTATTTTGGCAGTTTTGTCTATTATTTTTGGCGGGAAAAATGGTAGATAGACATTTTTGTTCTTTTACATACGACCAAAGCTTCAAAGCATTAACCGGACGGGGTCTAGTACCCTATTCTGCGAAACCCTCCTAAGAGGGTGTACCTTTTTTTCAGCTTTTGTACATTTTTTTTTTTTGTTTTTTCTTATTTTGTCTTTTGCTGTTTTTTTTTTTTTTAATTTTATTTTATTTTTGTCCAAGTTTTTTTGTCCCAATTTTTCTTTGTCCAAGTGCAGATTGCACACAAAACACAAAAGGCAACAACAATCTGAGCTACAAACCAAGAAGGTTTAAGTATCACAATAAAACCATGAAACTCCTATCACCAAAAACATCACCAAAACCATCAAGAAACCACATAAGCATCACAGATAAACCATTGGTTCTAAGTAAAAACCAAGCAAACCCTTCACCACAGAAACCACCAAAACAAAAAATTATTTTTAGATCTAAACTATTTTTCAGCCAAGAAACAATCCAAGAAACCATCACAAACTAGTAATTTTTTAGATCTAAACTATTTTTCAGATCTAAACTATTTTTTCAGCCAAGAAACGTATCACCACAGAAAACTATTTTCAGCCAAGAAACGTATCACTACAAAAAACTATTTTTCAGATCTAAACTATTTTTAGATCTAAAATTTATTTTTAGATCTAAACTATTTTTCAGCCAAGAAACGTATCACCACATAAACCATCCAAGAAAACATCACCAAAACCATCCAAGAAACCATCACAAACTCGTTATTTTCCACACGTATAACAAACTTTTTTTTAGATCTAAAAAAAATAGATCGCATAATCACCAAAAACATCACCAAAAACATCACCAAGAAACCATCACCATCACAGATCTATCATCAAAACCAACCATCATAATTTTTAGATCTAACAAAAAAAACCATCAATTTTTTTTAGATCTAACAAAAAAAACTAACCATCATCACGGATGGTTTTTTTTTTCTTTCCTCAAATTTTTTCTTAAATCGTTGGTCATAAAAAGATCTAACAACAAACCGCGTATCAAAACATCATCACAGAAAAAAAACGAGTATCAAGTATCACATAATCACATAAAACCATCTTTCAAAACCATCACAGATCACATAATCACCAAAAACATCACCAAAACGAGTGAAAATAGATCTAAAAACGAGTTTTTAGATCTAAAATAGAGAGAGAGATAGAGAGATTATTGTGAGAGAAAAGAGAGTTATCACACACACATGTGAGAGAGAGAGAGTGATGGTGTGATAGAGGATAGAGAAACAGAGATAGGGGTGAGATTATTGTGAGAGAAAAGGACAAAAAAAAATAAAAAAAAAAGACAAAAGACAAAAAATACACCCTCCCATTTAGAGAGGGTTAAAATATAAAATACAAGGAGGGTCAATATATCCTAGCCCTTATTAAATATAGAGTAATTGCTTAATGTTTGTATTTGTCATTGACAGTCTTAATTTTCTAAGGGTGCGTTTGGTTTGTAGGTGAGATTGGAATTAGATTTGGTTTTGAGAAATGTTTGAAATAAAATGATGAGAGAGAAAATTAATAATTATTTAAAGTATATATTTGTTTATATATAAATAAGCTATTATAAATTAGTTCGAAATATAAATTAGTTTGAAATATGTGGTTGAAATTTTTATAAAAAATAAAATGTAAAATTTGATTGGTAGTTATCACCAAAAGACACTAGTGGGGGCAAGAATGAATCTATGTTTGAAAATGGTGTGTAATGGGAAACAAAATGGAACAAAATAATTAATTTGATGATTCTTTCAATCCATACCTCCTAATACCCGTCAACCAAACAGGCCCTGAATTAATCTGTTAGATATAAAAGTCTTAATTAGCCTATTATAGGAGAGAGTAAAACTTTAATAGGTCTCCTAATTAAAAGAGAGTAAAGATATTTGAGCCCACAATTTCTTCAAGAAGAGAAAAGTAAACACCCCTCGAAGCAATTCCAGTTTTTTTTTTTTTTTTTTTTTTTTTTTTTTTTTTTTGTATAAATAAATTACCATTACGATTGGACAATATTACAAGCGAACTTGTGATTGGTAAAATGTGTAAGTGACTTAAGTAATTGGAACATAATTACACTAAGCTACTCTTAATTGCCATTTTTCTAAATTAAGCAATAAATGGATCGATAGCAAGTATTAACACATGTAATCGACTCGGTCATATGTTGGTATTACTAAAAGTTACGCGAGCTAAGGTTAACATATCTTGATGTTAGCAAAACCCTTTATAAAAGCCATCCGTTCCAAATATGGTTTATGTGCTCGTATGAGTTAACATGACGTATTATAACTTTCACCTCTCACAAAGGTATTAATGTGGACAATGCATAATTAGTTAGTGACTGAGACTATATTAAACATAGCGGGGACAAGAAATTTCCCTCAAAAATGGACCATAAATGTTGTAATACTTCACCTACCTTAATATTTTATTTCAATTTATCATATTTGATATAAGCCAATCAATCTAAATATATACATACATGATACATGGGGGATATATGTGAACTAGTTTCAAAAATAAGTCATGAAATATATCATACTATAACTCTATAAGAAATACTTTGAAAATCTTAGGAGACTAAAACTCAGGCCCGGATTTGAGCAATGTGCCTGATCATGTATAGTATCCCCGGACCCAGCATACTGGGCCGGACATGCTCATAACTCGTACCGTGGCAGAGTCAATATACATTATAGGTTCCAGTCTTGCCAAGACAAGACGAGGACATACCCCGGTCTCTCCAGACCGGGACATATCATATACTCAGCCGCGGCCATTCCACCGAAAGCCAGATCTTGTGGGATTGTGTCTCCCACTTGATCTGACATTTACCAACTAAGGTAAGGCGTAAGTTGACTTCCGCTCTGACAGCTACCTACTCGGTAAGGTATGTGTCAGCCCGCTCATTCCCAAGGCGGCTACAGTAAGTATATGGGTAGTATAAATACCCCAATCTCATTTATTACTCCACCTAACTACATGTACTTTCACCTAGTCCGCACTTACTCCTTATCTCTCAAATAATATACTTACTTTCACACCGGAGGCCAACCGCGGAAGCCCCCTTCCGCGGTAAGACTAACGGTGTTGCTTTTCTTAGCAGCTCAACTGAAGTACTTGGCGCATGATCTGTACCCGCCCAGAACTAGTCTAACATAGCTCTGGAGGAACACCCAAGATTTGTACCAACAAGTTGGCGCCATCCGTAGGACCTGTTACATAACTGCGTTTCTATAAAAAAAAAAAAAAAAAACTTTACCATGGGCAATCAAACAAAAAACCCCTCCCCATCCCAAGAGCCTTCCACTGTACGGAACACTCACCAGAAGGGGAAAGGGAAAGAAGGAGAGCACCATTCTGATTCTCTTCTGAATGAGGCAATAAGAGCGTTCTGCGACAAACACTACCACCAACTATTGCCATTGATGACTGAAAAAGTCCATGCGGAGAAGATGGAACAATTAAAAACCGGTCTCAACTTCGAGGACGAGTCACAAGAGAATTCATACTCCCGGGAATAATCCCGATACGTTGAATCAATAGACAGGAGAAAGCGGAAGACAAGCCCCGGTGCGAGGCCTGAACCTTCCGAAAGCTCCTACTCCCGGAGTGTCTTCTCTAGACTTAGTAAAGAACCCGCAGATAACGAGGAAAGGACCAAACACCCCAAGTCGGCCGTTTTCACTCGTTTAGGGGAGAGAAGAGAAGGTGTTAAGTCGCGATTGGGAGAAAGAAAGCCGGATGTGTTCTCTCGGCTTAAATCAAAAAGCCGCGCTCGAAAGGAGCGCAGAGGTGAAGCCAACCGCTATAGACAAGACGGACGGCCCTTTGTGGAAGGGAGTCCGGATAGTCCAAGAAGAAGCCCAAGCCCTACCTACAGTCGCACTCCCCGCTCAAGGGAGGAAGGCGGAGGGTCTGGATCCGTGGGCTCCGGTTCCAGAAGGCGAAGGGACCGGACACCAGAAGGTAACGGAGACTATGACGGAGGATATTGGGAGGCCGGGTCTGAAAAGAACAAAAGGAACGCGGATGATCTTTATCGCCCGTACGACATCGATGACAAAGATCCTCTCACGCAAAGGCTCAAAAACTTCAAATTCCCAAAGAGGACCCGAATGCCCTCCAATGTCAAAACGTATGACGGAACAGGAGATCCGGAGGACCACCTGAAAAATTTCTATACCGCGGCCAAAGTCGAACGATGGGCTATGCCCACTTGGTGCCACATGTTTAACTCCACAGTGATGGGTCATGCTCGAATGTGGTTCGATGAATTACCGGCCGAGAGTGTAGACAGCTTTGAAGATCTCCGCAAAAGCTTCTTATCCTACTTTCTCCAGCAGAAGAAATACACCAAAGATCTGGTGGAACTCCACCTTATCAAGCAAAAAGAAGGAGAATCCACGGCAACATTTGTCAACCGCTTCAAAGCGGAAAGTATGCATGTGAAGGGCGCCCCCGAATGCATGAAAGTTTCAGGATTTGTACACGGGATTAACAATCCAGAGCTAATCAGGAGACTCAATGATAGAATCCCCAAGACGGTCGACGAAATGTGGAAGGTTACTACGGCCTTCATCCGTGGGGAAACAGCCGCGGCAAATGTGTTAAGGAAAAAACAAGACCGCTCTTCATGGAAATCTCATGAGGGGGGACCCCGGGCATCCCACAACCAGAGTTTTGAAAGGAAAACAGAATTCAAAGGGAATTCAAGGCCGGACCGGAGAAAGAATGACCGTTTCACACCACTAACAAAAACACCAAAGGAGATTCTAGCAATGGACGCGGTCAAATTCACCGCTCCACCACCTATGGCAAGCCCGGTAGAATCCAGAAACAAAGACAGGTATTGTGAGTTCCAAAGAGAAAAAGGACACCATACGGATGAGTGTTTCCAGTTGAAAAGGCAGATCGAGGACGCGGTCAGATCTGGACAGTTGGCACACTTAGTAAAAGAGATCAAGAGCGGAAGCCAGAAAGGCGGGGCCGCTAAAGGTGCCAAGAAGGAAACTGCAGCCAAGGACAAAGCCCCAGCAATATTCATGATACGGACCTGGCAACGAACGGTGAAACAGAAGGTCTCCTCTAGTACTGAGCCCAATTTGGAAATATCCTTCCCTCCAATAAAGGAGGACGACTGGGAAGACCATCCATTAGTAATAAAGGCTGGAGTGGGCGGACGCCACGTACACCAGATGTACGTGGACAACGGAAGCGCCTCCAAAGTACTTTACGAACATGGTTCAACCGACTGAGTCCGGACATCAAGAAAAGAGTGATCCCCGCCACTGCCCCTCTTCTCGGTTTCAGTGGGGAACTAGCATGGCCCTTGGGGCAGATTCTGTTAGAAGTTACCTTAAGTGATGGAGAAAACTCAGCCAGCGCTTGGATGAATTTCATGGTGGTTAAATCATCCTCTCAATACAATGGTATAATCGGCCGGCCGGAGATAAGACAGCTTAAAATGATCCCTTCCACGGCCCACGGAATGATCAAATTCCCCACCCAGGGTGGAGTGGTCACGATATATAGTGACAAAATCATTCCGGTAGAATGCCAAATGGTTGCGGAACCCCAACCACAGCAAGATCCTGAGGAAACCCCGACAAAAGATGGGATTCAAGTAAATACACCCAGAGTTTTCGGATCAGACAGTCACCATCGGAGGAAGCTTGACGGACCCGGGGAAGAAGGATCTGTGTGAATTACTAAAGAGCAATCTGGATATCTTTGCCTGGTAACCATCCGACATGATCGGAGTACCGCGGAGCGTGGTAGAACACAAACTTAACATCCGGGAAGGGTATGCCCCGGTGAGGCAAAAGAAACGCGAGCAAGCTCCGGAGCGAAATAAAGCAATTAATGAGGATGTTGCAAAATTGGTCGCAGCCGGTATTATGAGAGAAGTACACTACCATGACTGGCTGTCAAACCCGGTCCTGGTCAAGAAGAGTGACAGAAGCTGGAGAATGTGTGTAGATTTCAAGGATCTAAACAAAGCATGTCCGAAAGATTGTTACCGTCTTTCGGAGATCGACCGGAAAGTCGAGTTGCTCTGCGGATACACCTTCAAGTGCTTATTGGACGCGTACAAAGGATACCACCAGATTCAGATGGCCACGGAAGATGAGGAGAAAACCGCCTTTCGCACAAGCCAAGGTATTTTTTGCTATAAGAAAATGCCCTTTGGATTGAAAAATGCAGGGGCCACGTACCAGCGTCTAGTGGACAAAGCGTTTGAAAGACAGATTGGAAGGAACCTTGAAGTGTATGTTGATGACCTGGTAATTAAGAGTCATTCGGAGGCGGAAATGCTAAGGGACGTGGAAGAAACCTTTGTGACACTCCGGAAGATAAACATGAAGTTAAACCAAAAAAAGTGTACCTTCGGAGCGGAAGAAGGAGTATTCTTGGGCCACGTAATCAGCAAGAAGGGAATCAGGGCTTGCCCGGAGAAATCCGAGGTCGTTGCCCGACTACCCTCACCACGGACTCTTAAGGAAGTACAAAGCTTAAACGGAAAATTGGCAAGTCTAAACCGTTTCCTATCAAAGTCCGCGAAAAAGTCCTTACCATTCTTCAAAACACTGAAGAAGTGCATCAAGAAAAGTGACTTTCACTGGATACCGGAAGCGGAACAAGCATTCAAAGAGATGAAGCAACACATCGCTAATCTTCCTACCCTCACGGCTCCGCAACCAAGAGAAGAATTGATCATGTAATTGTCCGCGGCTAAAGAAGCCATCAGCGCAGTCCTTTTGGCAGAAAGAGGACCGCGACAGGAGCCCATCTACTTCATCAGCCGCACATTGCAAAGTCCGGAAATAAACTACAGCCCAATGGAGAAATTGGTTCTGTCACTGGTTCACGCGGCCAGAAGGCTCAAGAGATACTTCCAAGCACACCCAATAGTGGTCATCACGGACCAACCAATCAAACAGATGCTGGCAAAGACCGAAAATACTGGCCGAATGGCTAAGTGGGCTATAGAACTAAATGGACATGACATCAGTTTTAGACCCCGGACAGCCATAAGGGGACAAGTGTTGGCTGACTTCATCGCGAAAGTTCCGGAAGAAGAAACCCTGGTGACGAAAGCAACCACATAATATTTGCCGTTTTTTGAGCCATGAAACTTGTACACCGATGGGTCATCTTGTCAAGAAGGATCCAGGGCAGGCCTAATCCTTACAAACCCTGAAGGTACAGAATTCACTTATACTCTAAGATTTGAATTTAACACATCAAATAATGAAGCAGAATACGAGGCATTGCTAGTGATTCGTTAAAATAGACACTTATATTTCTCCAAGATTTACAAAGGAAATATGTAAACCCGAGTCGTTATCCCCGATGAAGGATGAATGGAATTTGTGAGATCGGGATTGTGAATCATGTAATGAATGGATATAAAATAGATATTTGGATTTTATAAACTAAAATATGAAATATAATCTAAACAACAGTTTAATTAACTAAGGCAAATTTAAAACACTAAAGACCAAAAACGTAAAGAAAAATCTAAAAACGTGTTTAAACTGGGAAAACCCGAGCCTAAAACGTCAAATCTTAGAAATTTAAACTCTACGGGTCCAAATCTATTTTTCTTAAATTCTAATTATTAAAAGAAAATTTTTAAAAAAAAGATTTATATTTTTCTGACTTTTATATTTTTTTATTATGAATTAAAAACTGAATTTAAAAGGAAAATTAATTAATAATACTAAATTAAAATGAAAAAATCTGAAAAATTCTAGGAAACTACTTAATGAATAACAGAATCTATGAAAAATAAAAATGGGCTAACTGCTTTTCTGAATAAGCAGTTAATAAGCAAACTGAGAAAATAGGCTAAAGGAAAAAAACTTAGTTTAAATATAAAGCTTTGCAAAGGTTAACCAGGAAAGTCCCTAGGGCAGATGGTGAGTCTGTAGCTTTGTGAGTCAGGAGACCAGGGTTCGAACCTGGTTTTGGTCTATTTGCTAACTATTTATTTTTTTGATTTTTATTTTAAAAACTAATTAAGCACAAGGTAATAAGCAATTCTTAAAACTAGAACTATTTTTGAAAACTTCAATAAGCTCAGGAATAAGCCCTGCTTATCTGATCAGTTGGCTATTAAGAGGAATAGCCCAAGGCTTGGTCAAAATAAGCTATTTAAGCTAATATTAAGCTAAAGCCAAACTGAAATAAGCTACACAATCAACAATAAGCTAAATTGAAAATGAAAAAGCCACAAATACTCAGAAATAAGCACTGAGCAATAGCAAATAAGCACAAGAGGACTGCTATGCACAGGGCATATCAGTAGATTCTAGGCAACTTTGGGCTTATTTTTAAGCACTTAGGTGACAACTAAATTCCACAAAGACTGATAATGCTTAAAGTTGACCTAGTGAGGAACTCAGAAACCAAAAATCAGACAAAGTGGAGCTTATTTGAGGCTTGTGGATAAGTTGAGAAGTTGGCTCAGTTCACTCAAATGAGCACTGATTACTCAGTGTAAGTTTGAGTGAAGTGAGTACTTTTGAGCTTAATTTAAAGCTCAAATAAACTATACCAAGGAGCTGATTTTGAGAATAAGCCAAGAGCACCTAGCAAACTATCTAGAAATAAAGGAGATAAGCACTAATTAATACAAATAAGCACTTAAATGGGCCAAAAGAAACTGATGCAGTCTGCTGTTTTGAATCCTGAGCAGACTTGGGAATTTGGTCAAAATGACCTCAACTCTTAAAGGACTTAACCCAACTCTTGCATATTGACTTAACACACTATTTTGAACTTACAAATGCTAAGAAATAGGACCAAAACTGCTTATCTCTAAGATAAGCAGTATTGAGCAGACTTGGGATGTAATAGATATCTCACCAACCTAAACCAAGAAAATACCTCAAAATAGCTAACTTAATCCTCCAAACAACTTATTCTAGTGATTTTAGGCTAGATTGAAACTCCCAATAAGGCACATGAACAGTACACTACTGGTTTGACCCAGTATGAACCTGAACCAAACACCCTTTTTAAAATCTGATTTGAAGATTTAACCTAGCCTAGACCTATCAAAGCCATGAACTTGGAAGAACAATGATTATCCAACTTAAGTTACACCTAATGAACAACTTTCTAACAGAAAATAAGCACAAATTAAGCTGAGCTAGATTTTAGCTTTTTGACTGGTTTTGGTTATTTCAAGGATTTTTAAGTCAAAACAGAAACTAGCTTATAAAACCTAACAAACTATACTAAAATAACAATATAAAGAACAATTAAGCAGAATGTAATCAGAATAAGCACTATTTAAGCTATTGCACAGTAAAACATGAAATTGGAAATTTCTTACAACTGACTTGGCCTATAGAACAATGGAACTAGATCAGAAACACATCTAGCTTGTCAAAAACAAGCTAGAAAACCCCATAAGCTCTTCCATGAGCAGCTTATCATCCAGAACTGCTTATTTGAGCTTCTCTAACTTTTTGTTGACTTTCTTGGATATCTTGGAATGAGAACTGTTTGTAACTAATATAAGCTTACAACAAGCTATGGTAAGCTTGTATAAGCTTATAGCAAGGGTGTTGAGGCTTGTGATGATAACTTAACAGTACTTGAGCTTAATTCGATTTGAACAAAAACTTGAAATTTATTATAACTGAAATTTAATACAAAGTTGCTTGAATTTAGAATACTTTAACTGAAATTAACTTGAATTAACAACTGAGAATTGGAAATTACAAAATAAAATGACTAAGTAATAAAAACGACTACTGATAATTAACTAGATGCTTTATCAGCTTACAAACGCTTCTATTTATACTAATAATATCTGGGAACATCTTGTCTTCAACCTCTGATCACTTCTGAACCCTTGGATTGGAGAAAATCAACCTCAGCCCTTGAAATCCATTTTGGCGCCAAAATGGAGATAGTGGAAAATCCACTATCTCTGATAACTTGAAATAGGAACGAAGCATTAATTGCTTTTGGCTTGTTAGGTGGAGTGTAGTAGGAGGGGGGGGTGAGGTGATGGTGGTTTTGCAGAGAACATGGTTTTGGCGGGCAAGTGGGGAAGGAGAAAGGTTTGACTGAGGGTCAAACCTGGGTTAGCTAATACAAAGGGACGGGTTTGGGTTTTTATTTTATTTGGGCTTGGGTTTATTTGGTGTGGGCTGGGTTAAGGAATAAAAGGGTTGGGTTGTAGCTGGGTTAAGGATTGGACTGGAAATGGGTTGTGGTGTTTTGAGTTAGGATTTAGTGAATTGGTTTTTAAGTTAAGGAACTAAAACTGCCATTTCTGAAATTCTAAGGACCAAAGTTGTCATTTTTGCAAAATTACTTCCAAGGGCCAATCTTGACAAGTTGACATTCTTGAGGGTTGACTTTGATAATTTAAGCAATATCCCGGTCCAAACTCATAAATTCCTTTCCCGGCATCGGCTTTTGATGATATTCCAATCTCGTGCTCGTTTTTGTTCGTTTTTGCCCTGGTTTCAATCCTTTTGTACCTGAAACACATAAAAACACAAACCAAGGATATATGCAGTATAATTTGGTATATTTGGTTGTTTTCAGTATTTTTATGGTCTAAAATGGGTATAAAATGATGAGTATTTACACACTCATCAGCTAGCCGGGCTAAGGATAGCGGAACAGATGGGCGTGAAAGACCTATCCGCAAATGTGGATTCCAGGTTAGTCGCGAATCAGATAAACGGTGTGTATGAAGCCAAGGAAGAGAGCATGGCACGGTATCTCGCAAAGGCTAAGGCCTTGATTGAGAACTTCCGCACATTATCCATAATACAAATTTCACGGAGTCAGAAAAAACAGGCGGACGCACTAAGCAAAATAGCCTCCACCAGCTTTGCCCACCTAACAAAGCAAGTTCTGGTTGAAGTCTTGAAAAATAATTCAATAGAGGAAAAAGAAGTGATGGCCGTAGTGGAAGAAGAAGGAGACACTTGGATGACCCCACTCCTCGAATATTTGAAAGACGAAGTACTTCCTGCGTATCAGAAAAAAGCAAGAAAGCTAAAGATTAAAGCAAGACAATACTCCATCATTAGCGGAGTTCTATTTCGGAAATCATTTCTGGAGCCGTGGTTGCGATGCGTCGGACCGATACAGGCAAACTACGTGATCAGAGAAATTTATGAGGGTTCGTGCAGCATGCACTCCGGACCACGGGCTATCGTGGCAAAGGCATTAAGGTCCGGATATTATTGGCCCATAATTCACAAGGACGCAAGAGAGGTAATTAACAAGTGCCAAGACTGTCAGGTGCACCGGCCGGTTCCAAGGAATCCTGATGCGTGGTTTTGCGACCTTACAACAGGTTTTACCTCTCGAGGGATCTCAAGAGGCTTACAACCCCACCAGGCAGTGTACCTGACCGATGTAGTATAGTGTAGTGGTAAGTACGGGGGATTGATCGTTCTCCACAGGGAATAGTGTCGTTAGGATTGAAAAACTATTCTAATAGGTCTAAGGGTGAGGGAAGATTCTTTTTGTATTTTTATATTTTTATGAAAGCAAGTAAAATCTCGGGTTTGAAGGAGTGGGCGGAATTAGTTGCTAGTCAACTAACCCAAATAATTACAAATGCAAATAAAATAAAATAACGAAAATGAAAAGGTTGTGAAACTTATGTGGAGAGAAATGTGTTTACTTATATTTCCTTACTCCCTAACTATCTTTTACCGGTTGATTAGTGTGTATTAATTGCGTGGATGACGGGTGTATTCCTTAATACCAATCGTGGGGTGGCGTACGTACTTCCCCAACTCTACAAGCTCCTACTTCACTCCTATGTCGAGCCGGCTAGGAAGCTCCTAACATGGGATCACTAGAATTCGCTAATGCATTAAATACAACCATAAAAACCTTAGTACGCATTGGTTCATGTTTCTTAAGACGTTCAAGCAAGTTACCGAATAGGAAGTTAGCCAGTTTTCTTAAGCCTAACATCGATAAACAATCATCCGATACAATTAATAACACACTAATAACCAATAATCAATAGCTAGGTTTCATTAGATCTAAGCAAACACAAGATAAATCTAGCCTAGCATGTTAATCAAAAGACAAGAACGATATATAATCAAACAACACATAGACATATTGATTGATTAAACGATTACTTATCTTCAATTAAACATGGGAGATCCAAGGGTATGAAAACCCTTAAAAATGGCAGAAATTCGTCTTAGGGTTTCTCCTCACAAAGTTGCACACTAATGACAAAAAATTGCAAAACTATATATAGAGTTTAAGGGCTGACGGCGTCACGTTATACGACTTGACGCCGTCACCTCGCCGTGTCTAGGGTTCCCGGATGGCCTTCTTGACGCCGTCCCTCTTTAGTGCTCCAAAATCCTTCCTGGCTTATCAAGGCTTGACGCCGTCAGAAATGAGCTTGACGCCGTCCCGCTTTAGCTTAAACCGTGATGGCCTTGATCACTTCAAAGGGTGACGCCGTCAGATTTTTCATTGTAAAATTCTCTGGCTTATCATGAGTAATTTTCATATCCACCTCTTATGCCAAGCCATGACGCCGTCAAGGGCAATCCCTGACGCCGTCAAAGGTACTTTTTCAGCCGATTTTGAGACTTTGTCGTTTTCTTCACTTTTATGCTCCAAAAATGTCCAAAATGCTTCCTTTTCCAGATTTCTTCTCCGAAGTACCTAAAATGACAAAAGGAACGATTTAGGGCAATATTTGATCAAATAAATACGATTTAGGGCTTAAATGCCCCCCTAAAAGCGGTACACTTTTCGCTTCATCAAATACCCTTACACTTGAGATTTGCTTGTCCTCAAGCAAATGCGCTTTTATTCTAATCAAAATATAAGTTAGGGGTCATTTAACGCTAATATAAAAGTAATTACAATAAATAGTCGTTCCACTTTAATCATAATAAGCACGGAGATTACAAACTAGCACCTCACAAGTAGTGTTTAGATACTCACATCTCTCAGGTGTCATCAAAATAAATCTCATAAATGAAAACGGATAATATCTCTCACTACCTATCATAGCAAATAGATTACCATAGGCTTGGGAAAGGATCGAAAACCTCCTCCACTAGGCGTAAGCACCTAAGATAAACTATCAAAGAGGGCTTTTAAATGGGTTATAACGTGAGGTGTAGGGATATGATAAACACGGTTTTGTTGGATAAGGGATATTTTACTGGTGGCGAGTTAAAGATCTTGATTAATTACATGAACAATATGGCGTTGCTAAGCCAAGACTAGACTCGACTTAAGCTAATGAAAATAAAATAACAAAAACATAAAATAAACATAAAATGAAACGGGATGGTAGTCCGTATGTTTTTTTCTATTTTTCTTTTTCTCATTTTTTTTTGTATTTTTCTTGATTTTTTTTTTGATTTTTTTTTTGTATTAATGAAAATAAATTAATATGTATGCTAATTTATTATTATTACGATTCATGTTCATTTGTGTTCTAATAAACCGATTTGGATTTCCCTTACACTTAACTTTTGCAAAATACCTTTATATGTAGTTAAGACGAAGTTAAAAACAAGATAAAGCATTTTTACAATTTAGTTTTGAACATGAATCAATAATAATAAAAATTAAACATACATACGGAAACAAATAAAATCAAACAAACAAATAAATAAACACACAAAGCAAATAAAACTTGGGTTGCCTCCCAAGAAGCGCTTTTCTTTATTAACGAGTCTTGTAGCTAGACTCAAAGTCACGTACATTACGTGACTTCTTCATCAAAAGTTATGTCTTCCTCATTGATCATTTCATTACCATTCTCTTGATAATGCTTGACTCGTTGTATATTCACAGTGAATTCTCTATCTTCGTCGTCAATCAACACAACGGCTCCGGTTTTAGAGGAGCTCCTTACGGTGAAAGGTCCATACCATCTAGATTTAAGTTTTCCAGGAAATAGTCTTAAGCGAGAATTATATAATAAGACCTTGTCTCCTTCTGAAAACTCCTTGGGTCTCTTAATCCGTTGGTCATGCCATCTTTTTGCCCTTTCTTTATATGTAATGGAAGATTCATAAGCCTCTAATCTCAATTCATCGAGCTCTTGGAGCTGTAAGAATCTATTTGTTCCCGCAATCGTATAATCCAAATTACAAGCCTTAAGTGCCCAATATGCCTTGTGTTCCAGTTCTACTGGAAGGTGGCATGCCTTGCCATATACCATACGGAATGGGGTTGTCCCGATTGGTGTCTTATAAGCGGTTCAAAACGCCCACAAAGCTTCATCGAGCTTAAAAGACCAATCTTTTCTGTTTTGATTGACCGTTTTCTCTAATATTCTTTTTATGACTCTATTAGTTTTTTCGACTTGACCATTGGTTTGAGGATGGTAAGCGGTGGAGAATCGGTGAGAGACTCCATATCTTTTCATAACTTTCTCCATTTGCGAATTGCAAAAATGGGTTCCCCTGTCACTAATAAGAGCCTTCGGAATTCCGAACCTAGCGAACAATTTTTTTAAGAAATGAATGACTACCCTAGCGTCGTTAGTCCTAGGGGCTTGTGCTTCCACCCATTTCGAAACATAATCAATGGCCACTAAGATGTATTCATTCCCTCCTGAAGATGGGAAGGGTCCCATGAAATCAATTCCCCAAACATCGAAAACCTCGCAAACTTGTATATAATTCTGTGGGGCTTCATCTCTCCTAGAGATATTCCCAGCTCTTTGACATGCGTCACAAGTGTGTATCATTCCATTCACATCACGAAATATTGTAGGCCAATAGAATCCCGCGTCGAAGACCTTTCGTGCAGTAGTGTTCATTCCGTGATGTCCTCCAGATGGACCTGCATGACACTCTTTCATAATTCTGACAGCCTCCTTTTTCGAAACACAACGCCTGATTACCTGATCCGGACATCTTCGGAATAAGAAAGGTTCATCCCAAAAGTAATACTTTAATTGATTGAAGAACCTCCTTTTTTCATGCCTGCTCATATGCTCAGGAATGACTCGACTTGCCAGGTAGTTAGCATAATCCGCATACCATGGTTCAGAATCATTTATTGACATGAGCTGCTCTTCAGGAAATGACTCCCGAATCTCACTCTTGTCAGATTCAGCGAGGCTGGGGTTTTCGAGACGAGAGAGATGATCAGCTGCAAGATTCTCTGCTCCTTTCTTATCACGAATCTCAACATCGAACTCTTGCAATAGTAAGATCCAACGAAGTAACCGTAGTTTAGCATCCTGTTTAGTAAAAAGATATCGAATAGCTGAATGGTCCGTAAAAACAACCGTTTTAGAAAGGACAAGATACTGGCAAAACTTATCAAAAGAAAATACCACGGCTAGTAATTCCTTTTCAGTGGTAGTGTAGTTTTCTTGAGCAGGATTCATGGTTTTGCTAGCGTAGTATATTGGCTGAAAGTGTTTGTTAAGCCTTTGGCCTAATACTGCTCCAATAGCATAATCGCTAGCATCGCACATGATTTCAAAGGGTAACTCCCAGTTAGGGGTGACCATAATTGGAGCTTGGGTAATTTCCTGCTTCAATCGATCGAATGCATCCTTGCATTCTTGAGAGAAGTCGAACGGGGCATCCTTCATGAGCAACTGAGTCATTGGTTTAGCTACCTTTGAGAAATCTTTAATGAATCTCCTATAGAAACCAGCATGGCCCAAGAAGCTACGGATTGCCTTGACCGTTGTTGGATAGGGAAGTTTGGATATAGCCTCAATTTTTGCCCGGTCCACTTCAATTCCATTTCCTGAAATTTTGTGCCCTAGCACAATCCCTTCTTTTACCATAAAGTGGCACTTTTCCCAGTTTAGTACCAAGTTAGTCTCCTCACAACGTTTGAGCATTTTCTCAAGGTTAGCAAGACAGTGATCAAAAGAGTTTCCAAAGACCGAAAAATCATCCATGAAGACCTCCATGCTGTCTTCCATTAACTCATGGAAGATTGCTGTCATGCAGCGCTGGAAAGTGGCGGGGGCGTTACATAGTCCAAAGGGCATTCGCTTGTAGGCGAAGGTGCCATAAGGGCATGTAAACGTAGTCTTTTCTTGGTCCTCAGGAGCGATAGGGATTTGGAAATACCCTGAGAACCCATCTAGGAAGCAGTAGTACTTATGCCCTGCTAACCTTTCCAACATTTGGTCGATAAATGGGAGAGGGAAATGATCCTTTCGGGTTGCATCATTCAACTTCCTATAATCGATGCGCATACGCCATCCAGTTACTGTTCGTTGAGGCACTAACTCATCCTTATCGTTCTTAACCATCGTCATTCCTCCCTTTTTTGGTACAACCTGTACAGGACTTACCCATGGACTATCTGAGATTGGGTAAATTAGTCCCGCATCTAGGAGCTTAATGACTTCCTTTTTTACGACTTCCTTTATGTTGGGGTTTACTCGCCTTTGAGGTTGCACGGTGGGTTTATAATCTTCCTCCATGAGGATTTTATGCGTGCAAAAGGTAGAGTCAATCCCCTTGATGTCGGCTACACTCCATGCTATAACTCCTTTATATTTTTTTAAAACTCCTAAGAGTTTATCCTTTTGTTCACTTTTCAAACAAGAGCTTATGATTACCGGAAGTTGATCTTCTCCTTGGAGGAAGGCATATTCAAGGTTGTTTGGGAGTTCCTTGAGTTCTAATGTGGGTGGCTCGATGATGGAAGGTTTAAGCTTATTCTCGGGTTTACAAAGCTCAAGCTGTTCGATTTCTTGTCTGGGATAGAAGGAGACTGCATTCACATCCATAGTCTTCTCCTCCTCTAAGATGGGTAATAAAGCTTCATCTCGCAACCAACCAGCTTCCACCTGTTCATCTATACAATTGTCTATCTCGTCGGATAGTTCATCGATTTCTCCGATGAAATACAGCTGATTATCTGCTTCGAGAGAGAGATTCATTGTGTCCTTGATGTCGAAGGTTAAGCTATCGGCCCCCACTCGTAAGGTTAGTTTGCCGTCATGAACATCAATAACAGCACGAGCAGTTGCAAGGAATGGCCTCCCCAGAATGATGGGCACTAGGTCATCTTCTTCCATCTCTAAGATGACGAAGTCAACTGGAAATTTGAACTTCCCTACCTTAACCAGCACATTCTCACATATTCCTAAGGGGTATTTGACTGATCTATCGGCTAGTTGGATGTTCATACGGGTTGGTTTCAACCCAGAATACCCTAATTTGAGGAACATAGAATGCGGCATAAGATTGATACTTGCTCCTAAGTCGGCTAAAGCATTCTTGACTGAAAGAGATCCTATTGAGCAGGGCAAGGTGAAACTACCTGGATCGTCCACCTTCTTTGGCAGCCCTCGTTGAGTCACCACAGAACATTCTTCTCCTAAGGTTACTAGACCCTCGAGCCCTTTTCTGTTGGTTAGCAACTTCTTGAAGTATGTACTATATTTGGGCATATGGTAACATGCATCAAGAAGGGGTATGGTGACGACCGAATTCTTCAAATATGACAAGAATCTTTTATTATCATTTTCAACCTTTTGATTCTTGAGGCGGGACGGGTATGGGACTTTAATGGGCTGTTTGGTTGGAGTAGGTGGAGAGGGAGTTACCGGAGGGGTTTGTTCGGGATTCTCATCATTTACATTATCTTCCTCCTCATGAGGGGTGTTGGGTTCCATGACGTTAGATTGTTGAGCTGGGTAAGGGGGATCCTTAGTAGTTGTTCCAGCACGAGTGGTGATGGCGAGTAAGGGATCTCTTTGAGGTTTGCCAAGGCCGTCGAGAGTGGCGTTGAGTTCTGCGAATTTGGCCCTCACGTCATTTTGTTGGCTATTGATGAGGTTGTCGAGACCATTTAGTTGCAGATTCTTTTCAAACGTGAAATGCCCAAGATCATCCTCAAAAGTGCTCCTAACCTTGTAGTCAGGATATTCTCCTCCTCCTTCTTCCCTCACAAGATTTCCCCAAGGGGTGAAATCATTGTTTTGGTAGAAAGTTAAGAGCGAAGGATCATCGAAGATGTCGTGGCTTGACAAGCATGCTTGTTCGGTGGTGCTATCATCCCCGCATTCCTCCACTTCATGCGGGCCACCACATTGGTCGCAGATCAAGTATGGGTTTGACAACCGTTTGGTTGGTTGTGACTTGTCTAGATAAGAGACTTGATCATTCATTCTACTCAACCGGCTAGCAAAAGGAGGCTCTTTCATGATCTTGGAAATGCTCATGATCGAATCGGGTTCATCCCAGGTATCGTCCTGGTCATTTGCGTATTCCTCAATTCTATTCCATCCTTCCTCAGCACTTAGGTTGGCTATTTTTCCTTTTACCGAATTATTAATGCCAAATTGGTCGCTTTTGGGGACACTGTCATAAAAGATTTGGACAAGAAGCCAGAGTTCAATGCCATGATGAGGGACTTGTCTAATTAGATCTTTGAATCTGACCCAAGATTCGTGAATGGGTCCAGCTGGTCCAACATGGAAGCGGAAGATTTCGTCTCTTAACGTTGAAGTTCTTCCTAATGGAAAGAATTTCTCATAGAATTTCGAGACAAGCTGTTCCCATGTGAAAATGGATTCGGAGGGAAGTTGGTTATACCAGTCTCCGGCTTTTTCATAAAGGGTGAAGGGAAAGAATTGCAACCGGGAGGTATCTCTAGTGGCCCCGTCCGTATGGAGGGTATCTACTATTTTCAGGAAGTCCTTGATGTGTTGGATTGGATCTTCAGTTTTCAATCCGTGGAACTTGCATACACTTTGGACAAGCCAAATATCGGTTGCACGCAAGACCCCATTCGTGTGTTCATTTGGAAAAACGATAGCATTGGAAAAACCACGAGGGGTGGGGGAAGAGTAGTCCTTGAGGCATTTAGGGATTGGGTTTTCGGGAACCTCCATATCGTGATTGGGTTGAGGGCTAGGAGGTGTAGAATGATGATTGGATCCTTCCTCGGAGAGGGCATCATCAAAGTCGATGGCAATGCCAGATGGTTCGGGTGTTGCAAAGAGTCGCCTTAATCTTCGCATTTCCCTATCAGGTTCTGCGTAGGGTGGAATAAGGTCTCTTAGTGAACTACGACTCCTGGTGATTCTAAGATTGGAGAGATCTTCGTTTACCATGATGGCCAAGGAAGATTTGAGCAATGGATAGAGCAGAAAGAGATAGACTAAAGGAAACCTAGAAAAATAAAATAAAAATCTCACTAGAAAGGAATCTAGTGAGTAGACCTAATAAAATAAAAATTCAACCTAAACAATAACTATTCCCCGGCAGCGGCGCCAAAAACTTGATGCGTGGTTTTGCGACCTTACAACAGGTTTTACCTCTCGAGGGATCTCAAGAGGCTTACAACCCCACCAGGCAGTGTACCTGACCGATGTAGTATAGTGTAGTGGTAAGTACGGGGGATTGATCGTTCTCCACAGGGAATAGTGTCGTTAGGATTGAAAAACTATTCTAATAGGTCTAAGGGTGAGGGAAGATTCTTTTTGTATTTTTATATTTTTATGAAAGCAAGTAAAATCTCGGGTTTGAAGGAGTGGGCGGAATTAGTTGCTAGTCAACTAACCCAAATAACTACAAATGCAAATAAAATAAAATAACGAAAATGAAAAGGTTGTGAAACTTATGTGGAGAGAAATGTGTTTACTTAGATTTCCTTACTCCCTAACTATCTTTTACCGGTTGATTAGTGTGTATTAATTGCGTGGATGACGGGTGTATTCCTTAATACCAATCGTGGGGTGGCGTACGTACTTCCCCAACTCTACAAGCTCCTACTTCACTCCTATGTCGAGCCGGCTAGGAAGCTCCTAACATGGGATCATTAGAATTCGCTAATGCATTAAATACAACCATAAAAACCTTAGTACGCATTGGTTCATGTTTCTTAAGACGTTCAAGCAAGTTACCGAATAGGAAGTTAGCCAGTTTTCTTAAGCCTAACATCGATAAACAATCATCCGATACAATTAATAACACACTAATAACCAATAATCAATAGCTAGGTTTCATTAGATCTAAGCAAACACAAGATAAATCTAGCCTAGCATGTTAATCAAAAGACAAGAACGAGATATAATCAAACAACACATAGACATATTGATTGATTAAACGATTACTTATCTTCAATTAAACATGGGAGATCCAAGGGTATGAAAACCCTTAAAAATGGCAGAAATTCGTCTTAGGGTTTCTCCTCACAAAGTTGCACACTAATGACAAAAAATTGCAAAACTATATATAGAGTTTAAGGGCTGACGGCGTCACGTTATAGGACTTGACGCCGTCACCTCGCCGTGTCTAGGGTTCCCGGATGGCCTTCTTGACGCCGTCCCTCTTTAGTGCTCCAAAATCCTTCTTGGCTTATCAAGGCTTGACGCCGTCAGAAATGAGCTTGACGCCGTCCCGCTTTAGCTTAAACCGTGATGGCCTTGATCACTTCAAAGGGTGACGCCATCAGATTTTTCATTGTAAAATTCTCTGGCTTATCATGAGTAATTTTCATATCCACCTATTTTGCCAAGCCATGACGCCGTCAAGGGCAATCCCTGACGCCGTCAAAGGTACTTTTCCAGCCGATTTTGAGACTTTGTCGTTTTCTTCACTTTTATGCTCCAAAAACGTCCAAAATGCTTCCTTTTCCAGATTTCTTCTCCAAAGTACCTAAAATGACAAAAGGAACGATTTAGGGCAATATTTGATCAAATAAATACGATTTAAGGCTTAAATGACCCCCTAAAAGCGGTACACTTTTCGCTTCATCACCGGCCAGTTCCAAGGAATCCCCAGCATAACCTGACTCCTATCACCTCCCCCTGGCCATTTTACAAATGGGGATAGACATCTGCGGCCCATTCCCAGAAGCTCCAGGAAGAATCAAATATTTGATAGTAGCAATAGACTACTTCACAAAATGGATAGAAGCTAAAGCTCTCGCAACCATCACCGACAATCAGGTCAAAAAGTTCGTATCGGATAATATCGTGTGCAGATTCGGCTTGCCGGGGGAAATAGTCGTGGACAACGCCAAGCAGTTCAGGGACAACCCCTTCAAAGACTGGTGTGAAAAGCTTAACATCAAACAGCGGTTCGCATCAGTAAGACATCCGCAGGCGAACGGGTTAGTTGAAAGAGCTTACAGAAGCTTGGGATAAGGGATCAAAGCAAGAATTGACCAAGGAAGCCGGGATTGGCTAGAAGAGCTACCGCATGTCCTCTGGGCCCACAGAACAATGATCAAATCCAGCAACGGGGACACGCCATTCTCACTAACCTACGGGACGGAGGCCGTGATCCCAGTGGAAATTGGCATGCCATCTCTCTGATGTTCTCTATTTGACCCAATAGCGAATGATGAAGCCTTACAGTTGAACCTAGACCTCCTGGAAGAAAGGCGAGAAGTCGCGGCTATTGAAGAAGCAAGAAGCAAGTCCAGAATGGAAAAATACTACAACGCCAAAGTCCGCGGCAAAACCTTTAAGCTAGGAGACTTTGTGTACCGCAACAACGATGCTAGCCTGGTTGAGAGCACCGGAAAGCTAGGCCCCAAGTGGGAGGGTCCGTACGAAGTTGTGGAAGCATTAGGAAAAGGAGCATACAAACTCCGGAACCAAGATGGACAAGATCTACCCCGGACATGGAATATCCGGAATCTCAAAAAATGTTACTTGTAATTTAATGTAAGTATTCCCATCTTTTGTGGCTGACCACGGTTTAAATCCGGCAGCGGGAATTCATTTTAGCACTTACCATCTTTTATGTATATAGTTAACTAAATTAATGATATGTGGAGTCCGATCAACTCCACAAATTTTCTAAAAATTTACTTGTCATTTTTTATTTATGTCATATGCATACGTAAGCCGGAAAACAACTCCGCAGTTCTAAAAATGCGTAAGAGGCATTGCAAGCCCGGCATGAGGACATTGCACCTCCAACTAAGGCATATAAGTGGTATTGCAAACCCATTGACCTACCAAGCTATCCCCGAAAATCCTAAGTACGGACACACAGTGATAGTAAATTAAGTCCGGCCATATGAGCCCCGGCAAAAACAAATATGTAACCTCAAAAACCAAGTGTTAATACACATAAAAAAGGTTGAGTTATATTCAGTCAAGTTACAACATACACGGATACATTCATCCGGATTACACCAAAAGAGTTTTAAGATTAAAAAGCTTCACAAAGTCGCGGCAGGGCAGATATAGTCAAAATATCCCCCATACAACAGCCGCAGAAAACTAATCCTCAAGATTTTGGGATTGGAGAACGGAGGGATCAAACATGTCATCATGTTTAACTCCATCATCTCCAGATAAGGTGGTCTCCATCCCAGAAGAAGCAGCAATGTTCAAAGGCTCAGCGAAAGCAGGTTCAACATTGGGAGTAGGCCCAGACCCAGTAGAAACAGGAAGAACAGCGGCAAGACCCTTGTCGCTATAATCAAACTCCTTCCCATACCTATTGTTCTTATACGCCTTATAAGCTTCAAAGGCCCTAGGACGGCGGGTGACCAGCCTGACTATAGCCTCCGGAAGAATACGCTCTTCCGCAACCAGAGGTTTAAAAGTAAACTCCGTAGTCCCAGGGCGACGATCCTCCTCTAAAACCAGCTGCGCCATAAGATATTCAAGGGGGGCATCCTTACACGCCTCCAGAGTGTCCAGCAGGGGAAATGACACATTCCCTAGCCTCTCCACTGATTCATCAAAGCGCTTTTTTGCTAAAGGGTCGTAAGCTTCCACCTGTTCGAGTTTAACACCTTTTGCCCCATGAACGACCCCAGCATCCAGCCCTTTACGGATCCCTGATCCGTGATAAGTATACATATAATATCGTGCACACGTGATACGTGGGGAATGACAAGTCAAACCTTGGGAAAAGGTCAAACTTGCAAAACCCGTGAATACGGTGTGAGATACCGGGCAAGTGTTACCCGGGTCGTGTCCCAACGAGGTGTGAATCGAGGATATCGTTTTAGGTTTGGAATTAAAATGCTTGAAGGAAGGAACTTGGATTTTGATTTTGCTTTGAATTAACTTGAAAAATGGAAATTAAATATCTTAATAAAAGACTACAAAGCATATACGAGATAAAACGCAAATAAACCAAAAACGTACGCAAACCGAGAACACACGAATACTAAAAACGTCAAATTAATGGAATTTAAACTCTACGGGTACCAATCTATTTTTATTAAATCCTAAGTGACAAAAGAAATTAAAAAAAAAAAAAAAAAAAAAAAAAAAAAAGAATTATATTTTTTTGACTTTTATATTTTTTATAATGAATTAAAAACTGAATTACACTAATTAAATGATTAAAAATACTAAATCTATTTAGAAAAATCTATAAATTTTACTGAATACACTTTAAGGCACAATTAATCTAGGAAAAATAAAATGACTGTTTCAGCTTAAGGGAATAAGCTGCTAATAAGCAAACAGGCAAATAAGCTAAATGAAAATGAAACTGAGTTAAACTAATTAAACAGAAGAAGTATAATACAAAAGCCTTAAGGGCAGATGGGCATACGTGCGGATGCTAAGGCTTTGCAAGGGTGGAGGTACCAGGTTCGAACCTGGCGCCTGTCTTTTTACTTAACTATTATTTTTTTGTTTTTTTTTTTTCTCTAACACTAACTAACCACTGATTAAATAAGCAATGTTAAAACTGAATATATTTTATAGAGCCTATAAATAAGCCAGGGATAAGCTGCTAAGCTTATCAGTGACCAAAAAAAAAGATAACAGGCAAAGGGGAAAACAGTCAATTAGGGGAACTATAGGCTTATCTAAGGGCTATTAAACAATAAGCTACTAAGCCAAAAACTTATACATAAGCAGACCTAGTACCAAAGAGCAAGCAAATCAGACAATCAAACAACTTGTAGCTTATTAGAAGCTTGAGAGGAACCTGGAAAGTTAGTGCAGGCTGCTGCACTGGACTGTTTCAAAGTGAACCTGCAAAACCTGTTAGCAACAAGTAACAACTACAGGATGAGATCAACTATTAGTAACCTGTCTAAGCCACTCAAAGTGACTATGAATTAACAGCCAAAGGACTTGAAGTTGACACCAAATCAATTGCTTCTACTGGGAATAAGCTAACAAAACAGTGAAGGCTAAAAATCTAGTAACACCTACTGAAACAACAAAAACCTTCAACTGAGCTCAAACAGACCTAGCAACAGCCGATATGAGCTAACTATGGAGAATCAAAACTCACTAAATGGCATATGAATAGTGTAGTACTCTTTTGACCCGTTTGACTGTCTCAACCAAACACTCCTTAAAAGGACTGTTTTGAGCTTTTACACTTAAACAGTCCAATCTAAGAAAATATATCTAAATACCAATGATCAATAACCTGTAATAAACACTAATGAACACTAATTAAGCCTCTAAATAAGCTGACAAAGCATGTTGACTTCTCAGTTGACTTATATTGACTTTTTTGGAACTTTTGAAATTGGACTGAGTTAAACTACCAAGGGCTCATAGTAAGCTATAACAAGCTTATATGAGCTTGTTCAATAGTAAATAAGCTTTTGAAACAACAACTCAACTAAATTCGACTTAACAGGGTATTTCGAAAACTGGAAACTTCATTAACTTTAGAAAACGATTACAAAGCTGAAAGTTTAATAACCAACTAGCTCAAACTAACTTAACTTGGACTGGAATTTGAAATTACAACTGATAAGATAGTAAAACTAAAAAGACGAAACTAAAATTAAGACTAACTGCCAAAAATGGCTTACAACAATGCCTAATTATACTAAATTATCTTGGGGTCTTCAATACGCTCCTCTCTGACCACTTTCCCACCATTAGATTAACTCCAAATGATCCCAGCTGTTAATTTTGGTTTTGGCGGGAAAATCCATTAAAGCTTTTCCAGGCTTTTTCTTGCGTGAATGGATACGCGTGGGTGAGCTGACATGATTATGGGAGTAGTATGGGGAAATGGTGATAAATATGGAGAATGGTGTAAGCGTGGAGGGGGAAAGTGACATGGGGAAGATAAACAGTAACTATGGTTAACCCGTTTTTTGTTTGTCTGGTTTATGACTGAGTTGACCAAGACTTGACCATTTGACTGACTTAAGGGTTAACTTAAGTATGGGATTGGGCTTTTAGGGAAATGGTAGTTGGGCTGGGATTTTTGGGGTATGGGTGTGTGGGCTGGAAAATGGGATGGGGTTTGTGGCTGGGTAAAGGAATTAGTTTGGGTTGGATTTATTTGTTGCCGGGTTTAAGGGTTTAAAAGGATTTAGAATTGAAGTGTTATTTAAACTTTGAGGACCAATCTTATAAATACTGAAAATCCAGGGACTGAGGCAGCCAATTCTGAAAATAAATTCCAAGGACCATTTGTGTTATTTTGATATTTTGGGGTTGACTTTGACTTTGACTCTTCTTGACCAAATGCACAATCGCTGTCGAATTGCTCCAAAAATACCCGTTTTCACTCCTTTTGCACATGAAACATATAAAAACACAATCCAAGGATATTTTCTGTATTTTGAATCATTTCTGAGTGTTTTTAAATGTTTTTGCAGTTCAGATGGGACAAAAATGATGAGTATTTACACACTCATCAATCCCCCACACTAAACTATTGCTAGTCCCTAGCAATCCTTTTTGAAAATTTAATGGATTTTATGTCTCTTTACCAGATAGCCATTACTTCTGGAGTAGCCAATGTTTTAGTATGCGATACTTTGGTACAATGATAACCAAATGATTTTGAGCAAACCATCAGCTGTCAACGGATTTGATTTGTCTTTACCAAAAGCCGTTTGCTTCTGGACTAGCCAACTCTTAGATAAAATACAGTTATTATCTTGGTGAGCTGATTACCAATCATGGTTTTCCAACGCCTTTACCACAAGCCATAACCTTGCGGGCTAGCCAACTCTTCACTTTTAAAGATATGGTGAGTCGAATACCATACAATTTTTGGCAAATTGTAAGCCATAAACGGATTTGATATATCTTTACCAAGAGCCGTTTGCTCTTGGATTAGCCAATCCTTATGTGGGTTAGACATGGCGGACTGATAACCATTTATTGCGTTCTAAGTGAGAAAAAAAAATTTAATTTTGGCCAAAATGGGGGTACTAGATGGTACATTTGATCAAATTCGCTAGAATTCCCCCCCACACTTAGAACTGAATATTGCCCTCAATATTTAAAGTACCGGCTGTTATGCCGACACTTAGAACGTAAAAAGAAAACATTAATAGCCACACTTTTTTTTTTTTTTTTTTTTTTTTTTTTTTTTTTTTGAAATGTACATATATACAACATGTGGGGTATCTCCCCCACACTAGGGTGTTAGAAAAGAGAAAGAAGTCAGAAATATGGGTGAAAACCCATATGGTGGGCTAATATTTTTGTTCACCGAGTCACTAGCTTGACTCGACCCCGAATTCATTGGTTCATGGGGAAAGTTTGGAGATCTGGGACAACCATGGGTGGAACGTCCCCTCCAAAGTAGTGCTTCAACCTATGACCGTTCACCTTGAAATTTCGTCCATCGGTTTGGGATAACTCGATGGCACCATAAGGAAATACTTTAGCAACGGTGAAGGGTCCAATCCAACGGGTTTTAAGTTTCCCCGAGAATATCTTCAATCTAGAGTTAAAAAGAAGGACTCTATCACCAACGTTGAAAACGCGGTTTTTGATCTTGGAGTCGTGGATCTTCTTTGTCTTTTCTTTGTAGATCAAAGAGTTCTCGTAAGCTTGATCACGAAGTTCATTTAATTCATTGAGTTGAACTTTTCGGTGATCACCCGCGGACTTTAGGTCGAAGTTGGCATGTTTCAAGGCCCAATAAGCTTTGTGCTCGAGCTCGATCGGTAGATGGCACGCCTTTCCGTACACAAGCTTGTAAGGAGTACACCCGATGGGTGTTTTGTAAGCTGTACGGAAGGCCCAAAGTGCATCATCTAGTTTATCCGACCAAGATGCACGGTTTTCACCTACGGTCCTTTCCAAGATTCTTTTTAAACCACGGTTTGAAACTTCCACTTGACCACTTGTTTGCGGGTGATAGGCGGTAGTAAGACGGTGGGTGACACCGTACTTAAGCATGACCTTTGAGAATTGGTCATTGCAAAAGTGTGTACCGCGATCACTAATTATGGCACGTGGAGTTCCAAACCTAGCGAAGAGAGTTTTCAAAAATTTTACAACAACTCGGGCGTCGTTAGTGGGGAGTGCTTTCGCCTCAACCCATTTTGACAAGTAATCGACAGCCACGAGTATATACTTGTTCCCTCGTGAAGACGGGAACGGCCCCATAAAATCGATGCCCCACACGTCAAAGATCTCGCAGACTTGAATTGCATTTTGAGGCATTTCGTCCCTTTGCGAAATTTTTCCTTGACGTTGGCAAGAGTCACATGACTTTACCAAGTCGTGGGCATCACGATAAATATTCGGCCAATAGAAACCGGAATCAAAGACCTTCTTAGCGGTGTAGCTTGCACCATGATGTCCCCCCGTGGGTCCATTATGGCAAGCCTCAAGAATGTCCATGGCTTCTTGCCCATGAACACACCGCCGAATGACTTGATCCGCACACACTTTAAACAGATAGGGGTCATCCCAAAAGTAATGCTTCACATCTTTGAAGAATTTGTTCTTTTGTTGGGATGACATCCCTTTTACCACAAAGTTACCCGCATGGTAGTTTGCAAAGTCAGCAAACCATGGGGTATTCGGATCATTTTTCAAGGAAATCATTCCGAGTGTCTCGAGAGGAAATGTCTCGGTGATTTCCTTTTTCTCGAGAACACTTTGATGAGGGTTCTCAAGTCTAGACAAATGATCCGCGGCTAGATTCTCCGCTCCTTTCTTATCACGAATTGTTACATCAAACTCTTGGAGTAGGAGAATCCACCTAAGTAGTCTCGGCTTAGCATCTTGCTTAGTAAGAAGATACTTGAGAGCCGAATGATCCGTATACACTATGCTCTTAGATAAGACCAAATAAGGTCTAAACTTTTCAAAAGCATAGACAACGGCTAATAGCTCTTTCTCGGTAGTGGTATAGTGAGATTGAGCATCGGTCATTGTCTTACTTGCATAGTGTATCGGTTGAAAGTGCTTGGACTTACGTTGCCCCAAGACTGCCCCAATAGCATAATCACTAGCATCGCACATTAGTTCAAAGGGCAAGTCCCAATCGGGGGCAACTAAGATCGGTGCTTCCGTTAGCTTCTTTTTAAGAATTCCGAATGCTTCGATGCATTCGGGAGAGAATAAGAACGGAGCATCTTTTTCAAGCAGATGGGTCAGAGGCCGGGCGATTTTAGAAAAATCTTGTATAAACCGTCGGTAAAAACCGGCATGACCAAGGAAACTTCGAATTCCTTTAACAGTGGTGGGATGAGGTAGCTTTCCAATAACATCGACTTTAGCTTTGTCAACCTCAATCCCACTTTTTGAGATTTTATGGCCAAGGACAATGCCTTCTTTGACCATGAAATGACTTTTCTCCCAATTTAGACAAAGATTAGTGTCTTCACAACGTTGAAGCATTTTGTCTAAATGGGAGAGACATGTTTCAAAAGAATTCCCAAAGACCGAGAAATCATCCATAAAGACTTCCATAGTCTTTTCAATCATATCATGGAAGATGGCCATCATACATCTTTGGAACGTTCCAGGAGCATTACACAAGCCAAAAGGCATGCGTTTGTATGCGAAAGTTCCGTATGGGCATGTGAATGTAGTCTTTTCTTGATCTTGCGGATCAATGGGAATTTGAAAGTAACCCGAGAAACCGTCGAGGAAACAATAGTACTCGTTTCCCGCTAGTCTTTCGAGCATCTGATCCATGAAGGGTAGAGGAAAGTGGTCTTTTCGGGTGGCGTCATTCAACTTTCGATAGTCGATGCATACACGCCATCCCGTAACCAATCGAGTTGGAATCAACTCGTTTTCATCATTTTCAACAACGGTGATACCACCCTTCTTAGGAACACAGTGAACAGGGCTCACCCAAGGACTATCAGATATAGGGTAGATCAAACCGGCATCAAGGAGTTTAAGAACCTCCTTTTTGATGACCTCATGAATCTTGGGATTAACCCTTCTCTGATTTTGAACCGCTGGTTTAAAGTCATCCTCCATTAGAATCTTGTGAGTACAAAATTCCGGGTTAATACCCTTAATGTCGGATAGTTTCCAAGTGATGGCTCGCTTGTGTGACTTTAGAACCTTTATGAGAGCGGTTCTCTCCTCATCATTTAAACCTTTAGCTATTATGACGGGAAATTTATCATTTCCCTCCAAAAATGCGTATTCGAGATGAGGTGGAAGGTCCTTAAGTTCGACCTCAGGAGATTCGTCAGAATTTTCAACAGTTTTGATCTCCTCATTATGAAGTTCTTTTTGAGGGAGAGATGTAGGATCTTCATTAAGCAACTTCTCAAGGAGAAGAATGTCTCCCTCCGGGTCAAATACATCATTATCATCAATTCCTGGTTGAAATGAATCACAAGACAAACAAGCTTCAATCTCTTCCAAAATGAAGTCTCCTCCCTCAAATGGAGTGAGAGAGGGGGAAGAGAGAGCGATGATAGGATCAGAAGTGGGATTGCCACTTGAAGAATCTGAGAACCCGAGGACTTGTTGAGTGTACTCCTCACAAGTATTGTCAAGAGTATCGATCCGGTTAATCGATACGTCATCATGTTTTGAGGAGTACCTCGAAGTTTGTTTTAGATCGAACGTCACGGATTCGTCATCAACACGAAGTGTTAATTCTTCCCCATAAACGTCAATCAAAGCACGTCCAGTTCTCAAGAAAGATCTCCCGAGAATGAGAGGAACTCGGGGATCGCATTCAAAATCCACAACTACAAAGTCGGCGGGGAAATGAAACTTTCCTACTTTGACAAAAACGTCTTCAGCAACGCCTTTAGGAGTAGTAATCGTACGGTCCGCCAATTCAAGAGTCATCCTTGTGGGAGTAAGTTCCGGGAGTGAAAGCTTTTTCCAGAAGGAAAGAGGCATTAAATTGATGCTAGCGCCAAGATCGGCCAAGGCTAAGCATTCTTTTAGTCCCGGAAAATCACAAGGTATGAGAAATTTGCCAGGGTCTCCTAATTTTTTCTGGGAGTTTTTTAAGGAGCACCGCTGAGCAATTCTCATTCAAAGGAGTTTTTGTCAATTCAAACAATTTCTCCTTATTGCTTAAAAGACTCTTGAATTGAGAAGCGAATTTTGGCATATACAACAAGGCATCTGCAAAACTAATATCGAAGTGTAATTTCTGAAAGATTTCCAGAAATTTCAACATTTGAGCGTTAGTTTTCTCATGAAGCCTTTGATTATTAAGCCTTGAAGGATATGGAATTGAAGTCTTAGGATTTGTCTTCGGAACTTCGGGTTCCGGAATTGGAGTAGATGAGACCGGAGGTGGGACTGGTGCTGTAGCTTGTGGGCTAGCAGTTTGTTCTTTGTCCTTGGTCACCTCAATATTTTCTTCCACTTCCCTCACCGGAGAAGGAGTGGGAATCGAAGGGCCATCAACTTTCTTACCACTTCTAGTGGTAATAGCTTTCAACTCCCCTTTTCGATTAGGGACGGTATTGCTCGGGAGTGTTCCCGATGTTGAAGCTGGGTTAAGTTGACACATAAGACTAGACAACATGTTCTCAATTTTGTTTTGAGATTGCTCAATCTTGGTGTTTGTCGCCCTAATATCATTCCTAAGGTCCATGCTTTGTTTAGATATTGCGTTTTGGAAATCACCTTTCAAACTTGTGATTTGGTTTTGCATGGACCTCATGCTACCCTCGTTTGCTTTGATGTAATTAGCAAGTTCATTTGAGGGAGCAATAGGAGCTTGGAAATTGGGAGCTTGGTAACCTTGGTTGAAATTAACACCTTGGTTTGGGTATTGATTGGTCGGGGCTTGGTATTGGTTTTGAACATGTTGGCCCCTTCCTTGGACTTGATTGAACCTGTTTGGATTGTTGGGTTGAGAAAAGCCGGGTGGTCCCATGTGATTTGTAGAACGGGAATTTTGGTCAACTTGGGGACGGTGTTGGTTACCCCCCTGGTTGTAAGACCCGACTACAGCATGAACTTCAAACGGATTGCCATCGGTGGCAGTACAATTGTAGTATGCATGAGGACCACCACAAGTGACACAAGTTTCTTCCACCGCCTTGACTTGGGGTGGAGGAGTTTGTGGTGATGAAAGTTGCTTTTGCTGAGTTAGAATAAAAGCTTTCATAACCTCAGCGAGTTGGTCGACCTTATCGTCTGAGCCAGAGGTTTTTACCGAAGATGAACTAGAAGGAGAAGCATTCCTTTGCGAGACAACCGGTTTGCTTCGCGAAGTGCGTACTTGAGCTTTGGACTCGATAATGGCTAAGGCATCCTTCGTAGTTCTATTCAAAAGGTAACCACCTGCGGCGGCATTGAGAGAATCTTGGTCGTTATGGTTCAACCCATTATAAAACGTATCAAGTTGATATAGCTCAGTGAAACCATGATTAGGACATTTACGAATTAATTCTTTGAAACGGTCCCATGCTTCACTGAACGATTCATCAAAATGTTGGGTGAATTTTGTGATTTCATTCCTAAGGCTTGACATTTTTGATGGTGGAAAGAATTCATTCACAAATTTCTTTACTAAATCTTCCCATGTTAGTATTGACCGAGGAGGTTGTTTGTCGAGCCAATCACTGGCAGCCCCGGCTATAGAAAATGGGAATAGAAGTAGTTTGATTGCCTCATGAGGCACATTCCGATATTTGATAGTGGATGTGATCTTGTTAAACCATCGAATGTGGTGATTAGGATCATCCCTATCCATCCCGTAGAATTGACTTGCAGTTACTAATTGTAGCAACCCGGTTTTAAGCTCAAAGTTATCGGCCACGATGGGTGGAACAACGATAGCTTCAGCGTAACCTCCAATGGGTGCTTGAAGTAACTCAGACATGGTACGAGTTTCTTCAGCCATGGGTCTACTCTCGGGTGTGATTGCTGAGGTAGCACCTTTGGTTTTACGTCTCCTTGGATTAGGAACGGGATTAAGCAAAGGGCTTCTCGATTTAGAGGAACGAGTGCGCATGCACAAAGAAAAACAATTCAATTAAAACAAGACCGAGGCAAAACACAAGTGAACTTAAACCTTAAATCAAACAAGCGTACGGTAGCTCTTTGAAAGAAAAACGCACAGAGTGGCGGAGGAGCAAAGGTGGGCAATAAATGCTCCTTAAAAACCCGCTCCTTTCGGTCTGCAATTTAATGTCAAGACCTCCTAGAACCTCCGTTAGAGTTTGTTAATCAATCAAAGGTGAGCCGAATTCGCAAGCGACACAAAGGCAAGTTTTAAATCTTTGGTTTGGGAACTTATTATGATCATACCCCCAGTTAGGTAGTATTCTGTCATGGTTTTCGACGGTAAATTTTTTATTGTTTTATTAATTTAACAAGAAAAACGGAAAATCTTTTTGTATTTTTGTTTTTATATGATAATATACATACAAAAGAAAAGAAAAATATTTTTGTGTTTTATAATTTTTTTTGGAAGCAATAACTTCACGAGGAAGGATCTCAAGTCACTAATCGTTAAAACCTTTAACAATATTGTCGCAACACAACCTCCCCGGCAGCGGCGCCAAAATTTGATCCGTGATAAGTATACATATAATATCGTGCACACGTGATACGTGGGGAATGACAAGTCAAACCTTGGGAAAAGGTCAAACTTGCAAAACCCGTGAATACGGTGTGAGATACCGGGCAAGTGTTACCCGGGTCGTGTCCCAACGAGGTGTGAACCAAGGATATCGTTTAAGGTTTGGAATTAAAATGCTTGAAGGAAGGAACTTGGATTTTGATTTTGCTTTGAATTAACTTGAAAAATGGAAATTAAATATCTTAATAAAAGACTACAAAGCATATACGAGATAAAACGCAAATAAACCAAAAACGTACGCAAACCGAGAACACACGAATACTAAAAACGTCAAATTAATGAAATTTAAACTCTACAGGTACCAATCTATTTTTATTAAATCCTAAGTGACAAAAGAAATTATTAAAAAAAAAAAAAAAAAAAAAAGGAATTATATTTTTTTGACTTTTATATTTTTTATAATGAATTAAAAACTGAATTACACTAATTAAATGATTAAAAATACTAAATCTATTTAGAAAAATCTATAAATTTTACTGAATACACTTTAAGGCACAATTAATCTAGGAAAAATAAAATGACTGTTTCAGCTTAAGGGAATAAGCTGCTAATAAGCAAACAGGCAAATAAGCTAAATGAAAATGAAACTGAGTTAAACTAATTAAACAGAAGAAGTATAATACAAAAGCCTTAAGGGCAGATGGGCATACGTGCGGATGCTAAGGCTTTGCAAGGGTGGAGGTACCAGGTTCGAACCTGGCGCCTGTCTTTTTACTTAACTATTATTTTTTTGGTTTTTTTTTTCTTTAACACTAACTAACCACTGATTAAATAAGCAATGTTAAAACTGAATATATTTTATAGAGCCTATAAATAAGCCAGGGATAAGCTGCTAAGCTTATCAGTGACCAAAAAAAAAGATAACAGGCAAAGGGGAAAACAGTCAATTAGGGGAACTATAGGCTTATCTAAGGGCTATTAAACAATAAGCTACTAAGCTAAAAACTTATACATAAGCAGACCTAGTACCAAAGAGCAAGCAGAACAGACAATCAAACAACTTGTAGCTTATTAGAAGCTTGAGAGGAACCTGGAAAGTTAGTGCAGGCTGCTGCACTGGACTGTTTCAAAGTGAACCTGCAAAACCTGTTAGCAACAAGTAACAACTACAGGATGAGATCAACTATTAGTAACCTGTCTAAGCCACTCAAAGTGACTATGAATTAACAGCCAAAGGACTTGAAGTTGACACCAAATCAATTGCTTCTACTGGGAATAAGCTAACAAAACAGTGAAGGCTAAAAATCTAGTAACACCTGCTGAAACAACAAAAACCTTCAACTGAGCTCAAACAGACCTAGCAACAGCCGATATGAGCTAACTATGGAGAATCAAAACTCACTAAATGGCATATGAATAGTGTAGTACTCTTTTGACCCGTTTGACTGTCTCAACCAAACACTCCTTAAAAGGACTGTTTTGAGCTTTTACACTTAAACAGTCCAATCTAAGAAAATATATCTAAATACCAATGATCAATAACCTGTAATAAACACTAATGAACACTAATTAAGCCTCTAAATAAGCTGACAAAGCATGTTGACTTCTCAGTTGACTTATATTGACTTTTTTGGAACTTTTGAAATTGGACTGAGTTAAACTACCAAGGGCTCACAGTAAGCTATAACAAGCTTATATGAGCTTGTTCAATAGTAAATAAGCTTTTGAAACAACAACTCAACTAAATTCGACTTAACAGGGTATTTCGAAAACTGGAAACTTCATTAACTTTAGAAAACGATTACAAAGCTGAAAGTTTAATAACCAACTAGCTCAAACTAACTTAACTTGGACTGGAATTTGAAATTACAACTGATAAGATAGTAAAACTAAAAAGACGAAACTAAAATTAAGACTAACTGCCAAAAATGGCTTACAACAATGCCTATTTATACTAAATTATCTTGGGGTCTTCAATACGCTCCTCTCTGACCACTTTCCCACCATTAGATTAGCTCCAAATGATCCCATTCGTTAATTTTGGTTTTGGCGGGAAAATCCATTAAAGTTTTTCCAGGCTTTTTCTTGGGTGAATGGATACGCGTGGGTGAGCTGACATGATTATGGGAGTAGTATGGGGAAATGGTGATAAACATGGAGAATGGTGTAAGCGTGGAGGGGGAAAGTGACATGGGGAAGATAAACAGTAACTATGGTTAACCCATTTTTTGTTTGTCTGGTTTATGACTGAATTGACCAAGACTTGACCATTTGACTGACTTAAGGGTTAACTTAAGTATGGGATTGGGCTTTTAGGGAAATGGTAGTTGGGCTGGGATTTTTGGGGTATGGGTGTGTGGGCTGGAAAATGGGATGGGGTTTGTGGCTGGGTAAAGGAATTAGTTTGGGTTGGATTTATTTGTTGCCGGGTTTAAGGGTTTAAAAGGATTTAGTATTGAAGTGTTATTCAAACTTTGAGGACCAATCTTGTAAATACTGAAAATCCAGGGACTGAGGCAGCCAATTCTGAAAATAAATTCCAAGGACCATTTGTGTGATTTTGATATTTTGGGGTTGACTTTGACTTTGACTCTTCTTGACCAAATGCACAATCGCTGTCGAATTGCTCCAAAAATACCCGTTTTCACTCCTTTTGCACATGAAACATATAAAAACACAATCCAAGAATATTTTCTGTATTTTGAATCATTTCTGAGTGTTTTTAAATGTTTTTGCAGTTCAGATGGGACAAAAATGATGAGTATTTACACACTCATCATTCCCCTCCGCTATTGCTGCGGAAATGTACCCCCCCAACTTGATCTTCAATTCTTCGGATTCTTTAAATTTGAGAAAAGCATACCCGAATCCGTGACCAATAACCCAACAGCGACCCTCAACAGCCTTCAGACATTGAGGGAAGAGTTCCGTGTCAAACTCTTCATTAATGGCGATCAACCTTTTGTCCATCTCCGCCAAGTGTTCCTCAAACACCGCACGAGCCATCTTCATGCTGTCCTCAATCTGAATGTTTACCTGCTGCTCCAGTGTACTGCAGACAACCTCCAAACCAGATATCTTTTCGGACAATACACCATTCTTGCCGCGGAGCTCTATAATCTCCGAGGCCAGCTCCGCATTCTTTTGACCCAGTAACCCAACCATGACCACCGACGGAGACAACTTCTCAAGCTCAGCCCGGAGCTTACCCAGCTCCTCATCCTTAGTCTTCACGGCCGCTTCCAGAGTGGATACCCGACCGCGGAGCTCAGAAGACCCGGCAGACTCACCCTCCAACTCAGCAATCCTAGCCCTCAAACCAGATAACAACTTCTCCTTCCTCTCCAACCTTTTACTCAACTTGTCATTCTGCTGCAACTCATACTCTAACCTTAGACGAACCTTAGAGTTCATACAAATCTGGCGGGAGGAAAGGAGGTTGTACTCATCCAAAAGGTCCTTGGCAGACATATCCCTCATCGCAGATACGAACCTGGGGGTGGCCACATTATCCACAATGTTGCGGTACACCCAAGGGTCGTCCATCTTAAAATCATTGGTGGGCAGCCACTTAGGAACATAAGTTGATGAAGCCTCGGCCGTATCAACTGTAACAGACTGATAAAAATCCTCAGAATGAGCACCCCCCTCAGCCCCGGCTTCAACATGCCCGGACGTGTCCCCAACATTATCCGGATTTGACCCCTCAGTGACTGGCTCTGAAGACTCTAGATGCATGGACTCAGTATGCTCCGCAGTGGAAGTATCCGAAGCCTTACCCCCGGAATGTTCTTGGGTAGGCGTAGCAGAAGAAGAAGTGAGAACAATTGCGTTCTTCATAATGCCTTCATAAGTATGAGGGCCGAAACGCTCCAGCTCATCATCTGACTCATCCAGAAGTTCATAGGCGGGAGCGTCTTCCGGGGCACCTAAAAATAAAACGAATATCAGTACGGACAACATACAAAAAAAAGAAAAAAGAAAGGGGAAGCAACTCATACCTGATCCAGCCGCGGTCGCTTTGCGAACAAGCTTCTTCTTTTTCTTTGACTTTTCAGGAGCATTAAACGCCACTTTTCTCTTCCCAGCCTTAGCCGCTTCTATTTCATCCGCAACAGTGTGCTCCACAACCTTCAAAATGCCCTTGGACGGTTCAACAACACGTCCTGCAGTCTCCGCCCTCAATGATGGCTTATCCTTGTTCAAGGTGCGCTCCCCAGTCGTCACCTTGAACACATCTGGCTGATTGATGAAAGAAAACAAATCCATCTCTTCAAAAAACCAGAAAATAAATTTAGATGCGGAAGTAAACAAATAGAAAGCAGGGATAAAACAAGTCTAATACCCACCCGAATCATCCGGCCGTAAAAAGGTCGGACGGCAACTATCGTCATCCCAGGTTTGGCTTAAACCTATGACATTCAGAAAAACCTCCGGATACTTTTTGAAAGGGGCCCTATTGGTGTCAAGGAGCCGCAACAGCTCTAGATCCAAACCATCGTCAGAAGGGGGAGGGTCGCGGTCTATTGATACCCTCTCATACCATGGAATAGAGAGGGGAAAAATGGTCTTCTTCACAAAAAAGAAACGGTCCTTCCAGTTTTTGACCGAATCAAGTGCGGCAGTGTAACAGACGGGGACAACTAAAGATTTAGGACCTTTTCTCTTCTCTAGTGTCATCCAACCATGGTTAACGCCGGCATAATAGAACTTCCTAAATAAATTGACGGTAGGGACACCACCGTGGACACGGCAAAGAATTTCAAAATGACTAATCCTACATGCCGCTAAAACCGACAACTGTGATAGGTCAATCTGGAAATACTCCAAAACACGAAGCAAGAACAATGAGAGGGGAATCCTAAAGTTACCTAACTCAAAAAACCTAGTATATACACATATTTTCCCTTATGGGGCATCCCTAATAGTATCTAGGGGTCCGGGTGCTTGAGGCTGAAGATGGCCAGGAATTTTATATTTCTCACAAAAACTATCTACATCTGCCTGAGATAATGTAGAGGTCACAGTACTTATATCATCAGGTTCCATACTAAAAAATCAAATGACGAATTGGAAAGAAACCTAACCTGAGAAACTAGGTCCGGGAATAAAAGAAGCAAGGGGAACGAAGGCGGAAGATGTTCTTGTTTTTTAGAGAGAAGAAAAATATATTACTGTGTGTGAAAAAAGATTAACAGTGGTGTAAATCTTGGTACTTATAGTCACACGCGCACGTGCTATCACATCTATCGGACGGCCACAAAATGGCCACATCCCTGGATACTTATTAAACGGTTAAAGATCTACCCAGATGGACCGTCACGATTGTCTCAGAAAACACATGGTTGGGCCGCCAAAGACGTCACATCAGTCAGTAAATGCGTGGGTGAAAAACGTTTCACGATTACCCATGACAGGCTGTCATCACCAACCACGTGGAAAGTGGAATGTCTAGTCAGCAACATAGGACACGTAGCAATATCAACCGCGGAGGCTACAAAATTCTCCAACAAGGTGCGGCCTCTTAAAGCCGCGTAATGCCTAAATAAGTCTAGAACACTTGCTCTTCAACAAAACAAGTATACTAGACTGGGGGGACTTGATCGTGTATAGTATCCCCGGACCCAGCATACTGGGTCGGGCATGCTCATAACTCGTACCACGGCAGAGTCAATATACATTATAGGTTCTAGTCTTGCCAAGCCAAGACGAGGACATACCCCTGTCTCTACAGACCGGGACATATCACATACTCAGCCGCGACCATTCCACCGAAAGCCAGATCTTGTGGAATTGTGTCTCCCACTTGATCTGACATTTACCAACTAAGGTAAGGCGTAAGTTGACTTCCGCTCTGACAGCTACCTACTCGGTAAGGTATGTGTCAGCCTGCTCATTCCCAAGGCGGCTACAGTAAGTATATGGATAGTATAAATACCCCCATCTCATGTATTACTCCACCTAACTACATTTACTTTCACCTAGTCCGCACTTACTCCTTATCTCTCAAATAATATACTTACTCTCACACCGGAGGCCAACCGCGGAAGCCCCCTTCCGCGGTAAGACTAACGGTGTTGCTTTTCTTAGCAGCTCAACTGAAGTACTTGGCGCATGATCTGTATCTGCCCAGAACTAGTCAAACATAGCTCTGGAGGCACGACCAAGATTTGTACCAACAATGCCGAATGGGCAACCGCACAGGTCCTCCATTTTCTAGGGGCCTCCGATCTGTAGAACTTCGGTATAAGTATGAACTCATTTTTGATCGATTGTTACCAATGGTATAAGATGGAGAATATAATGTTTTTGTAAAAAAAAAAAAAAACAAGAAAAACAACTTGTGTCTGTTCTTCAATGAAAGAAAATGAAACGTTGGTGTTGGTTTTGATTGGGAAGATGACCCCAAGAAGAGATGTTGCGTGTGGGCCCCCCTAAGGTTTTATTTGTGTTTTAGCAATATTACTAAGTTTTTTAAGTTTCAATTTAACCCTTGTTATTGTAATTTTACCAGTATAAACTTTAAACCAATGTATCTAATTTTAAAAATTGTAGTCGAGAATCCAAAAAGTCCAAATCATACCCCATATTTCACCAAAAGAACTACAACTACAACTTGAATGTCTTAGAGAAAAATCACATTTTGGCTCCTAAAATATATTTCAAATAACTTATATATATATATATATATATATTATATATATATATATATATATATATATATATATATATATATATATATATATATATATATATATATATATATATATATATATATATATATATATATATAACTTATATATATATATATATATATATTATACTAGGCATCTTACTTTAAAAAAAGGTGGTAATACTCATCTTTACAATGTTATGAAAACTCAGTCGTCATATATAGAAAATAAAAATAAAAAATAAAAAAGAAGATAGACGTTGTAAGTCAAAGTACGATTAATAAGTTTCTATGAATTGGGTCGTTGTGGAACATTTTACGAACACTTAGTTATTAAAGTTACTAGTTAAAGGGCCTATTTTAAAATTACGGCATAAGGCCTTCAAGCTTCATGAGACGGCCCTGCTAAAACTGTAAAATGTAGAATAGTATAGTGGTGATATTATTATTTATAACTTAAATACAATCATGGACCTATGGGTATTTTTATTAGAAACTAGAAAACGGGATTATGAAAAAGGCGGTGTTTATATTTTTGTTCCATAAACATCAGGGTTTAGTTGGTAAAATTGTGTATGTTAAGCTTTTAACCCTAAACTATTTACAAATGACAAGTTAAATGTATTATCTACATTCACTCTCAAGTAAATGAAATGAAATATTTACTAGGCATTTCAGCTCCAACAATCTCTTAACATATTTAAACATAAAATAGCTTAAGTATAACATAGTCGTTGAGTATTACTTAGCATAACTCCTTATAAGTTCTTGAAAACAAAGTATTATCTTTAGTGCCGATACAGTTCAACTATTGAGTACAAGTTTCAAAGAAGGTGTTCAGTTCTGTGAGGTCTGACAATGCCTCACTGAACGACGACTAATCTAATCATAACCCAAGAACCGAGAATAGAATCTTAAGTATCTAGAAGGTCAAAGGCGGGAAAATCTACAAAAGCATAAAAGGATAAAACAAGTTTTTATAAGATTCAACACCTTTCCAAAGTTTATATAAAGGTGCAACAATTGTCAACATTTTTCCCTAAGAAGAGTATATCATTTACCTAAAGTAGAATCATTTAATGCACACCTTATCTAACTATTGAATGCTCAACACGTGTAAATTAGAAGCCTTTAGAAACCCTAATTCTCTGCTATCAAAGATAATATTTGTAGTGGAGTAAATGTTAGCTCTATGTGAAACACATTCAAGAGCATTTACTCCTCAAATTGAACTTAGGCCGCTGAACTTTTCAGCGAGTAAGTATAAGTTCATTCTTAAACCATAACTTAGGTTTTATGTATAAGTTAGAGATGAAATCACCTAAGTTGTCATTCAATTAAGATTGTTATTCCGCAAATAATCTTTGTCAAAATTTTTAATTCATTTTTAATAAGAACTTTAATCGCTGAAAAACCCGTTGTGTAAATCTTGTTAAACTGTTTCTACTTGTTAGTTTATAAAACTGTTTTAAACACATCAGTTAACATGGAGAGTGATTCCATACACATTGAAGATGAAACTTAGTTATTAGGTTATAATCACTCTAAAAGGAATAACAGGTGGTATCAGGGTGGTTTGATCTATAAAATCTTTTTAATAAGCCGTTTAAAAGTCTTTAAAATCATTATCCTACCATGTCAACATCTGATGTGCCTCAACTTCTAGACTAAAAGATTAGTGGTTATGTATCTAGTGCTCCTAAACTAGAAGTTGACAAATTTACCAAATAGAAGAAATGTTTTTATTTCATATTGATGGTATGGAACCATACCTCATTAGGTTTCTGAATGATGGTCCATATGTTATTAAAACCACAATCTTCAAAAAACCTGAAGCCCAATGGACAAATGAGGAAAGAAGGGTGGTCAAAAGTATCATCATATCATGCCTTTAAGATGATGCGATGGAATCAGTAATTGGTTGTCCAACTGCTAAACAAGCATGGAACGACTTGATTTTAAACTTTGAAGGAATCGCAGAAGTCAAGGAAAATAAGGTCATAGACCTTAAACTTGTTTAAAATACCTCAGTTAACATGGAGAGTGATTCCAAACACATTGAAGATGAAACTGTATCTCAAACATTCACCAGATACAAGATTCTCTTGAATGAACTAGTGAACGATGGTGTCAACTTTCAAATCATGAAATAATGTTAGTTTTGTCTACAGTCTCCCAAAGAAATGGCTAAATTTTAGCTAAGGCATAAGAAATTCTAACCATGATAGAAATCTTGACTTAACTACAACCTTGACTTAACCACTCTGTTTAAAAAATACAACTTAAAACATATACTATCAAAAACGGTTTTCAAATAGGATCAATATGAGCTCAGTGCCTCAATATTATAGTTCTGATTTTTCAATGACTATATAAGACTCTTGATATATAAAATGGGTTAGGTATTAGCAAGTTCTTAGAAGTTATTGAATTTTGCCCTCTATCTATGTGGTAATAACACAAAAAATGCAAGTATATATGAATTTGGCTCACACATATTTGAATTAATGTTATATATTAATAAGCTTATACATATGTCGTTATTATTTTGTTTATAAGTTCAAAACTTTTTAACCCCGTGCTTACACAGATTTACTAAAAAATATGTTCTTTTTTTATAAAATTATGTAAACTCTTTTATATTTAATAGTTATAATAGCAATGTAAGCGCGGGTTTTTAAATAAAATTTTCATTATGTATTAATATGGATTAATATTATGTTTATATATTTGTTGGACGAAGAACTTTGTTTAACTGACATGGTGTTGAGGTTAATGTTGTTTAAATTTAACTATTGATATCATGTTCTAAACAGTATACGTGTTTAATCGCACGTAACCCATGGAAAAACAAAATGTTTTTACAAATATCCTTATTTAAACTTTAAATAGGAATTACATGCGTCGTTGATATATGTACATTGTCGTGTATTTATTTTTATCTTATACTTGTGGTTCGTGTCTTCCTTTTGATATTTATATTCCTGTTAATAAAAATTTTAGCCGTATTTGAATTTTAAACCCGTATACGCACGGGTTAAATTTATATAGAGGAATAACTTAAGTCGTTATTGAACGAGGATAGTAAAAACAATACTTTTTCGGATATTCTTACTTAATCTCAGAAAAAAAGAATAACATGAGTCATCCGTATGTATACAATCTCGTGCATTCATTTAAATATCTCTAAAACTCGCCGTGCACATACATGTTTTTAACATATAATGATAATAATAGTTATAAATAACAACACATATGTTTATTTTTATTTTATTTATTTTTTATTTATTAATTTATTGATTTTATTTTTTGTAAAGAAAATAATAGGGAGGTATTTGCTAAATTATAAAATTATAAAAAAATTTAAAAACTGATAAGCTTAAATTTATATAATTTTTATTTAAAATTTAACAACTAAAGTTAATGATCATTTTTTTATCAAAAATTTCTTTTACAAAATCAACACATGTGCTTTTATACATATTTATTTTGCTAATAAAATTTAGATGAGCATGATCAAATTGAATCTAATTTTTTACTTTTGTTATCATGAGGCTCAATTTCAAAATTGAATACTTTCATTGGTTAATAGAAGAACTAATATTCCCGATTTGTATTTTCTCTTATTATGTAAGAGGTATACTTAAGATATTTGCTTTGATTTTCGATAACGTGTTTCTAATTTAAATAATAAGTTTAGATGTAGTAAAATGTTGACAATTTAACAAACTAAAGATATAGCAATCATGTATACGTAAAGAAATACTAGACGGATATCCGCGCAAAATGACAGTGTATAGCGTCAAATGATTATACTTATAAACTTGTTGTTCTAGTATAAAATGTTTTAAAAAACCACGGTAAAAACATGGATTTTTAAAAGGGCCAACTGCATATATATCCCTCCAAAGATGCAAAATTGCATATATATCATTTGCATGCATAAAAACCATTGTACAATATGCATCAAAAACTTATACCAAGAATATATATGGAATTATTCACCTTTGGAAGGATGTATATGCAATTCCCCTTTTTAGAGCAGAGGGTACCGTGGTGCCGTAAATCTGGTGCCGTTCTCCAAAAGTTCTGCCACGTTGGTAAAACAAAGAACGGCACCACAAAACCTTTGGCATCACATTTTGTACCGTTACCGTTGGCACCAGAAAATGTGGTGCCGTTTTTCAAATTATTTTTATTTATTTTTTCATTTACATAAAATAAAACATAAATAATATTAACTAAAATAAACTTAATTAAATAAAAGAAAAACACACATTACATTAATTAAAAAAAAATTACATAAAAATAAAAACCTAGTACATAACATATAAATAAAGGGTCAAGTTATTCTAACCCCCCTCCCCCTATTAATACAAATGGCACCCCCTAGTGGGAGGGTGTACCTTCGTACTTTTATATTTTTATTTATATATATATATATATATATATATATATATATATATATATATATATATATATATATTTTAAAGTATGTATTTGTTTTATTTTATTTTGTGTAATGTTTATTTTAGTGTTTATTTGTTATGTTTTTTATGTTATGTTATTTGTATTCGTTTAATTTGTTTCTATTTAATTAAACAACAACAATAACACGTTAACATTAAGAAACTGCTTATGTGAAACTGCTTTTATGTGAAACTGCTTATGGGAAAACTTGTGAATGTAACTATGCTAAGAAATATTTTTTTATAACTCATCAAAGATTCTAAAACAGTGAAAAAAAAACTTTCCCGTGACTTAAAAAAAAATAAATAAATAAATAAAATACCTTAGTGTTTGGGGTATGCTATTAGTAGAAGAGAAAAAAAAATAAATAAATAATAAAAATAAAGTAAAGACATAATAAGACAAAAAGTACATACATGGTAGGGGGTTTGTGGGGGAGGTACTTGAGGGGTTTGTATAGTGTACCCCTTATTTACAACATAAATCAGTAATCATTTACTATGTTTGTGTTTTTCTAATCTCAGTATACATATGTTGTCGATCGTAATATAAAGTTGCCCATTCGGATGCATTGGCAACTCTGAACGCCCTCCATTGTGGGCGTGTATCCGGAACTGGTGAATTTTCGTCTAGCGTCAGATAAATGTAGTGAGCACACTCGTCATCCCCCACACGGGCAATCACAAGGGGGCCAGTTCCTTGTGATAACTCTGGACCCAAAAAAAGTGGAAAACACATATGACTTTGTCGCTCGGATATAAATACAACAGGCCGGTTAATCACTGAAGCAATAACCAACCTCGTGTTTGGCATAATCATCGAGTAGTTTCACGGTGCAAATCCGTTTTCAGACCAGTCTACTGATCTCCGAATTTGGTCAAAGTCATTTTGCAACCACATACTTATGTAAAATGCACTATTAGTGTTTAACTCTTGCAATAACCACATTCGAACATCGCGCCACCTCTCTTCGTATTGACCAATACCGTGGGCAAAGCACCGAAACCCACAATTTCCATCACCTCGCACATTATAAATACTTATGATGTATGGACAGAAAATCTGTGGAATATGCTCAATCAAATAGTCGCTAACTGCATCTCCAACGTATAACCCGTGTCTTATACTCTGTTTAACTCTAGGACCCATGTAAGAACTATGTCTCGCAGGTTGTTTGTTCAAGTCCGGGACTTTTGTAGATCTTGAATTTGTGCTTCTTCGGTGATCTACAGTTGGTACTTTATTCAAGTCTGGGACTTTTGTAGACTGGGATTTTTTATCCTTTACGCTCGGACGTCCACGAGTACTTTTGTGAACAGTAGGTTGACGTATATCAACAGATTGGGGATCGTATATCCCTCTCACCTTCTTTAACATATTTTTCTTGACAAACGACGACATTTTGTCAAAAACACTCTAGAATTGTTGTATGTCATCTTCACAAGAAGGATTATCGTCAGGTTCACAAGAAGGACCATCTTCATTATTGATATTAGGCCACGGAACAGATAGGGTTCTCCAAAAAAATATCAACTGTATCCAGTGGAATGGCCATTTCTGCATTCATTAAAAGTGACTTATATAAATTACTGATATTAATGGGGAAAATAACATGATATTCGTAAATTTAATATACTTACTATGAATTCGATAGTAAAGCAGTTCGTGAAAGCGTGGTAGCCCATAAATTGACCGCAACTAATGACTACAATCTTGGGCGTCGATCGACAGTTGGAGTTTATCGAACATGAGTTCCAAAGCATATTTGGAAACTTTATACCACAATTCTGCAAATAGTGGTATATTACATTTATTCATTCTCTCGTTTTTCTTCTATTAAAAGTTTCCTTTATCGAAGTTTTTTTGCGCAACGAGAATCTTATCGATCGAACTCAACAACATGTCTAAGTTGGATTGTGTGCTGCCCAAGAATAATTTCAACAATGAGTGTTGACTCTCAACTCTGCATGTTGTTGACTGGCTGATGTGTTACGTGTGTGTACAAGTTTTAAATTTATAAGGGTTGAATTACCGAATCTATAAATAACACATACGAGCAAGTGAACTCGTTCGTTATAGAAAGATTATGATGGTAAGTCGGGATCGTTCGCAGGGATTTGTGAGTGAATCGAGTTGTAAGTATAAAAGCTACTAAAAGTAAATCTCAAAAACAAGCAATAATGATAATATGATAATTCAAATGATTAAAACTACACTTGCTTAGACTAGTTTACTACTCTTGATAAGCATGATTGTGATAACTTTTGTTAACATGTTGGTTATGATAATTAGTTGGTGAACTAATCTATTGTTCTTACAAGTTAAACCTTCGTCACAAAAATAATCTTTTGTTTTATCAAATAAGCTTAGGAAATGGTCAATACAAAAGGTAACCGATCATAGACAAAAAGGTTACAATTGATTGTAAACTACTAATCTTTCGACCTATGAGGTGGTTTTCAATCAATCCAATTTGATAGACAAAAGCATTCTTATTACAACCACAATTAAGTTTCTTTGTTTAACCAAGAATAATGGGTAAAAACAATCATTCATAGACAAATGATTATAACTAGTTGAATAACAATAAACCTTTCGACCTTTAGAATTACTAACAACTAGTCAAACTTGATTAACAAATGTCACTATGAAACTTAAGCACAATTGGATCTTAGAATTAACTTGAAATTGAATTAAAACATGTTATCACAATCATACGCAAATCATTAAGTAATATACATCATCTAAGCAAGTGCACAAAGGCACTAGCCACTCATAGCAAACATGAACATAAACTTAGAATTTTGAACATTAGAAATCATGATTAAAAGTCTTACAATGATTGGAATGAGATTACAAATGATTAGGTAATGATACCCAAAGTATTGGTGTTGACTTCTTGAGAGTTTGACTTCCAAATGTTGACTTCTTGGACTTCCAAAGTTTCCTGGACTTCTAAGGACGAATTTGAGAGCTTTTGAGAGTGGTTTATGATTAGAAATAGTTGTGTCTTAGTTTTGTCTTTGTTGTGTTTTTGTAGTTTTTTTCAAATGATTTCCAAAGGCTCTATTTATACTACTCTCAAGCATAGGAACTTTAAATGCCGCAACTTGGCCTCCAAGTAGCTTAGAAGGACCTAGAATACCAAATAGAAGAGCCTAGAATTTAACCAAAGTGCAGATTTGGGAAAAGTACGAGGGCTCCATCCGATCGGATACAGGTTGTGTCCGATCGGATGGTCTTGATCATCATCTCCATCCGAATCGGTTGCGGGTTGCATCCGATCGGATGGAGTTGTCCTGTAGACACAAACTTGGACTTTTGATGTTTGGCTTGTATCTTTCTCATAGCTCTTGGTTCTTTGTCCAAAATTGATCTTTCCTTTGTCTTGGAACTTGGAATAATGAATACTTGAATCATCCTTATTTGAAATGCCTTTTCGGAGTGGTTCTTGACATGAGAATCTTCGTACGATCGTAAATCCTTGTTTTCTTCATTAATCTTTCACTTTTTCTTCCTTTTTCCTGTACTTGGCTACATATACTTTGCAAACATACTTTGGTGCGATTAAGTAACAAAAGCATATAAATATAACCAAATAATATATACAAAAGCACGAATAACGCTACTTAAAACATGGACAATTTGAGCGTTATCAAATTCCCCCACACTTAAACTTTGCTTGCCCCCAAGCAAATCTAGAAGTAAAAATAATTATCCATATGGTACTCAAGTATGTTTAGGAAAAATGTTATGCAAATCTATCAAGTACAAGTACAAGTTAAATCCATCATTTTAAGCTTTTCTAATTGAAGCATCGAGATGTTTAACAATACCCTAATGATTTTCTTGCTTGATGAACATTACTAATCACCTCACGAAAAAGAAATCTAATATAATTCACTCAAAACACTCATTTATATGGTTGGTGGAGTATATAAGAGAAATCACACTCATTACTTAGTTATGATCTAAATATTACCATAAGTTTGTACAAGAAACAAAACTACACCGACATGGCGTGAGCACCAAGTATACATATCAAAGAGGTCTTTTATTCGGGTTTAAGGCTTAAAGGGTTATATCAGACTTACGTGCAAATATCTTATGCAAAACATAATAGATCGCTGGCGCGAATTCTTGCATTACCAAACAACGGATGATCACTAAGGATAACCTTAGATCGCTGGCGCGTTATCTAATTCTTCAAGAACTCGGATGGTCACTATATGTCAATACACTTGATAATTTCACAAAGCCAAAAGGTAAGGATAAGACATGGGATATGTTTAGAAAGGTTGATAATAAAGAATATACAAAATAGTCAAAGTCTACGAACCAAATGTTGCTAGCTATTTTGAACCACTATCATGCAATCTTGAGAAACTCCATACTTGATCAATAAATACATTATTCCATAGCTCATTGGCTATTCTTGTCACCTTATAGTTGCGATGACTTTTTTTTTTTTTTTTTTTTTTTTTTTTTACGCATAAACTCTTCAATTGTCATCTTATAATTGCGATGACTAGTCTTTCACTTCACTTTGATAACTGCTCATGGAGTTTGCAACTTTCTTCGAACTTTAATGATTTCTCACATAACATTCATCTTGCCATATAGCTTGCAACCAACCAAGACTTGACTAAGGGTAAGGCTAGGCTAAAAAGTGTAAAATATTTTTGTATTTTTCTGGATTTATTCAAAAGAAAAGATAGGCACAGAAGGTGTAACTAGGGGTATCTAGCATTAAAGATAAACGCTAACAATAGGGTTTATATTGGTGGTTAACTAGTCAGTGTAACTAGCTAAATATCAATACGGAAGGCTATTTGGGTTAAATCCTAAGGTTGCCTTTTATCACACATATACACTTATATCACACACAAAATGTGATCTCAAAACGGTCTCGTAATGATTTACAAGCACAAGTTCTAGAATAAATAAAATCACCGGCACTCTCATAGCAAAAGAATCAAAGCATAAAAGATGTATGCTAACTATGGAACTGGCTTAAATCCTCACAATTTAGTGGAAAGGCTATAATATGTGCTAGCTAATGTTATCGATCCCATAATGGATTGCAATATTAATCGAGACACATCTCAATTTTTCAAAAATTACAGGTTTCACCAGTGGATAGATCCGGTTATTCTAATATATTATCCTAAAAATGACAAATAACTAGATCACAAGGGCAAACAAAAATTTAAAACTTAGCTCGAAATTTACAAGTTATCCTTATTTTCTTATTCACCCCCCCCCCCAAACACTTAAGTTAAACATTGTCCTCAATGTGATAAACGAACTTCAAAGTATGAAAATAGAGAAATTAGAGAATAAACCATATTTTTCGGGCTTCATATGATTCTTTGATCCAAGTGTCCAGGCTTAGTAATTATTACCTGTAGTAATCTTAAAACAAACAAAACAAACACACGAAAATATGTTTTATTAAAAGTTAGTGATACACCCCCACACTTAAGTTCAACTAAGGGATTAGAGAAACTTTGGGGTGTAATCACTTTGAAAATAAAAATAAGAAGTAAAAATAGCAAACACACGGGTTACCTCCCGAGAAGCGCTTGTTTTATTAATGAGTCATCAGCCTGAATCAAACTTCCTTTAGTCTACGTTGGTGCAATTTTTGGTTTCTTCCTCTAGGATTTGGGAACATACACCACGTTTCCTATCACTATTCCTTCTCCAGTTTCATCTATGTCATCTAATTTCACTCTTTCCCAAGCTCTAGGAAGAACATCATAGATAAAACCAGTTTCTTCGGCCCACGGAGTGTTTTTCTTATAATCGGCCGGAAAGGGTGCCATGAATGTTATAGCTTCATATTCTGATTCAGGCGAAATTTCTTCGATAGAAATCTCGTTCATTTGCTCCTTATCATAGTACAATTAAATCCGGTGACCATTAACAATGAAACTTCCACCCTGTTTGTCATATAATTCAACGTATCCAGATGGAAATCCATGTTTCACTATATATGGTCCGAACCATTTCGGTTTTAGCTTAGGAGCTTTAAACTTGTATTTCATATTGAAAAGCAAAACTTTGTCTCCAGCTTTGAATTCTTTCCGTATTCTTAACTTTTTGTCATGATAAGCTTTGGTTCTAGCTTTGTAAAGCTTGAAGTTCTCATAAGCTTGGAGTCTTAGTTCATCAAGTTCATGCAACTGCAAAAATCTCTTCTCTCCAGCTATTTTGATATCAGGGTTACAGTTTCTGAGTGCCCAATAGGCGTGATGTTTGATTTCGAACGGCAAATGATAGGTTTTTCCATACAAAAGTCTGTATGGTGTTGTACCAATTGGAGTTTTGTAAGCCGTACGAAATGCCCACAGAGCATCATCAAGTTTTCTCGACCAAATGGCAAGATTGTCTTTAACCGTTTTTTCGAGTATCCTCTTTAAGGCTCTGTTAGTGTTTTCGACTTGACCACTGGTCTGTGGATGATAAGCTGTAGCAAAACGATGATGAACTCCATATCGTTTCATAATTTTATCCATTTGTTTGTTACAGAAATGGGTTCCTCGATCACTTATTAAAGCTTTAGAAATTCCATAACGAACGAAAAGCTTTTTGAGAAAATTATCAACAACTCGTGCATCATTTGTGGGTAGAGCCTCAGCTTCTGCCCATTTAGAAACATAATCAATAGCAACGAGAATGTATTCGTATTTGTGCAATTTAGGAAATGGTCCCATAAAATCGATTCCCCGAATATCGAATATTTCGCAGACTTGAATGCTTTTTTGAGGCATTTCGTCTCTGCGAAAAAGACTACCGGATCTTTGGCAAGCATCACAGTTTTGAACAAGAGTATGAGCTTCTTTGAAAATTGTCGGCCAATAGAATCCAACATCAAAAACTTTCTTAGCTGTGGTGGAAGGACCATAGTGTCCCCCGGTCAGGCCATGATGGCATTCATCAAGAATTCTTCTTGTTTCGGAACCATAAACACATCTTCTGATCATCCCGTCGGGACACATCTTGAAAAGATAGGGCTCTTCCCAATAATAGTGTTTTAGTTCTGAGAAGAATTTACTTCGTTGGGCGTGAGTTAATCCTTTTCTGAGAATTTTTCCAACGAGATAATTTGTAAAGTCTGCAAACCATGGAATTTCTTTTTCATCAATTGTTTCAACAGTCATGAGAGTTTCATCAGGAAAATAATCGTCAATTATATCTTCCCTTAACTCTTCCAAATTCAGATTATCGAGACGAGACAAATGATCAGCAACTAGATTTTTTGCTCCTTTCTTATCTTTGATTTCAATGTCAAATTCTTGGAGTAGCAAAATCCATCGGATAAGACGCGGTTTTGCATCTTGTTTGGTAAACAGATATTTGAGAGCTAAGTGATCAGTAAACACAATCGTTTTTGAAGGCACAAGATAAGATCTGAATTTGTCGAAAGCAAAAACAACGGCTAACAATTCCTTCTCCGTAACCGTGTAATTTTGTTGAGCATTGTTAAGTGTTTTGCTAGTGAAGTATATAGGACGGAAATGTTTTCCTTCACGTTGTCCCAACACAGCTCCAACAGTAAAATCACTTGCATCGCACATGAGCTCGAATGGTTGTGACCAATCAGGTGAAACCATAATAGGTGCACTAGTCAATTGATTTTTTAATGTTTCGAAAGCCTTAATGAAATCCGCATTAAAGTCAAAAACATAATCTTTTTCAAGAAGTTTTGTCATGGGATGAGATATTTTGGAAAAATCTTTAATAAAACGACGGTAGAAACCGGCATGTCCTAGAAAACTTCTAACGGCTTTAACGTTGGTTGGAGGTGGTAATTTCGTGATAACATCGATTTTCACTTTGTCAACCTCCATTCCTGCACTGAAAATTTTTGTGTCCAAGCACAATTCCTTCAGTCACCATGAAATGACATTTTTCCTAGTTAAGAACAAGATGTGCAGCTTCACATCTTTCGAGCATTTTATCGAGATTAGAAAGGCAAGCTTCAAATGAGCTTCCAAAAACTGAAAAGTCGTCCATGAAAACTTCCATAGATGTTTCAAGCATGTCTTGGAATATTGCAATCATACACCTTTGAAAAGTCGCGGGTGCATTACAAAGACCGAAAAGCATACGCCGGTAAGCGTAAGTTCCAAAAGAACATGTGAATGTAGTCTTTTCTTTATCGGCAGGATCGATAGGAATTTGGAAATATCCTAAAAAACCATCAAGGAAACAAAAGTACTTGTTCCTTGCTAGTCTCTCAAGCATTTGATCCATGAAGGGTAGAGGAAAATGATCCTTTCTGGTGGCTTTGTTTAATTTTCTGTAATCAATACATACTCGCCATCCAGTGACAGTTCTAGTAGGAACTAATTCATTCCGTTCGTTAGTCACTACGGCCATTCCTCCTTTTTTCGGAACACAGTGAACTGGACTCACCCAAGGACTATCCTCGATGGGGTAAATGATACCGGCATCAAGAAGTTTGATGATTTCTTTCTTAACAACTTCTTTCATGTTGGGATTGAGTCGACGTTGTCTTTCTACAATGGATTTAACACCTTCTTCGAAATTGATTTTGTGTTTACAGAAATCAGGGCTAATTCCTGGGATATCAGAAGTTTTCCACGCAAAAGCTCTTTTATGCCTCTTGAGAACAGAGATGAGACATTCTTTTTCATTATCATTGAGCAACGAAGATATGACTACTGGAAGAAATGAATTATCCTCCAAGTAAGCATATTCAAGATGATCTGGAAATGGTTTTAGCTCAAGATCAGTTGGTGGTTCTTGAAGAGATGTTTTGATCCTCAATTGATCATTAAAGGTGATTTCCTCAAAATTCTCTTCCACTATTTCTCCTTCTTCAACTTCTTCAATATCTTCTTCGAATTTTACTTCCATAAAATCAGCGAATTCTTTATCAAGATCTGTTTCACTAATTTTCTCCGAAGTAGTCATGAATGGATCAGAATCGTCAAGTAATGCATCCAATTCTTCATCAGTGACTTCATCGATTACGTCAATGTTAAAACAAGTGTCATCACTGGAATATGGATATTGCATTGCTTTATCGATTAAAAAGGTAATTCTATCTTCTCCAACTCCAAGATTGAGTTCTTTACTTTTTACTTTGATGATAGCATCAGCGGTGTTTAGGAAAGGTCTTCCTAAAATAAGAGGGACTCTACTATCTTCCTCCATTTCTAAGATCACAAAATCCACGAGAAAAACAAATTTACCAACTTGAACAAGCATATTTTCAGCAACCCCAATAGGATATTGGTAAGAATGGTTGGCTAATCGAATACTCATCTTTGTAGGTTTCAAGGTATTGATGGAAAGTTTAGAATATAACGAATAGGGCATCAAATTGATACTTGCACCAAGATCAGCTAAAGCATCGCATGTGATGTTGTTTCCTAATGTGCATGGAATAAGAAAACTTCCGGGATCTTCGAGTTTTGGTGGAATTTTGTTGGGAACAATGGCTGAGCATTCTTCGTTGAGAAAGGTAGCGGATATTTGCTCCAACTTGTTCTTGTTATTAAGAAGTTCCTTTAAAAATTTCCCATAATTGGGCATTCCAGCTAGAACATCAACGAGGGGTACATTGAGTCTAACCTCTTTGATCATTTCAACAAAATTCTTATAACGCTTCTCCATCTTTTCTTTCTTAAGGCGTTGAGGATATGGAATCTTTGGTGTGTACGCCTTGACTGGTGGGATGGGTTTTTCGTTGGTGGGTGTATTTGGAGTATTTTCCTTTTCTGCTTCTTCAGCTTCATCCTCACTTTCATCATGGATGATCGTGGTATCATTTGGATTGTGGTGGTGGATCATAAGAGAGACCACTTCTTGTGAATACAGCATTGATATGCTCATTTCTAGTCTGTGGTGGAGGATAAGTTTTATCGTTTGATCCAGATGATGTTGGTTTAGGGTTGGATTGGGTATTACTTGGTAATGAATCTGATGGTCGGGAAGAGAATTGGTCAGAAAGTCTACCGAATTTCCAGAATTTCTCCCGTAATAGTTACCACGATAACCGCCTCCAAGGTATCCTCCTTGGACATAATTAGCTTCTCCTTCTTTAGGTCCGTCCGTTGGTTGATCGTCACATTCCGATGATGGGTGATTACCTCCACAGTTGTTACAACCATCTCGCATTTCTTTCATTTCTCCTTTAAGATCTTTGTATTACGAGTCGATTTTGGAAGTCAAGGCTTCCATTTTCTCCATGAGTTTAGAGGTATCGGAACTTTCAGCAAAAGCAAAGGTTTTTCTTAAAGGTTTAGTTTTGGAATCTTTTGACCAATCGAGTTTGAGGAGTACTCGGTCTTCGAGTAGTTGATGTGCCTCGTTAGGGGTCTTATAGAGAAAAATTCCTCCAGCATCAAGGATTCCTTGAGATGTTTCATCAAGTCCATGGTAGAAGATTTGGATAATGGTTCCTCGTCCTAAACCATGTCCATGACAACTACGAAGCAAATCTTTCATATGAAGCCAAGCTTCGACAAGTGATTCGGTAGGATTTTGTGTGAAAGCAAGAATTTCTCCCATGAGTCGGTCAAACATGTCAGGTGGAAAGAATCGGCTTACAAAAGCTTGCCTCATCTCCTCCCAAGTATTGATAGTTCCTGGGGTTAATTCATTGTACCACACTTTTGCATCTCCGGCAAGTGATGATGGAAAAAGTTTTAGTTTAATGGCGTTGACATCGGTGTCGCCATATCGGAACATGACACAAATTTTGATGAATTCGGCAATGTGTTTATGCGGATTGACCTGCGAACGGCCATCAAATTGGCGGTCTTTGATCATAGAAAGATGGTGACCTTTTACGGTGAAATTGTCACCAAGGTTAACAGCAACAATAGCAGCTCCTGGAGTGGGTGCTACGACTCGGTTGGTGGCCCACATGGGTTGATCATCAGCCATGGGAAAAGGTTGATCAGTGAATGGGTTATAAACGACTTTAGCTTCGAAAAGGATATCAAACGGTTGGTTTGGTACTCTTGGTACACGGTTGGTTAATGGAACAAAGGGTGCTCTTCTTCTTCTTGGTCTTCGGATTAAACGTTTGGGATCTGAAAGAGGTGAAATTGGTTCTATTCCAGTTGAGCGAGTGTTCATACAATTCCTAAGAGAATTGAGGCAATGTCTAAACACACGAGCAAAGAATGAAAACAGTTTGGAAAATCAGATCAGATGATCCGAATCGGATACGAGTTGAATCCGATCGATTGGATCAAAGTCTAAGCGATCCGATCGGATGGCAGGCGTGCCGATCGGATAAACGTCTCGGTAAAAATTGATTATTGGGGAACCGATCGGATGAGAGTCTAACCGATCAGATGATTGGCTCAGATTTTTTTTCGAAAACGAACTTGGTAGGAGATGGACTTCTAAAACTTACAGAAACACAATCAAAATCCTCGGCAACGCGCAAAAAACTTGATGTGTTACGTGTGTGTACAAGTTTTAAATTTATAAGGGTTGAATTACCGAATCTATAAATAACACATACGAGCAAGTGAACTCGTCCGTTATAGAAAGATTATGATGGTAAGTCGGGATCGTTCGCAGGGATTTGTGAGTGAATCGAGTTGTAAGTATAAAAGCTACTAAAAGTAAATCTAAAAAACAAGCAATAATGATAATATGATAATTCAAATGATTAAAACTACACTTGCTTAGACTAGTATAATACTCTAGATAAGCATGATTGTGATAACTTTTTTTAACATGTCGGTTATGATAATTAGTTGGTGAACTAATCTATTGTTCTTACAAGTTAAACATTCGTCAAGATTTTAGTTTATAAAAACAAGCATTAAGTTTAACCAATCAATTCAAGATCAATTCAAGTTTCAAAAGTTTGGATTAACAAACTTAAACACAAAAATAATCTTTTGTTTTATCAAATAAGCTTAGGAAATGGTCAATACAAAAGGTAACCGATCATAGACAAAAAGGTTACAATTGATTGTAAACTACTAATCTTTCGACCTATGAGGTGGTTTTCAATAAATCCAATTTGATAGACAAAATCATTCTTATTACAACCACAATTAAGTTTCTTTGTTTAACCAAGAAAAATGTGTAAAAACAATCATTCATAGACAAATGATTATAACTAGTTGAATAACAATAAACCTTTCGACCTTTAGAATTACTAACAACTAGACAAACTTGATTAACAAATGTCACTAAGAAATTTAAGCACAATTGGATCTTAGAATTAACTTGAAATTGAATTAAAACATGTTATCACAATCATACGCAAATCATTAAGTAATATACATCATCTAAGCAAGTGCACAAAGGCACTAGCCACTCATAGCAAACATGAACATAAACTTAGAATTTTGAATATTAGAAATCATGATTAAAAGTCTTACAATGATTGGAATGAGATTACAAATGATTAGGTAATGATACCCAAAATATTGGTGTTGACTTCTTGAGAGTTTGACTTCCAAATGTTGACTTCTTGGACTTCCAAAGTTTCCTGGACTTCTAAGGACGAATTTGAGAGCTTTTGAGAGTGGTTTATGATTAGAAATAGTTGTGTCTTAGTTTTTTCTTTTTTGTGTTTTTGTAGTTTTTTTCAAATGATTTCCAAAGGCTCTATTTATACTACTCTCAAGCATAGGAACTTTAAATGCTTCAACTTGGCCTCCAAGTAGCTTAGAAGGACCTAGAATACCAAATAGAAAAGCCTAGAATTTAAACAAAATGCAGATTTGAGAAAAGTACGAGGGCTCCATCCGATCGGATACAGGTTGTGTCCGATCGGATGGTCTTGATCATCATCTCCATTCGAATTGGTTGCGGGTTGCAGCCGATCGGATGGAGTTGTCCTGTAGACACAAACTTGGACTTTTGATGTTTGGCTTGTATCTTTCTCATAGCTCTTGGTTCTTTGTCCAAACTTGATCTTTCCTTTGTCTTGGAACTTGGAATAATGAATACTTGAATCATCCTTATTTGAAATGCCTTTTCGGAGTGGTTCTTGACATGAGAATCTTCGTACGATCGTAAATCCTTGTTTTCTTCATTAATCTTTCATTTTTCTTCCTTTTTTCTGTACTTAGCTACATATACTTTGCAAACATACTTTGGTGCGATTAAGTAACAAAAGCATATAAATATAACCAAATAATATATACAAAAGCACGAATAACGCTACTTAAAACATGCACAATTTGAGCGTTATCACTGGCCGTAGCTGCGATATTGATCGGTAATAAACGCGAGAAACATGTCTGAATAACCTTGCAGCCAGTTATTCAGATACGAATAAATATCTGAAAAAAACAATGAATTAATAAAAAGTGATTCGGGTACTTATTTAATAAATAATAAAAACAATGAATTAATAATTAAGTACCTGCATGTTCGACCAATAACTGTTGTAGGTTTTGATAATAATGCACGAATATGCCGCGTGTCGGAGCCTTAACCATCCAATCCCATGTTCCTTTAATGGAATCATACTCCTTTAGCGAATTGCATCTATTTCGGCAATACTGAAGCACATTTTGTGAAATGTGCCACTGACAGAGTAGTTTGTTTGCGTTCGGGAATTCTTCTCTGCATGCCCCAACCAACGCTAAATCTCTGTCAGTGATGATAACACACGGGTAATATTTTTCCTCTATCACCTCCTTCACACATGGCAATACCCATTGAAAATTAGGCCCCTTTTCTTTGTCCAAAAAACAAAACGCCATTGAAAATATTTTGTCTATTGAAGTTAATCCGACAATTTCAAAAAATGGCAATTTAAACAACGTGGTATTGTATGTTGAGTCCATTAGCATGATTTCAAGGAATGTACACCATAGAACATATGACGTGGGGTGAACAAAAAAAAGTTCATCAAGCTCATTATGCTTATTTACCCTCTCGTAATATGTATACCCTGAATGCATCAAATGTGTGTAAAGGACTTGGATTGGAGTTCTATGACCTATTAGGGCTCCACGGATCTTACTTTGTGCGTTATATATAGTTCTAATGCTAGACACGTTATCCGGATTACGCTCCTTTATTGACGAAAGTATATGACGTGGTGGTACGTGATACTCTGTCAATTGTTGCACCAAACTGAACTCGTCATCCTTTAATCGCATTGCATACGGGAAACCATGTAACGACTCTGCAAAATCATGATTATGCCTATCACACATCACCCTCAACCACCAAAAATCTTGTGTTTTAGAATATTTCGCCACTAATTTGAATGGACAATCGGTTTTTAGAGGTACTGGTTTGCCGTTTAATTTCATCTTCTAAACCTTCACGTTCATACTTCCCACCCTTTGAACACCCATAAATGATTGCGTACAAATACCCCTTATCTGATTTGGTTCTTTTTTTAACAATAACAAAACCGATCCCTCGAGCTATATTTTGCACCCAATCAGTTAGTTGCTCGGGAGAACTGAACACCTGAAAATACATTACAACTTTTACAACTTTTATTTTTTTAACAAATTACTTTATTTTTTTATAACTTTTACAACTTTTATTTTTCTAACAACTTTTTTTACAACTTTTATTTATTTATTTTTATTTTTTACATTGTCTTAGAAAAAAAAAAGTAAAACTGCGTCTATACCACCCACAGACTTACCCTTATCCCACCCCACCCCCATCCCATCTATCTATACTATGCTCTGACTCTTTTCTCTCTCACTCATACTTCCCATCCCATCCCATCCCCACCCACAGACGTATCCTTATTCCCCCCTCTCTCTCTCTCTCTCTCTCTCCTCTCTCTCTCTCTCTCTCACAAAATTGCTTGTTATGGTGGTTTAGATCTTTTTAGATCTAAAAACTGCTTGTTATGATGGTTTAGATCTTTTTAAAGGGGGAGGGGGTGGGGTTAGAATAACTCGTCCTTGTGTTCTTGGTAGTTTCTTGGTGTTCTTGATGGTGAGACAGTATAGATGGGATGGGGGTGGGGTGGGATAAGGGCAAGTCGGTGGGTGGCATAGACGCGGTTTTACTTTTTTTTAGATCTGAAAAAGACTTGGGAAAAAGTTGGTGGTTTCTTGGTTAGATATTTTTAGATCTAAAAAAATTTGTGGTTTCTTGGTTAGATCTTTTTAGATCTAAAAAAGTTGGTGGTTTCTTGGTTAGATCTTTTTAGATCTTTGTTAGAATAACTTGACCCTTTTTAGATCTTTTAGATCTAAAAAAAATTGGTGGTTTCTTTGTTATATCTGTGTATTTATATAACTCGACCCTTATTTAAGCATAATTGATGGTTTAAGCATTTTTTGGTTCTGATGGTGGTTAGATCTAAAAAAAGGGTCGAGTTATTTTAACCCCCCCTATATGTTGGTGGTTTAGATATAAAAAAAGGGTCGAGTTATATAACACGACCCTTGAAACTGATGGTGGTTTCACATAAGCAGTTTCACATAATTGATGGTTTAAGCATATTTTGGTTCTGATGGTGGTTTAAGCATTTTTTTAGGCATTTTTTGCTGCTTATGTTGGTGGTTCTTGGTTCTGATGGTGGTGGTTCTTGGTTCTGATGGTGGTTTAAGCATTTTTTGCTGCTTATGTGGTGGTTTCTTTTATGTGAAACTGCTTATGGGGAAAACTTGTGAATGTAACTTTGCTAAGATCCATATTTTTATGTGAAACTGCTTATGTGGTGGTTTAAGGATTTTTTGATCTTTTTTATCTTTTATGTGAAACTGCTTATGCGGTGGTATGTGAAACAGCTTATGTGAAACTTTAAGCAGTTTTTGATCTTTTGATATTTTTAATCTTTTATGATCTAATAGCTGTTTGATGGCGATGATGATTAAAAAAAAAAAAAAAAAAAAAAAAACTTTTCGATTGGCGTGGCATAACCGAATGGACGACAAACACTTTGCAACCTTCAAATTTGCAGCCATATGATTAAAAATAATAATCTGAGCCATCTCGATTTATCAATTTTTTTATAAACGTTACTCATTTTATTTTTGAAAGTAATAGCGTAAAATAATACCTCGTTCGTGTAAAACGGTGATGTATTCATCGTAAACTAAGTTCTTTTTTATCTTCTAGCACTATCTTTGAAACTGCTTCTGTGAAACTGCTGCTTATGTGAAACTCCTTATGTGAAACTGCTTCTGTGAAACTGCTTATATGAAAACTGCTTATGTGAAACTGCTTTTATTTGAAACTGCTTATGAAAAAAACTTGTTATAATTTTAAAAAAAAAAAAAAAAAAAAAAAAAAAAAAAAAAAAAAAAAAAAAAAAAAAAAAACTGAGTGTTTGGGGTATGCTATTAGTAGAAGAGAAAAAAGAAAAAATAATAATAAAATAAAAAAATAATAAAATAAAGTAAAGACATAATAAGATAAAAAGTACAGACATGTTAGAGGGGGTTTGTAGTA